>BNST01003256.1:13244-423884 GCA_019650275.1 Xylocarpus granatum | reverse complement strand
TTCCCTACCAGCACCACCTTCTCAAGCCGGCGCACAGGTGGCGATGTCACTAATGTGTGCCATAATGATTTTTCTTCAAAATTCAATCACAAAGTTAACATTCCTGCTGGAAATATTAATACATCAAGCAGAAAAGATGTAGTAAACAAAAAAGACCCAGAAAAAAGATGGAAATCCAACTATGTCTACTTGGATGATACAAGACCAGTATATGGCCTCCACCAAAATGCTAAGGACATTTCCTAGTCTTCCCCTAGTTTTACATGCATAGATAAGAATCACAGAATAACAAACGAATTAAATTTTTGATGAAAAAGTGAGTTAAACAGTTAATTTAATCTTTAATTACTCAGTAGACTATATCATCCATTGCTTTGAATGATTTAATCCTTTTTCAATAATGATTTGGTCTAAAACTCCTGAAGCCCTACTGGCACTGATTTACCTATATGACACAAGGTGAATAACAAAACCAGCAACATATCAACGGATTACCTAAAATGCAAAATAAATCTAAAAGCAATAAGTGGATACATATCCGATTTAAACAGTCTTCAAACCAACATGAATGTGTGGAGAATATAGCCAATTTGATTGTGATGCATGATCTGAAATGTCCACACAGGATTCTGTCTTTTGGCAACACCATATCGGAAGGATTTAGAAGGATTAGCAGACAATTCGTTGCAAAAAGAAATAGAGGCTCTTAATTTCATGCTTCCTTGTCCTTTCTACATGTCATGTGCACCAGACACAGGATAACAAAAACATGGTTAAAAAGGAGATTCTGATTGTTTAACATACAGCTCCATACAAAATAACTTCTTGAATATAGACACGACTCATGGAGTCCATCATCATTATGAAAACTATGCTTCAAATACACATTAATAAGAAACTAGGTCAACTTTAGAGCATGGGTAGATAAAACTTACCATTGAACTAGCTGCTACACTCCGTGTATATGCAAGTCGCTTTTCAAACCAGTCAGCTGGTTGTAAGAACCTTTCCAAGAAAAAGTAATGCATGACAGGCCTGCAGAAGGCATCAATTTAGTTGAAGAGATAAACAATGTATAGCATTTGAGGAGTTTTTTTTTAACAGGCATCTTTTACCACAAAAAATGAACAACCTGAAGTTCTCACAAACTGCCTGAAATGCTTTGTGCTTGTCTTTTTCCTATCAACAAAAGAAAAAAAAATATATTGTAGCTTTGAAATTTTAAGATAAATAAATGCATTTTACACAAACTAAATAACCAAAGATATTTAAGTTCCTCAGTCGACTCTTCGTATTCTTATTTCATCTCTGATTGAAATGCTCAAGCAATACGGATTGTAGCATGAATGGAAGGAAATGGATGGACAGATATTTGAATTTTGCAGACCACAGGAAACAGGGTAAAAAAACACCTCTTTCTTCTGAAAGAAATGAATTTCCTTTAAAGCAATTTGATTACCATGTCATAATCAGAACAAGAACAGAAAATTTTAGATGTACCAAACACGGAAAGCAGAATATATGAATGGGATTCATAACTTTCTATTTTCATTCATGTCAAACAAACAGCCCTAAGAAACAGCAAGCAACAAGAGGGTGCCCCATATCTTTCCTACATTCACCGGAAGAATTTTGGGAGAGAACACACCAATCGTACTATTTTTCAACTAACAACATCAAATTTGAAAGCATTACTAAAAAGGCCAAAGAAATGAGACCCAGTACCATGAACAAGGGCAAATGAATACTTAACAATAAATAATAAGTCAAGATTGAAATTCTAGTGAATGCATGCCATGGGAGAAAATTCAATTGAAAATCAAAAAGTCGGTCATGCTTTCAAGGAAAGGACAAAAACCATGGGAGAACTGCCTATCTATTTAATGTCATTATTTTTGAGTACAAGCTGTATGGTCAAGCAATTGTTAGTACTTTAATGAAACAGCTGCGCATTGTATAACCATAAACTTAAGTTTAACAGTTTCGCATAACAAGTTAGTAGAATCCAAACGTCAGAACGATTCAGGAAGATTAATTGAGTGTTGTACTACTAGTGCAGGAAAGTGTTCTTAGCAAATGTTTCAGAGCTTGGTGACTTTGGCATATAGCACATATGAGAATTCTATTATGTTCAGTAGATACCCTGTCAGGCTAGAAGCTTGGAACTGTTAACCCACTGGTCATGAAAGCTTAATTAATGAATGAATTTTACATTCTATGGCTTAAAAAATTTTCTTAGACAATAATGTTATCATTGGAGACAAAGAAATGATACTTGCATTTGACATGTACTCTCGGCATTTGAGAAATGACCAGTCTCCTACTCCATAGCAACCATGGGCACCTCCATTTCTCGTGCTGAATATTTAAGACAAGGAACAACAATATTATATGAGCCCTTTGCACAACAGCAACAACTTATTGATATAGAAGCAGGTGGAAAACTACCTTCCAGTAAGATATTCGCCAAGAGGAAGAGTGCCATCAACCCATTCAAGTACACCAGCACTTGGTGTAAAAGGAACCACCTATTTCATTATCAACATTACATTTACCCCCACTTATAGAAACATTTGTTAGAAAATATCACAAGAATCTACACCTCTGCTCAAAATGTATGAATGTTAATAATTTAATTCAGAGCAGATTGATATGGCAGTTTTTTATTAGTTTTTATTTCAAGGAAAAACTTTTAAACATCCATACGTTTTGAAGCAACAGTGAATTTGGAATAACTTGCACAAGCCGTAATGCCAACACCAGAACAGTGTCAATACCAACAAGTTGCTGGATTGGAAGAAAAACAATTTCCATGCATCACTAGGTAAAAATTTTATTTCTAGAAAAATAAAATAAAATGAGAGCATGTAGATACATGATAATGATCACATGACATGAATTGAAGATCAAAATCATTTGCTAGGTTCAGCAACAGTCCACAAAATTTCTAAAAGAAACTAAAACATAAGTTACACTGGAGTCTTCATGCTTAAGATAATAGTAGGCAGTTCTTGTTTTCCCTCAAATTGAATACACATCTGTACAAAAAGAGGTCTAATCTTTGTTATTAATGAGCAGAAAGTACCTTGTATGTGCGTATTCCTAATCTTCCTTTCCATGTATCCCGATGATTATGTAAAAATGTGTTGACCAGACCAAAAAATTGTTCCATTACCTGCGTATCATTTAGCAGATTTCTTTAATGCCACATAACCTTGTATTGGGAAGGAAAAGTCTTGAGAGTTCTTAAATTGATGAGAACAAGTAATATATAATTGTTTTGCATCTCCACTTAGAAGCTTAAGCTGTTGAGTTGGATTGTCTAACCAATGCAGGAACTCTAAGAATCTTTTTTCCTTCCCAATACTAGAAGAATGTCATGTTCATCTCTATTTCTGTGCGCTATTACCCCGTTAGGTTTAGTTCCTGACCCAATAAAAGGCCTGTCTTTCAAGGGGGTGGTGGGTGTAGGGTCAATGTATCTTGTATTGGTTAAAAAAAGTATTCATCAGCCAGCACCTTCAAAGTCAAAGACATTAGCAAATGTACTCTATGACTTAGATGTTTGAACAGATTATCAATGAGGCACAAGATGACTAACATCTACTGGCACTAGGCCAAGCAGTAAGATTTACAAAACCCAGAATGCAGGTAATGTGACATGAAAGCAAAATCATCAAAATGAGAGGTAAACCAGCTCTGGAAACTGATGTCAGAAAAACCATTCTAATATACATTGCCAAGAGTAGTAGGAATCAGTACTACGAAAAGTTGTGTATCAAGCATGCTCGTTAAAATTTCATGTGAAGCATTCTCATCAGAATTTCATCATCCAATATTGTCTTGAAATTATAACGTCAAATAGAATTAGCATATACAAAATATTGAGAGAGAGAGAGGGAATAAAGTTCCTACAGCATCCTGTCTTAAGTCATCATTTCCAGATTTTGCTAGCTGCCTATATTTGCAACCATCAGAACCAAAGCACTCTACCACCTTTGGAGCATTTATTCCATTCATGACCCTGCACACATAAAGACAAACTGAACTTTAACATCAAGTATTCCTAATATCCTATGTACAGAACTATCATGATGCTGCTTGACATGGTTAAGACATACATAACCGAATCAGCTAAACCTTTGAAGTACGGAAATGAGCCTTCATGATATTGGCACATGCGGTCAACTGGAACAGTAGCAGTTATTACAGGTACCTGAATATTGGCAAAATGCAAAAGCTTTAGGGTTCGTTATCATATTCATAATATAAGCGAAGTAATTACAAAAGATTGTACACGAAGATAACAAATAATGAATAAGTGTAATGACTTTACAAGCTCCAGCTGCCGAAGACTTCGAATTTCTCTTGGCAGCGTAATCCTTTTATTGGTATCCTGCTTAATGATATAGTAGTTAAGTAATTGATCGGCAAAACAGCCACTCAGTATGTCCTAGGTGTAAAAACCAGTGAGGCACTGAACTTGAACTAACCTCTCTCCTTGTTTCAAGCTCTGCAAGCTTGATATAAATCTCCACCATTTGTTTCATCTACCACATACAGTCGATGTAGAACGTAGTTCATATATGAGAATAAATAAAACAAATTACTGAAACATTACAAAATAACTAAATAAAACAAATTACTGAAACATTACAAAATAAAACTTACTTGTCTGATTATAGGTCCATGATAGGATGATAACTCTTCTAAGAGATTTTCTGCTGCAAGTTTCTTATCCATGTCCACCACAAATGAGTTTCTGCTGCGCTGTTTATCCTTGATACGATCACCATTTGCCAGAGCCAGAAGCTTCTCCAAAAAGAGAGAATAAATTAATGAAAAAGATTAAGAGGAAAACATTAACAAAATATTATACAGAAATATTCATTGCAAGTCATGATACTGAGCTTAAATCAGTTTTCTGTTTTCTATTTCCCTCAGCAGTTAAAATGCACACAGAAGTAAACTTCAATTTCATTTGTTAATTTGTCCAACAGTGAAATAGAGCTGCAACATCTTCTTGAAAAGGCCATTCAGATTGTTAAACTTACATACCTGAAAGATTGTATGGTAAGGATGCTCAATGGCCATTTTCTTCACCAGAGAAACCAAAGAAAACTGCATGGTCCAATAATCCAGAGTTAAAAATCATCTTCAACTTCACTGGAATAATAACAACGATAATAAATGACAACACAAGCCGGTTGAGTACCTGAAAATTATGAGGCCCAGGACCATCCTTTGCACTTCCCATTCTTGAAGCAATTTGATACACTAGTGGAATAAATTTATAGGACTGAACCTGAAAACAAATTGGGTTGACAAACTAAAATTACCAATAGATACTGAAGAATCCAAATACTGGTAAATCCTATATTTTTAATTTATTTTCTGAAAATGGTTTTGCAATCTGCCCAATGTCAATCTATAACAAATGCCGCTAACAGTATACCTCATCAATTGTGCTCAGCATGTTATTTATTACATTTTGTCTAGAAGATAGACTGAACCACAAGGACACTAGTCGAAATACCTGAAAGCATGAAAATTAGTTATAAAGGGCGTCAAATTAGTAGATAACAATAATATAAGTATTACACTTGGGCATAAATAAGATATAAGAAGTAGCAGATGTTGGCTGTTAAAATTAATTCCACAAACCTTTTATAGGACAGTGAAATTTCAGCAATAATTTCCTATTGACTAGCCTAAATATACATTAAGTTAGATTTTCTGAAGATTTATTTTCATATACCATTAAGTTAGTCCTATTAAGACTTACTATACATGTAAATAAAAAAATAAAATGCAGCAGACTTAAAGAACTCAAGCACAGGTGCCTCTGGAAAGCTTAATTAATTGGGACCTCAGAGAGCTGAATATGTGGAAACTTGCATGCCACTAAATTGCAGCAATATTTTGCCAAACTTAAAGAGTGTTCCATATATATGCAGACAGCTATAGATAAATCAGATCAATCACATCTAACATTTTATATTCTGCTATCTGGATTCCTGCCAATTTTGGAATCCTTCACTTCTCTACACTATTTGCTCCCGACATATTTCCATTTTTGATTTACAGGGGACATGGATTAAAAGTACATACCACTCGCACATCATATTTGTCACCAATAACCAAACACCGTTTATATCCCTCCAATGCTAGGTCAAGAAAATTATCCCTGTCATCCTGAGATTTAAAGCCAACAAGGTAATTTGAATTCACTACATAAAATGATTTGAGGCTTTTGCTCAATGAAATATAGAAGATAATACCAAGTAAGCTCAAGACTAAAGTATCCATGCACAGATATATAGAGAGAAATAATTATCAGAGCATTATCTACAAACATTTCATGCATTACAATTAAACCAGGACACCTAATTATGTTAAGCAATAGTAGAACCAGCAGTAATCATATCATATATAATTACAGAATAACAGTGTCACTGACATAGATACACGAATCACTTTAAATAGAAGAAGACAATTGGCTGGATTGGTCCGTAGGAAGAATAGAAAAAAAGAGGATTGAATTGAGAAAATTTTATCAAGATACCATTTTTCCTGGAGAAACAGATAATATGGATAACATGCAACTTTGAGTTGTTAAAAATATCCTTCATGGAGAGGCCGTGTTATAAGAAAAAATCACATTCAAAAAACATAAAGCATCAAGAAAATGAAAATATGAAAACATGCATACCAGCAACTTTTCGGCCTCTTCCCTATCCATTGCAAGTTGCTTTTGCAATTCTCGTATTTTCACGGAGTAGTCAGTTTTGTCACCCTAAAATTATTATGAGGCAGTTCGTATCACATAGGGAAAGCAACTTGAAAACTCATTGCAGTGTTCAGTAATTACCTTTGTTGAACATTGTAGCCGCTTAATAAGTGCTTCCAACTCTATTGTCTGCAAAAATCAACACTCAAATCAAATTTCAAGACAGCAATCTCTCTCTATTCTTCCTCAAATTTGGTACCTTGTGCTTCCTTAAACGCATCGCCGCTTGCCACTCATTAGAAGCAAGTCTTTCCTCATAACTCTGAAATAAAGCATCTGCATAGTGCGCCAGATGAAAATGAGTTTGGCATTGCCGTTCAATAGACTTCTGGTGTGGAGCCTTCTGAACCTCAGCAAGTAGAACTGCAGGTTTCAGATACTTCTCTAATATAGTTCTTGAGCTGCAATTTAACAGGGTACACAAGAAATAAAATTTTGGCAACATAAAACAAAAGACAACTAGTTTTTATCAAACTGAAGATCTGATTTCTAACTTGCTAGATCTAGTTTCTGCAAGCCACTTCCCAACTAAGCGATATACATCCGGAGCTTGATCATTTGACTTGTAATTCTCGGAGATATATTTTGCAAGATTGATAGCCATCTCATGCTGACCCTGGGCACGCAATAGCTTTGCTTCTTCAAGCTGCCCATTAAACAAATAGTTACGGGATATGGTAGTGGAGATTGTTTTATAAATTAGTTCATCTGATTCTCCTAAACAACAAAAACCTTTTAGATTTTTTTTAATATAAATAATTATAAATCTAATGTCAAGAAAAGACAAAAAATAACATTTATGCAAGCCATATGATATGAAGATGTCAAGGGAAATGCTCAATGGTAAAAGACTGCCAGAAAACTTTTTTTCCTCCCAGAAACAACAAAAATCCTGCAAGTTGCAGTATACCATTATCTTTCCTCCATTCAGCTGTGCAGTGAAGCACACGACTGTGACAGTTGACATATAAATTAGATGACCTAATCTCTCAACGGTTGAAATATGCAGCTATCCCAATTCATGGAAAATTGTAAGATTGTCTGGGGATATAAGCAAAGCCAAGATCGGTGACCAAGAGTGATTGCACAGAAATGATAGAGAAAGTGCTTTCTGATGTGCAATAAAGCAGGCAAGTTTAACAGTTCAAACATGGTAAATAGGCATGGTACAGAAATAGTATGGAAAATTTCAAACCCTTCCAAGCCAATACAAAGTTGAATATCGTTCTCCAGGATCCGTACAGAGGAACTTAAACTCATGCAAAGCAGCAGCTGCTTGAGAAAACCTAGAACCCTGTCAAAAGATAAAGCAAATGAAATATGATAGAACTAATTACTAGTTTCCCAATCTTGAACATCCCAGTGATACCTTACGAAGAGTCGATGCAGATTGCAAAAGATGTTGCATTGAACAATCCTTACAGCTCAAGATTTGAAGTAGAACTCGCCTGAATGCAATGAATGGTTCTAACAAATTCATATGTAACTGTGTTTGTTTCAAAATTGAGCTCCATTCCTTATCCAGCCATGACAACTGGCATGAGTACAAAAACTTAAGTCAGACAACCAAAGTATCAGCCACAAACAGAAAATCAGTCACATCTTAGGTCACGCAACCAAAATATTTTTTTTACTTCCAACATTGTTTTCCCTTCTATACAAATATGCACACAAACAGAAAATCAGTCACAAATCACCACCCCCCAATAGAAAATTTTTTCCTGATAATTATACAATGCATGAAATCGAATAGAAAAATGAGATATGGCTGATTTTCTGGAATTATGGCAACAAAAAGCTTTTTCAACTCACTAATTCAACTCACTAAGCAAAACTGTCCATCATACAATGAGATGTGGAAAATCTTCTTTAGCAAGAACAATGGCCTGACATGTTAATAAGCTATCCATGGACAAATTAAGGAAATATAATGTCATGAAATTTCAACTTAAAACATAAATAGAATAGAACAATAAGCTACAAGCAACCACCTGAAGTTTGATACTTCAAAAAAGAAATGAGACCCAGGATCTCAATTACACCATGAACAAAAACCTAAAACCTTTATCCACCATGAAACAATCTAAAATGACACTGGGGTACTAAAATAAGGTAAACCAATTCAAATAACTTCTCAGAAAGATCTACCTATGTACCTGGTCAATGGTAGGAATGACAGGCTCTGAACTTATCTTCTGCTTCTCAGGAGAGAATTTTATCCCTTCAAATGAAGATTTCCAGCGCATATCCCAAGCTGCACCAAGATGATAAAGAATCTGTACAAGAAAACAATCATGATGCACCAAATTGAGACATTAGTTGCAGCATAAATTTTTTCACTGACTAAGAAATTAAAAAGTCAGATACCTTCAATACAATTGTAGAATCCAGTTTACATAGCATTTCAAGGTTTTTCAAAGAGTAGAAATACATGCTTATTACTTTACCTTCCAACATGAGGCAATCCTTATGATGGCCCTAAAACAGAAGATACTCTACAAGCAAGATTCCAATCATATAAATGCCAGCTTGTAAACCATATAATCACAAGCTGGTAACCAATATGGGACCAATGGCAAACCAATTGCCAAGATTGAAACTAAACAAAAATTTATTAATTGGGCTGAGATTCCAAAAATCCTTGTCCCATGAACATGACCGAATGAATGCATAAAAATCTAAGCAGATGTAGTAGGCTTCTGCATAGTAGATAAGAAGCAGTGTGTTAGACATATTAGGTACCTGAAGTTTAATTATCGTTGAATAGATATACTCAGTGCTCTCTTCACTTGCACAAGAGACAGAAAAAACAAGCTCCTAAAAACAATGAAATGTAAGTAGACTGCATTACAGACAGAAACTTGTCAATAAAGATAAATTTGAGATAAAAATTACCTGCTTTGAATGTTTTAATTTTTCATAAAATTCGTCACAAACTCCCTCTTGCAATGCCCGCAAACAACTACCATTCCAGTGAGAGAAAATGAAAAATTAAATAAGCAACCACAAGCAAATTGAAAAAAAACTTCTTTTTCATTGGTCCTCAAATGATGCTCAAAGCAATTTATGTGAGATTGGCAAATAAAAAAATAAGCAATGCATCAACTGTCTAAATACATTTAAGAGTTACATCCAATACCTAGGCACATGATTAAAATCACCGAATGATCCACAATAAGATTTCAACATATTTGTCCACTAATCATAATATGTCAACATCCTAATCATGACGAACTTATTGATGATTTTCATTATTTCTTACACCATTTCGTTTTATTGATATTTATTTGTTTAACTTTCTTTGAGATTAGAACAATTTACTTGTTACAATAAAAGTCCAACTGATTCTAACAGTGTCAACACATTAAAAAGCATTCTTAAGTAGTCAATATAAACACTAGGTAATTATTTTCTACTAGATATAAAGTAACACCTATAGGTCAAATCATACATTCTGCTTGCTCCATTTCTGGTCTTACAATTTTTTTCAGCAAAATTAGTAATGGATTCTCTTAACTAAAGTTTTTCCACTAATAGGATGTCTGCATGATGATGTTGAAATTATGAAATAAAATCAACATTATATTCTCTGATTCAACAAATACAATATAAAAACTACAAATTCGAACTCAAAAAACTAGAAAATTATGGGAGAAAAACAGAAAAAGAGAGAGGCAAATTTGTGTGCATCTTTGTCCATAAATAGAGAGAATACCAGCAAAATGTGATATATATATATCCAGGTAATAACAAAGAGAAGTAAACTAAATTGCGAGTCTACAGACAGTTTGATCATTACAACGCTCATCGTAATTACAATAATATTAGTCTCATTTTCGGAAAGTAATCCGAAGTCAAATATATTATTAGAATTGATAACTGCACAGATGTCTAAAACAAGCGTAAGACTTTAAAACCTGAAAGACAGTTAATAACAGGTTTAAACCATGTTACCTGTGCAAATTTTCATTAAAATGGTCAATTTTTGTGATTTGACCAGAAGAAGGGGAATTGGCTCCAATGCAAGGTAAAGAAAAATCCCAGTTCCCTGATCGCCATGCAGCCTCATACTGCAAATTTGATCAACAAAACTGAGGGGAGTAGCAAATTATTTCAAATTCGATAAAAAAAAACACATTTTTGTTTTTGTATTCAACATGGACAAATTAATTTCTTTTTGTGAAATAAACGATTAAAAAAACCTGTAATTGAGTGAACTCTGCGTCATGCTGAAACTGGCCCTTTCGAGCAGTCAATCCTTGGCAATACATATCCAGCACATGCATACAGCCAATTTGCTGCAAAGATCTAATCACCCCTTTGAAAGGCTTCCTTTGCCTCATCTCATTTTTTGAAGTGAAATGAGATGAGTGAACAATTGGTTGCAAATGGGGTGACAATGCTCCAGAATCACTATCCATTTGTGATATGGCATCAGTTCTTACTTGTAACTCATAGTATTCAAGGGCCTTGCTCCAATTTGCCTCATGCTCTAATGTAACAATTTGAGAGGACAACTATTATAGTCATCCAAAAAAAACAAAAGCACAAAGTGTGAGGATATTTCAGAAGACATGTACAGCAGACCTATGTAAATGAACTCTTGAACCATTCAATACATACATTATAATGATGAGAAGAATTATTATCATCACTACATTTATTGCCACTGTTACCATTGTATAATAAGCGCAATTATTTCAATTCCAAATCAGACATCTAAAGAGAAGAGCAAAACTTAGCTGCACATCTGCAATCTGTATAACTGACTTAAATCATCAAATGATTACGGTCTTTTATTTTATTTTTTTCATTCACCGACCATCAAACTCAATAGAAGTTTGATGGCAAGGCCACCAGATCAAGGAACATACAGGCTGAAACTGGTCTTATTACAAAGAACAACTAAATGTAGAATCTCAAGTGGCTTGATCTTATCTAAAGCTGAAATCATAAATTTCATGAGTAATTTTACTATAATGCAAGCTAAACCAATAATAAGTTTCTCATCCCCTCTGAGACTTGCAAAATTGTACCACCAAATAAAGAAAAATAATCACCACTTCAAGCCAAAAACAATCATGGACCAAAGTTAAACATTGCAACATAAAATAAAATTATATTGAAAAATAGTCTGCAGCAAGGTCATGAAAATTCAAATGAACCTTGTGTGTCTGGATTATCCCATATAAGCTGTCAGGTTCATTGATTTGGGTGACTGCTGAGACAAGTATTTCAATGTGATGTGGTAACTGGTGCACCAAAAGCCAAAGACAAGAAACAAAAAAGAAGGAAGGTGAAAATATCGTCAAAGGAATTGTTCTCTGAAGTAAACCAAATACATTACAGAAATACAGAACATATTTCAAATAGAACACCATAGATGAACTATCTCTTACTCAATAAATGACCAACAAGCTTTACCCGAAAAGCTTTGAAGAAAGAAAATTGTATTTAGGTTACTGGTTTCATACATACAACACAGTGTATCTATTTAAGTTACCGTCTCAAGATGAGAAAAATCTGGGCTCCCCAGTGTGAGAATGTTGAAATGCTCTTCACACCAATGTTCCACATACATCACAGCAGTAAAATACGAACCACAAATCTATGAAGCACACACATCAATGTCAGAGAAACTGATGTATAGATAAAATGCAACTTGGTTACCAAACGTACAAATATAAAGCAGCAGAAGGAAATAAGATTGGAAACTTAGATACTCACAACCGCTGATTTAGCAACTAGAAGATAATCAATAGAAAGCCAATAAACCTGGCAAAGTATTACTTGTCAGATAAAAAAAGATGCAATACCACTTATAACATAACATATACAGGAAAAACCAAAGTTCAGAAAGAAAAAAATGATAGGAAAAAAGGAAGATTTGACTGATGTTCAAAAATTAAACGCTAAACCCATCTTCCATGAGATTTATTCTTATAAAGCGGAGCCAACCATAGCTTTCATTCTCCACTTTTAGGAATGCTTATTGCTTGACAAAAATAAGTAATTCAACTCAGACATAGGCGACTCTAAATATATAAATATTGAATCAAATTTTCGTAACAACCAATACAAAAGTATGTAGCAAAATATAAACCTGCAACAGAATGTCCAAACATATGTACAAACTCAAAACCATACCTTGTCCCAAGATGTAGACATCAGTGTAGAATTTGATGCACCTATCACATCTCTGGCCTTTGCAGAGGTGGAACGCAATCTTGAGCTAGAACTTGAAGGCTTAGCATGCTAAAAACCATAGAACAATTACTTAAGACTGTCTTACACCGTTGACCAAATACTATTAGAGATTTATATATTTGGAAATCATCTGGCTATCAGTCAGTTGCCAACAAATCACTGAATTAATTTTCAATGATTATCCTAAAAAAGAAAACAAAAACAAAAAGAAAACTGGTCATATCTGTTAATAACATAGTTTCATATGTAAGTACAAAATGTGAAGAAGTTAAGGAATTATTGTCTAGTATGTAACAAGAGCTCCAAAATATGATCATAGAGAGTTTATGTCTTGATAACACCATTACGCAGCACAAATATCAGAGCTAAAGGCTGATTCGCATCCCCAGGAGTTGGCTAGGAAAATAGGCTCTAAGCATTGGGATCTACAAGCAGTCTTTTCCGTTTATACCAAGAAGTCTCCTTATCTTTCTACGTTCACCAAGTTCTAAATCAGAAACTACTACAAGCCACACAACATTGGCAGTCAGGAAACTCGTAGGATATAAATATCCCAGGTAGGTGGCCCTAATAGGTTTAGTACTCATGACCTCTTGGTTGAATCCAATGGTCTCTTACCACTCAACCCAACCCCCTTAGGGTTGAATGCATTATCTGTTGACTATTACTTTTCTTGGAATACTACAATCAAGTTATCATCCAAGTATTTTTTTTCGTAGCCTCTTCCATCTCAATTTTCAAGTACCAATTAAAGGAAAGCACTCGTGTAGCAGTCTTGCAATGATATGTAAAATGACAATGGATAACAAAGATTAAAGTACAGTATAATAGTTTCTAACCTAACCAGAAATTAAAGAACGGTACAAGCAGACAATCCCAAAGGGCATGACATCAAATAAATGAAGTGTTGGTTTGAGATACTTGCCTTTGAACTTTCTCGTTTTAGAAGACCTGAACAAGACAATCTTTCCATGGCATGACAAAGCCGAAGTTCATTGAGGGCATTCAAAAAAACTCTAATTGATTTGATCAATTTATTAGACTCAGTGAATATATATTTCTGCACCTGCATCACAGAAAGATTATACACCAATATTAAGCATGCAACTACAACTAGCACCATACAAAAAGGCAATAAACAATGTAATACTATTAGAATTGATAGCTTATCACAACAATCAAAACTAAGGAAGATACTATCTTTTTCATCTTCTTGTGAATTTTTCACAGCATGCGGTAAAAGTCTTACTTCATTTGAAACAGATTTAAATTAAATGAAAACACAAAAGAAAAGGAAAACTAACCGGAAGCAAAAGAACAAAATAAAATACAAAGCATAAGCACAGGGGTTGCATATAAGAAACGAAGAATCTTCAGGAAACACAATTTTTTAAAAGGGTTTTACCGGAGTTATAGAATTCTCCAGCCCAATTAGATGAAATCCAATGAATTAGTAAATCTAGAGGTGAAAATAGATATCTTAGTAACTAATACTTAGATAAAACAATAATGAGAAAATGAAAACAAGGCACCGATTAGCAGTGGCCTGGAGATCAAAAAGTCAAGATAGTTTTGATATGCCTTCTATGAAACTATTTTCCAAGCTTCATATAAAATAAGAAAATAAAAACAATGAAAAATATTATTTTATTTCTCCCCACAATCAAGCTAGGGTCGTATAGAATTTAACAGGAAAGCTCCAGATCTCTACTAGTTTGGTCAGTTACATGTATTGATTTTTTTATCCATGAACTGCTCCTCTGCAAGCATGGTTAATGTGTTTCATCTTGTACCCAATTGAAATGGAGCATATTACTTGATAATATATTCCCCTTGAGTTTCTTTTGTCACCACTCATCCATCCCAACATTTAGATTTCAGTACACCTCCCACAACAGCATCACTATTTGGCTGCAAATCACTAAAAAACCCAAAAGGATGCTATCCGTTTAACCCTTGTTCATATAAAATGTTCCCTTTATACATGTCAATATATAACATGTGAAACAAACACACAACAGTCTGCATGGCTACTGAAAGTTTTGAAGTGAATAAATATCACCAATGCAATGCAGAAGATTGTGTCACAAATAAACATTATAAAGCAACAACTCTCCACCAGAAAAATTTTAAACAGCAAAGCAGAAAGAGTTAGCGTGTACATATGGCTAGGTTTTCCTTATTTATCTAGGAATTAATGTATTAGCTATCATATTAATTCTATAGTTGAGTTTCCTTAAAAATAGGTGTGTATCTTGTATAAATACCCTTGAGATTTTATGAAAGAATTAATTAAGCCATTTGTTAAGTGAAAGAACAGATGGTAAAATTCAAATAACATTTCAAATTGAAAATAAAAAATGAGTGAAACTTTTATGCAGGCTGCTCAAGAATATAACCTGCAGAGAAATTAATTTGTGAAGATCAACATCCATATCTTTCCTTCTGGCTAGATTGACGAAGACACTTGGCAACAGAAGCTCAGCAACTTCAGATTTCAGCAACACTATTTCTTGGCATAATCTGTAAGCAGAGTCAACCAAGCAAGACTGAGAAATTAACAAACACCAGTGAAAGTATGAATTCATACATTTATAAATGTAGGAACTAATACCTCAGTATCACATCATTGCAGGAGCCAATCAGCGAGTACACAAGAGGACAAATCCAGATCTCAAACGTTTTACTATCAGTCTCCCACACAGTAGACTTTTCAGGCGAAATTACACCAGCTGATAATGAATCAAAATGAATTGTTAAAAACCAATGACTAAATTAAAGGAAAAAAAGAAAACTGGACCATATATAATGAGACATTTTTCATTCCTCCAGATTATGTGACAGTGTAAACCCAAAAAAAGAAAAAAAGCTACATTGAAGCTTAATTTTATGCATGCTTTACCAGAAACTATACAGGTGGGGGGTGCATCCAACCCAAAGAAGGATACATAAGAGCAAAGATCTCCAAATAGGATTCCAAAACCAACTTTTACCCTACAATCATAACCCTGAAACCAACGTGTATTCTGACAATGCATAACAACCTTTTGTTTAAAATAATAAAAGATGATAATGATGAAGGTGATGATTAACAATAAAAATAATTATTTTTCTGTTAACGTTACTTCACAAACCACATGCTTACTTAAAAACCATCTATTTGTGTGCTTTCAAGGCTAGCTCTAAATTCAGATGACCACTAGCTTCAGGTTACCACAAATTGTAAGGACAAAAAATAAAGAAACTCATTGGTTGTTCAAAAGAAACAACTACAACACAAATAATAATCAGTTATCCCATCTCTTAAGGCTATTTGGCATTCAAAAAGTAGAATGTTAATTGTCTCATGGCTAAAGTTGAAAACCCTGAATTTTAATTGCATTATAAATAACTTAAAGAAAGAAAAAAGCATAATTAGATTTTGATGAGACAAACATCATTTGAAAAAAAGCAGATGAACTTCAAAAATTGTGAATCACCTACCTTCAAATTTCCTTTCCAGATCCAAAAGCAACTTCCCCACCAGCTCAACGTTCACACCCTTAGAATGAACCTACAGAACAGAAAGATCTTCCTAAGAATTTCAGGATTCAAGCTACTAGTGCCTCTGAAAAAGAAAAGCACATGATATCATTATCAATCACACTAAATATATGACTAGGTTGAATAATGGCATTAGACAGTCAAAACACAAAATTTTACTTGCAATTCTTAATAGCTATCCGTGAGAACACTGAACAATTTGTTAAACCTGATCCCCACCATCTAACTTCTATGTAGACAGTGACCCATTCAAACTCATATAACATGCCAGATGGTTGGCTTACTTTTTTCAGAGTACAGTGAACTAGGATTGCAATGGATAGTATGCAATACTAGAATATAAAGCACATCCAGAATAGAGTCAAATGTATGTAGGTGAATAAACTCAAATTTCAAACAACTAACAGTTCATACAAATTCAAATGAAAACTAGTTAAACAATTAACCATTTATTTAATTTAATTATCTTAATTATCGAATGTTCAAATATTTACTCAGATTTATAAAATAAATGAATATATATTGTGGTTATTTAACAAATTTACTAACTATAATATTCGTACCATTAAATATAATAATAATTATGTAATAAATATACTTATAAAAGACATAAAATATAGATAATATGCAAAAGATCAATACTAATAAAAACCTGGATCGTGCAGGTTAACTTTTGTTTGTCATGGGATTAAATTTTGGGTCTGGACAACCAGCAGACAAACTTTAAATCAGGAAAGATAGGATTGGGCCACCATCTCATAACAATAGTTAAACCTTTAAACCAAAGGAGCTATGCTTTTGAACCCAAAACCAAACAAAACAGCAGTGATTCAAATGGAACTCATATAGTGCCAGCAGTCCATGTGGCAAGCAATCCCAGGCTCAGTACCACCAAATTAAAGATATCTTCCCTATATTTCTCAGTTACCAATAAAAAGGAATTTGAAAGCTGGCAAAAGAAATGACTATCAACCAATGAACCAATACAAAAAAACAGCATTCTTACCTCAAGAAGAGACCTTTCATAAGAATCAAATGATATTATTGCTCTTTGACCCCTCTCAGTCGAGAGAATTCCCTGGAATAAAGGGAGAAACAAATAAGAATCTTCTACTGTCAAAGCAGGTTAAAAGTAACTGTTAAAGGGCAAAGTCAAGGAAGAAAAACCGTGCCTATGATTATAAGAAAAAGTAAAGAATTTCATATGAAAGAACATCGTTCCTAGAATATCAGGCTTCAAATGTTTCATAATCTAGTACTAGTTTTGCCACTTGGACTCCTCTGTTGCCATGCTAGCACTATCACCTCACATTTTTCCACCTTCAGTTTGACACATAAGTGTGTTTGTAACAATGGATTGTAAAAACAACAAATCCATTTTGAAAATCTTAACAAAGTTCAAATGAGCAGCGCAGAATTTCTAATCTTTACGTTTTGGTTCTATGTGTATACTTTTAGGGAACCATGTGTCAAACAAATCACCAACCAGATTCAAATTTGAAAGTCATTGACAGAACAATCAAGCAAGTCAAATAATAGAGCTTGGAAAAATCGATAAAAGAGAAATGCTCTTCAAAGAAAACTCCAATGACTCACCCGAAGCGTTTGTGACGTCGTATCAATTATTTTAACAGAATCATCCATCAGATATTTCTTCAAGACTTTCAACAGTGCAATCAGAAGTTCTTCAGATATACCAGAATCCAAGTGAACGTTGGTTTCAGTAGCACTGCCATGATTAATGGGTTGACATACATGTCTGTAACCCGAGTCTCTAGGTAGATGGAAAACAACACAATATGGGTCTCCAATACCAACCTGTGTTAACATTAAAGGAAGTGAAAAGTTAGTAACTCTTCAAATGTGAAACAAAATTTCTTCAACATTAAACCAAACTAGAATGATACCCTAGATATGAAATCAGAAACCCATGCTCTGATTTCTGTAGCATCATCTGATCCACACATGCAGACCAGTTTCCAGACTGCTTGAACAATTTCATGGTCAGAATGCCAATCCACAACATCTTCCATATTCATTCCGCTCTGAAACGCCTCCCTCATCAGCAACTTCTTGTGCAGTGCCCGTAGACTGCAGAATATATGAAATGACTTGGAGCATCTCAGCAGCAACATAGAAGAAAAGTTAAATAATAAAATTTAAATTGCCAATCCAAATAAGGAAATCCGAATTATCTTGCACTTAAGTATTTCTAAATTCATCTTTTCAAATTCAGGAGTGTTGCTGCAAATAATGTGCATAGATAATAGGCTGAGTCAGAATGGGTAACCACCTCCAGGGAAGCAATCTTGACGGAAGGTTGCAAGCTCTCTTTACAAACTGATGACACGAAAAGTACCAGAAAATGAGGTAGAAATAGAGGGAGTAAATATTCAAATTATATAAACAAAGTAATATTTAACGACAGCTTACCTTCATTAGGTGGTCTCTTGTTGAATAAGCTTGGCATATTTCTTTGTGGAAATTCCGTATTCCATCAAAGATATCTATTTCTGGGAAGGGTTCTAACTCCTGCAAGAGAGTAATAGCATATAAGGGCACAACTGCAAGGAAATATGAAAGAATGACTAATAATAGAGTGTATCCTGTCACACGTGATAACAAACAAGACAATATCAATTAATATTTGAAGGAATTCTGAACATTAAATTTGACTTAAGCTTTAATTTCAACAGAATCAAAAACTAAAATGTCAGGAAAACCTACTCTGATATAATCATGGAGAGATGGATCAGAATCCACTGTCAGCTGGAGAAGCAAAGATAACACTTGGGATGATTTTGACCCAGAAGTTTCTCCATTACCATCAAAGGGTATGCAACATGCCACCAACTTTGATACCAAAAGCTAAATCAAAAATAAAACCAGTGAAAAAAAAATAAGAAGAAAAATCAATGCTAATAAAAATGTCAGAGCAGATAAATTATATACCTGAAGTTGTTCACCTAGCACACAGACAATTTCTTTGGATGGGTTATTTCTGAACGATTTCAGTAATGCAGATATGATACGACAACATTGGTCTTGTAAAGCATGAAAGTCAATTAATTGTCCAATCAAATTGAAAAGATAACTGCATCAACACGGTAAAATGACTGAAATGAAAATCACATTGAGAAAAATTTTTAAAAATAATGCAAAAATGTTATTTTTATGTTATGGCAAGAATTGAATTGCCCAACAATGTTCAACAGGTTGATATACAAACTAAAGTAAACCGGACTATCAGACAGATGCACAATAGAAAAACTTCAATATGAAAAACTCCTCTCATTAAAAAGTTAATGATATAAACTCTTGCAAATGTTCTAACAAAGCAAACAATTAGTAGCATTCACAAGTGACTTGCATATATGTTATCTTAACAAATTTTGAATTCCCTGGTTGTAACTCACTTGGAAGTGCTTGAAATAGCAGCTCTATGCCCAAGAACATCTATAAGCACCTCAATTCCAGCCAGCCAATGACATTTGTGCCTGTAGTGAACTGCTTCAGCAATTTTGTAATGCATTTCCACTATGAACTGCACGATCACAAGAAAACAATGCCAACACAGAAAAAGAAAACAGTATTAATTAAAGGAAAAATTGAAACAATCCTAAATAAAAATATTTAAAAAATGAAATTGCATCATCACCATGAAAACCCTATCTGGACGAAAGACGTTGATTTTGTCAATGACACCGGCACTTTTAGGACAATTGTCCGTACTGGAAACATTAAGAAAACTTATTACATGAAAGCCCAGAAATTCACAAAATTAATAAAAAGGTGGAGAGACGGCAATGCACATTTCGAAAAACCCGTCAACAACTGTTCTAATTGAATGCACAATTATATCCCTTGAAAAGAAAGGGACTGCAGGTTCTGATCTACAAGAGGAAAGAGATAGAATATGGCCGACAATTGATACCTACAAATAGAGCAATAGAAAGCCAACTCCAATAAGAGAAACTATTAAGTTAGAAGTATCATTGCTTCTGATAAAAAAGAAACATGACCTACTCACAATGAAATTAAAAAAAGTATAATAGAGCTCAATATAAAGAGATGCATGAGAAGCATAACATGACTACAAGGATCATCCTTCAAACATAAAGAACACACCATATGTTTCTTAATGAGTCTGTCTCGTTCAATCTCAGAGATTCCAGCCAAATGCAAAATAGAGCTCTGAAGAACCACTGTTCCCATTTCACTGCCAGAATTCTCACTGCAGTGCAATGCCATACTTATTGAAAAGATTGGCACAAAGTGATTTTTTACTAGATCTGCCAGAGGCTCACAGGCAATCTGCCACAATATAGATTTATCAGTAGGTTGCAACAACAAATCATAAAACGCTAAAATGCAATACTTGAACACATAATCTTACTTTCTAGTAAAAAGTCAAAGGTATGGACCTTGTACTTTCAAATATCTAGTTATGTCATTTTCAAGAACCTTTAAATAATTTCAATAAGGTGTAATGTAGTAGAGATGAAATCAGGAATGTGCTCCCACCTTAGCCACCCACTTTAGGTTGGAGTTGTCCCCATACAAAATAAGAGCTGGAAGAAGCCAGTGGCAACAATATTGTATAAAATTAGTAGGTTCAGCATTTGATACAAACAGTTGTCTTATCTGCAAAGAATAATTACCAGAGTCAGATAGAATCAGCGGTTACACCCACAAAAGAAATTAATATTAAAGATAAACCTTAAATCAGATAACAATAGATTAAAAAGAAGAAGAAGAAGGACCAAAAATATCACTATTATTGAACCATTCAAGATCAACAATGTAAATTTCTAAAATATTCTAATGCAAAACAATCAATATGCGACAGTGATTACTACATAGACAGATCAATGGCAACACTCACCCAAGAAATAAATTTAGAGATAAACCTTAAATTAGATAGCCATAGATTGGAAAAGAGAGAGGGAGAGAGAGCGGTAGATTGGAAAAGAGAGAGGGAGAGAGAGCGGGAGACACGGGAACTATTACTACAGCAAGCACTTGCATTGAACTATTCTAGATCAATTTCTAAAATATCCTAATACAAAACAATCAATATGAAAGTGTGATTAACTCAATCCTTCTTAGTGCCCAGTTAAATGTAAGGAAAAAATAGGTATCATAGCCAAGGTCACTGGGAGTATTGACATTTGGCATATTTATGCTTTGATTGATGTTAAGAAAGAACTGTTCTATGCAAAGGCTATATAATATGGCGGATCAGAATTCACCATAATTTGCTGCTAAGAAGTAGATCCCACCTACAATTTACATCCCTAGATTATAGGTGTACATATTCACCTCTAGTAATTAGGCTAAAATTGCAAATGATGGCAGCTCTTCCTCAATCTTGGATTGCATGCCAACTATCTTGCAGAGAACCTTTGACCATTAGCTTCATAAATAATTAAGTAATCCATGATTATCAGCATGTAACTTCTAAAGAACAAAAACAATATTAAGGAGAAACATAAAAGAAAAAATCACAGGGATTTATCATAAAGGATCTCAACCCAAAATATTTCCTATCATGAAGCGATCCACATACTATTAAGGAAAAAATAAGACGCATAAATTTTCACGAAAACAGCATCACAGGTGAGCCCAAGTCACTGCAAAGATTATCAAAGTTTGAATTTGCAGTACTTGTAGCCCAAGGACCATGACCCTGCAGAAAAAAGTTGAAGAATTCCAAAATCCCAGATATTTACGCTAACCATGTATAAAGGACCACAAAATATCATGTATCATGTTACTGTAGCAAGATAGATGCTACCATGCATTATATATACTTAAGATATTTCTGAACTTATTTTAAAGACTATAAAAAAGTTACATTTGTAAGGGTTATTCATATCATTAGGCATATTAAGAGTTCAACATGACAGAACAAACACATTACCTCAACAAGTGCAACCAAGCTAACACCACAAGCAACCCAGTGAAAGAGAATTGAACCCAATAACTCCTCCAAGTACTAAAATAGGGGAGGACAGAAAAAAAAATAAATGAAGGAAAATTGAATGTCCATAAATCATAGACTTTCAATCAATACCAAGAGTAGATCATCACCTTCCCCCTGGTTGTATATTGGAGCTGTTGGGATAGGTTATCAAGCACTGCATTCACCAATTCCCTGAAGAAAAGCAAAGTAATACTGGTAAAGGAAATAGAACGTGATCACTAGAAGAATGCAAAAGAAAATGGAATTTGTTTTTACCTTTGGCAAGGATAAATAGCAGACAAAACACTCATCATAAAAACAGCCTGTAGATGCCAGAGGGTATCACCAAATGAATTCAACCACAGTACTTTAAAACAGATCCAAAAGCATATAAAACAGCCAATACAACTAACCTCCAACTCTATTTTCTCACTGTGCAAAGCTAGATGCATAAGAGTAATGATAACTGTTTCAATATTGGGACGAGGCCATGGACCAGAAGCTAGGGCCTCCCTTGCACTAATAAGTTTCTCTTTTGAGTAACTGACCAGAACAACACCAAAATTGGAACTGGAAAAACCACCAAAGAATAGCACTATAATATTAAAACTTAGAATACTTCTTTGCAATGAGATACTGAAACTAAAAGAAAAATGAAGACTAGGACAGTCACAGCTCAAAAGACTGCTAGCTGTTCATATTTAGATGATTTCAAATGAAGACAACTGAAAAAAGTTTTTGTTATAAACATTTTAGTGAAACCCACCAAATATCTTGGAAGAGTTCGTCATGTCCATCCCAGGTCCAGAACAGAACACCAATGCGTCTAGCTAGAAGGAACCTGACTCTATAATCAGGATCTTGAAGCATCAACAGCAGTCTCTCAATCATTGTCTACAAAGATTTACAACATAGCAGCCATGCAAAAGAACGTTGATGGAGGAGAAAGAGACCAAAACCAGGAATCAGATTCAGCATCAGTTTGAGCAAATATCACAAAGAAACAACAATAAAATATGAAAACAAACACAATTCTTCCCTCTATCTAGTATTTGGATTACAACGAAATCAAATATTGACCAAAAATACCAACCACCAAAATTGTAAAAGATATAGTTGAACAAGGACAGATACTTCAATTTGTAATTACGTTTGTGTCACATTTGTGTCAAACACAGATACAATTCCAAAAATTCTGAGTACATGTATCCAAGTAAATTACATATATGTTCAACTATTATGCTAGCCATGCTAGAATGCCAATGTAATTATGTGTCCGCATGTTTCACAGTGGATACATAAAGGACTGCATATGTGAAACTAAATTCAAACACTTTTCGAGGGATGCCTATAGGGCTTAGATAAGTGATTCAAATTTATTTTAGTGCACAATATAAATAGAAATAAAGAATTCTGAAGATTTGCCATGTCATAGTGCCCATGTTCTTATCCGTGTCTGGGGTTGGTGTCTGCCATAAGGAATCGCTATGTTCATGTCAACAATTAATTACCTGACCAATTTGAGGACTGAGTAAAACAAAATCAGATATACAATCAACCAGCTTAACGCGTCCAGACCAGTCCAGAAGACCAAAATCAGCAATTTTGTTCACAAGATCCCCAAGACGTATCAAGCACTGAACAACAAAATGAAGCAATAATAGTTAAAGAACAAATAGATTCTTTACAAACAACTCAGACCCAAATGATTCTTATAGCAGAATCTCAGTTTGACCTAGTTACTTTTACAACAATAAAACAGAAAATCAAACAAAAATTACATTGGGACAAACAACTAGAAAGGCAGAATAATAACAAATATTGTCTAAATGTAGCACATCCAAAGTGCATAGTATGATATGACTGTAGGGATACAAATAGACAGAACCAGAACTCAACCAAGGGAGAGACGCTAGCAGATGTACTTCACAAGCATTTTACATAGATCCCAACATTTACTTAAATTTTCAGAGATATTTAAAATTTGTTAAAAGAAGGTAAGCCCTTAGTTGTGCAAGAAAAAGAATGAAACCATGTTGTCTTATCGACAGAATTACACTGTAGCAACATATCAACAGACAAGTGCAAATTGGGATATACCCTAAACATTTCCTGTATAACTCAAGCGTATGAACAGGAAAGTATTACGACCTATAGCCTACTTCTCCTTCTGGCATTAGTAAGCAAAATCCCCTTATCAGATCCCAACCACAACCTTTCTTGTTTATCAGGAAGTGAGTAGCCAAAAATGCAGAATGGCATATCTTTGGAGCATGGAGCAATAACTTGCAACCATTGGAAAGAGTTAATTTCCACCCCTCTTTATCTGCCTGAATGAATTGATTATGAACAGACATCTTTCTGAAAACTCAGATGTTAATTTACACAAGATCATATGAAGTGAGAAAATGACTCAATTTTGCTATGTTCAACCCAGATTCACCAACTAATACATTTAAATTAACATTTGACAGACTCAAATCATAATTCCTAACTCATTGCTTGCTAAATCTAAAACAATGTGTAATGCAACTAACTCTCATAATTTGTTTTTTACCCAACCAAGGTATATTTATCCAAAACTTGAAGGAGAATAAACATCTTTGGGTTACCTCTTCCGACACCCTTTCCTTCAAAGAAGAGCCAGCATAGTTAACCACTCCAGCACTGTCCAATGACAACAGAGAACCCAGCAGAAAATCAATGGCAACTACTATATTAGCACAATCAAGCTTAACACTTCCTTGCATCTCCACCATGTTATCCATTAAATTAATCTGCCAAAGGGAAGGAGGGTTAAAAGTAGCAACAATAAATAAGAATGATCAAACAATCTACAAAAATGGCAAAATAAACAAGTAGCATGATTAATTTTAGGTAGTTATCAACTAGACATAAAACATAACCATACCATGTCTGTTATTTTTGCAGAAGAGGACCAGTCAGGATGTTGACAAAGACTGTACAAAATCTTCTCACGAACCTGAGGTAGAAAATTGGATGAAATATATCATTGGCCTAGAGACTCCAAGGCAATAACATATGTAAAAATGAATTTACAAATATATATACCTCCTGGCTGCACTCTTTCTCCATGAGTTCAAACATAATATCCCATGTAACATGTAAAACTGAGAAAAAGCATGAAATTAAGGATATCATGTCCAACTTCCACTTCACTGCTGAACAGGATATTCCAGTGGCAATTTTCCCATTGACAGTTATTATATCCGCACTTTTGGTATCCTCATTCACATCCAGGTCCATGTCCACAATCCTACTAGTATTGATATTTAGTGGACAAGAAATTTGTATTGCTGTATCAGACAGAGATAGGTCCGACATGATCATCTGAGACTCTGGATTCCTTAAATAATCAGAATATTCTTCATAGAGTTTAGCCATGGCCCTTAATACCCTCTCCATTGACTGAATCACGGCATCATAAAGTGCACCATCCGTAACACCTTGATCTTTCCATTTGACAAAAATAGGAGAGGAGACAAATTTTCTAACTGAAGTCACAAGGGAGCTTATTTCATTAAAATCGGAGTTTGAGCCCAAGCAACTAAGAGATTCGAAATTACTGTGGTTTTCTTGAATTAAAGTCACTGCATGATCAAGCAATTCTAACAAGTACAGGCCCCCTTCAGATAAAAACGATGAAACCTCCTCTCCTTTCCTGAAACCAATAAAGCACAGACTGTATAAATAAAAGATATTTCAAAAAAAGGGAGTAATAAGATTCACATGATAAAAAAATATCAAAACTTATGCGCAAGACACGTACTCTTCAGCATGGACATTTTTACAACTAGCACCAACCTTCTAAAACAAATAATACCATAGTCAGCATCTATTGCATTCCATCACAAGATATTATCCATCAGACGTAAAAAACAATCACAGTACAAACATAATATGACTTAATACAAGACACAGCCCCAATAACTAAGAGTCAAATAAAGAATGACAAAACAGAAGCATCACTTAATGCCTGACCAGATTGTCAGGCTATCAAAGGTTGCCAAGGTAAAATCTGGTGAAAATTCTGCAAACTTATTCACGAAATGGAGCAAATGAATATCAGCAGTCTAGCTCAAAAGCACAGAGCCTTCTCAATAAAAGATACAATCAGAACAAGCTAAAAGCTACTTCAAACTAAACTTGCTATGTCCCGTAACAAATGACAAATGATTAAATAGAAATTCAGTCACCAAGGTACAGGCATTATAGATGTAGTTACAGATAGGACACAAACCTTATTAAACATGAGCCATACATAAAATTGGACAATGTAGCACTCATAAAGAAGACCTCTGATAAAGACCTCTTTTCAGAATTCCTACTCAATAAAGTTTCCACAATATAGCACTCCATTTCATTCAGAAGCGGATCTCTCAGCTGTCGGGGAAGACAAACACTTGGCTGGCACTGAGATGAGGAAGCCTGAACATAATCACAATTCAACAAACTTATAAATCACATAATAGCTACCTATAAACAAGACTTCTGAAAACAGCATTCAACCACCTTAAAACTAGTGCCCAAATCCATTTTTGCAAGAACTTCCACAAAGCATTCAAAAGGTTGAAGTTGCTTTTCATGCTCATGTTCATCTATCTACACCAACCACCAAATTTTATCTTCTCAGCAAAAAGATAAATGTAGGAGAACCAAACATCAGATGGTAGCCAGGGAACTTAGACATCAGCACACACCTTAGCCCAATCATCTCCAGCCTTGCTAACATTCAGGAAAGTGTGAGACAAGGAAAGCCCTTTGTAGCAATTTCCAAAAGAACAACCAGCACAAAGAGCATATACAGCGGCTGGTAATAATAATACCATGCATTCATTCAATATCAAACAATCCTACATAAGAAGGGATCAGCCATTAACAAGCATTATCACAACCTTCAACAAATAGAACAAGCATTAAACTTGTAATGACATAATTCATTGGGAGGCAATGCACAAGCTTATGAAGTGAATAATTAACGTAGGAATTTCTGAAATCTTTGTGAGGCCCAAAATTAAAGTGTTAAACATCATATGATCTGAACTTTACAGACTTGTTTCCATTTTGACACTCCTTGCAAGCATAAATTGGGGACTCAATTCTAGTATGGTCTCCTCCCACTCATTGAATAAGACATAATAAAAAAAAATCCCAACTGATTACAAAACAAATAAGAGTCATTCAATAGGATATTTTCTGTCCCCATTCCTCTGCATTTATCGCCACCCCACCATCAAAACCTTCCACTATAATAAAGAGGCCCGTTATCATTTTACCAATATCCCACAATAAGCCATATCAACATATTGCCTTTTGCCATGGTTTATTGGATAGTGTGATGGAAGGTGCGATATCAACAGGAACCAACAGGTTGCCCAGCCAATTCCCAACTTCTAACTTTGATCACACTTTTTTCTCCTTAACTACGAACTGAGTAAATACCACAAATATTCCAGTATGTCAATACATAAAACTTCACTTGTTTTCATATCCACTTGGACTTGATTGTTACATAACAAAATGAAAGTAATTGTTTCAATCAAAAGAGTTCGCCAATCAAAAGAGTTCACAAACAGTTGAAACCTAACCTGAACTCTGAGCACAAAAAATGAAATTTAACCAAAACTACAAGAAAACAATATTGTAAAAATTAATAATAGGAATTTACAACTGACAGACCTTCCTCTCCAGACATGCCAAAGTTGCTCTCAAGAGATTTTTCCTGAGATGAAAAATGTCTGGATAATAACCCTGTACAAATATAAAGATGTAAGATACAATACTTAATGCACATTGGTATTAACTATTGATAAGAAAAAATTCGAGTGAAAATGCACCATAATGAGACCTAAAACCCATAAACAAAAGAATGGCACAAAACAGACACCACTTCCATTATCAGTCTGTTAAGACTAGCAAATAAACAAGGCTCTTTAAGTTAACATCAGTGCATTTTGATCCCATCTCATTTAAAAATAGCTCAACCCAAAAAGAGTGTTCAGAACTTATTTATTGACATTGAAGCCAAGCAATTTGAGTCTAACTTACCATGGCAACAGTGCCGGCCCCTTTAACCAATTACAAGAAATTATAAGCTAAACAGAAAACAAGAGTGTATTACAGCTTGGAATGCTTTCTAAGGCAAAAGCAGTAGAAAGGAAACTAGTTTTTGCTAAGAGGTGAAATATTGTCAGGTTGCTTCTGATCAACTTAAGCTTTTAGGATTTATGGTCTCTCAGCACAGTAAAAGACCTTATTTGGCCTACAGATCTTGTGTACAACATGTGCTAGTCAAATAAGCAATTTGTTTCCCTGAGGAATTTGAATGAAAGGGAAATCACTGAATCTTCTGCTTTATTGATTCAACAAGAAACTGTTTTTTAAGATGATTTAGGGAAGGATATGAGGATAAGGACAGCTCACTCTTAAGGCATTTTTTCTTGTAAACTCTACTTTAATGGGCAGATTGATGAGCCATCTTTTTTATTGTTTCTTCCAGCAAAAACAATACAAAAATATAAAGTTCCAAGTAAAGTTGAAATCCTTCCTTGGGCTGTAGCTTTGGGCAAGATTAATAGAGCCTATGTTCTCCAAACGAGATGGCCTGCATTAGCATTAAATCCTGACTAGCGTGTGACGTGTAAAAGGGGTAGAGAAAGCATAAACCATCTTTTTCTTCATTGTTATCTAGCCCTGAAACTATGGTATAAACTTTTGAAGGCAGCAAAGTTAATTGGGTCACACCAGAATCTAGTTCTGCTCTATTTGTGAAAGAGTTTTGTGCTTTTGGTGGTGGCAAAAGATCCAAGGTTCTATTGAAATGCATTGTGAGGGATATTTTCTGGCTAACTTGGTTGGAGAGGAATAAAAGGTTATATAAAGATGCTTTAGAACAGGAAATTAATTGTTTGTGGCATAGCATTCATCTTTTGGCATCATTAGAGGCTTCAATTACAAGGAATTCCAGCATTCTTCCACATTTTTTTTCCGAGAACTGGGATGCTATTTTTCACTAATGCTTACTGTAGCTCATTTGTTGTATGGATTATACTGTAAATTTTGTGTAATAGATATTAGGTAATCCAGTGATGGATCTCCAGTCCGTCTCTCTTTCTGTTCATCAATCTTACTAATTATTGTACCTGTTGTATTTGCTTCTCCAGGAGGTTGGTCAAGTAACAATAATTTCTTATCCAAAAAAATTAAGCAAATCATAACACAGAAGAACTTGGACTTGACAGAGGTTGCTATGTGTTCAAATCCCCATTAACCAATGTTAGTCATGCGCATGTTAATTCTGTCCTCATCAACTGATTTTTTGAGCGTAATGGCTTCTCCGAACACACAATGGCACACAAATAAGCTAGGTGGGAGTACCATCAAATTTTCAAAGACAACATGAAATGACAAGGAGAAGAAGAAAAAAACAAAAAAGGCCAATGAAGCCACTTACCTGAGAACCCTTCAGTGAAAAATAACATGCAATAAAGTACAACGCAGACCTGGATCAACATCATAACCATGCATCAAAAGATATATACTCAAAATAAGGGCACCTAAGCAAATTTCAAGAATTCCATTGAGACAAATAAAATGCCAAGTAGCAAGCGGATTGCGCCTCTCTCTAACTAAACTTATTGCACAAAGTTTCAGACACTACACCACCTATCTAATTTCATAAAGAAAATATTGTCACGTGATCCATCAAAAGTTGAAAAGACAGTGTGAATATGGCAACTTAGAATAGCAGGTTGTATCTACTCATTTTGGTACGCACTGGACTTGGGGAAATAACTGAACAACTTGCAGATAGAAAATCTCTAATCCATTTAAAATGTGCAATGGCAAGACACTTGGGTACAATAACAATGGAGATGATTTACAAGGTTTAAGAACTGATAAATTCAGGAGTAAACTACCAACTTGTTCTCTCAATTGATATATCACCTTCCGTGTGGCTCTTTCTTTCTAATAAAGGTTTATTTTACTAGAACATTTTTCATTAAATATAAATCTTCAAAGAGCACAACCCATTATATGTCTAGTGTGTATGCCTATTCATTCCTTTGCTTTCAAACAAAAACTTAGCATTCTCATTTGAAAAACTAAGATATATATGTGTTATTCTGTTAGGCCAAAAGATAATATGAGTGAAGTGTTTGATGGAAATGTGGCTGTCACTAGAAGCAAGAAACCAACTTTACTGGTTCCAACTATTATGACTTAAATCCAGCTTTTCTTTGAAAAATGAAGCATTGCAAGCAAGGACTTTATAAAGGCCCATGTGAAAGATTGCCACAAACACTAACCATCCTGTAACTATGTTAAAGATAGATGCACTTACATTGATGGAATTTGCTTGAATAGCTGAAGATCCCACACATCTTGTGGCACAAGATATGTATTCAAAGAATCCTAAAAGAAGAAGGAATTCAGTAATTGCTCAACAAGGTAAAATGTATCCAAAAACTGAAGGGGACCATGGAATCAGAAGATAACGAGTTTTCTACTCACACATGCAATGATACTTCCGAGGAGCACCAGAGCAGCATCCGCCTACATGAATGAACATGAATATGATTGTAAACTCAAAGGAACCACAAAGAATCCTGAATGAACTTACAATTGCAGGAATCTTCGATACAATTAAAACATTAAACCGTTCAACAAAACAATCATAACGTCTACCAAAAAGAAGGGAAGGTGGGAGCTTTCTGGTGCTTTTCTTTTAATGTGTAAATTCAGCAGAAGAACATTACATCAACATAGATGTAATTTTACCAGAATTCTATTAAAGAATATGAAAAATAAAAGATAAATAAACCTATCATGTCCAGTAAACTTCAAATTTTGGCAAGTAGAACAGCAATTAAATTTTGTGAAAAGAGAGATGATATGCTACCAACTCTGGCAAATATTAGAGCAATATATCGATAGCATGCTAGCATAATATTGTAGACAGAAAATTGATGCACACAAATAATAAGAAATCTGGAAAGCCAAATCACAAGCAAAAAAAATCAAATCAACAGAGAATAAACAGGAATCTAGTGTCATCAGTAATCATTAACAACACCAGACATAATTGTAGAAACAAAACTTACAACGGGGGTCACATTGCTAAATATTGGTAACCCGTGCATCAAACAGTCCCATATCAATTGCCAATCACAATAGAACTGCACAAGTTTGTCCAATCACCATGTCAATGCAGGTTCCGATCAAACCAATATGCTCAACTGAAAATAAACGGCAGAAGAGTAGAACAAAATTTATAGCATTTTGAAAAAGATAGACTTAGCATGAACGCAAATCGTGAAGACTGACAATTAACAAGTTTTAAAAATTAGACAGTTCTGAAGTAGCTTCAGAAATCAAAAAAAAATACGATTAGAGGCTTTCTAATGAGTTTTCTCAAAATAATAATAATAATAATAATTTCTTTTGTAATGATTCTTCATCATTATTATCATGACCTCTCTTTTCTTTTTTTAAATAAGTATGAATACACACAACATTATAGAGACAATCTGTCCCACGCAAACAGCTAACCTGGTAAATTCCCATGGAAACTAGCACCTTCTAACATGGCAGTAAATCAAGAATTTTCAGTTCAAAGAAGAAGACTTAGTTCCAATAGGACCAACTACAGTAATTTATGAGTGCAATGTGAAGAATCAAGGGTTCCATGCAAAACCTAATACCACCAGTTACATAAAAGTCTTAAATTAAGATCCATTAAGATGAACTTTGAAGACTCAAAGGTTCAAATCCAAAATTTGGAACAAAATTCCAACATCACGGCAAAAAGAGGGCACAACTCCGTTCAATTCAGCTCCAGCATGAGCCTCATTTCCATTGCAGCATGGCAGCAAGACCAATTCTACAGCTGCTGCACATTGTGGGGCTGAATTGGACCCAATTAATAAATTAATCCTTCCCAGGCCATGCCCAAGTTCAAATGTAATCTAACCCAATCAACATATGGCACAATGCAACAGAAAAAAAAATTAAAAAGATAAATAAATAAGGCATAAAGATTGAAGGAAAAATCACATACCTCATTTGGGGTGAAAGATGACTTCAACCGAATCTCCATTCGTGAATCTGGAAGTAATAACACAGAAGAGAGCTCTTGCAAACTCCTTTGGATAAAAGTATATAAACATGAGGACATGAAGAAGAGAAGGGAACAGATATATATTAACATAACTTTAAATTAATTATGTCCCTGAAGTGGCAACCCCTGAGCACTCAGATATACTAGGACAAGCCTTGTTCTAGGCTCAAAAGACTTCGAGAATAAAGTAAACTATCACAAAGGCAAATCAGAACAGCATACCTCAAAGTCCATAGCAGCCCATCATAAGTATGCCTCACATTCGCATCATTCAATATTCTGCAATATATCCAAACTTCTTAAGCCACAACTTATAGTAATGAATAGAGTATGCATGTGGGTAGAAAGTAATTTGCCATCACGTACACAAAATTACATGTAATTACTGCCGTTTTACCTTAATACCTGGGGAAACAAGACAAACAATGTGAAGGTTTCTTCTAAAGCAGCAACTGCCCGTGTATTTATCGAATTCTGACTAAGTTCTTTGTCTAATAGCAAATGCACGTGTGCACAGATATACACTATAATCAAAGATTTTGACCAGGACAGTTTATTAAATGCATGCAACTCAACCAAAATGATACACTGGCAGTGTCAGTAAATAAGAAAAAGACACAAAAATTAAAATGTAGAAAAGACTAATACTCTCTGTTAGGACTCCAGGTAGAATAATTTTTAACATACAACTACACTTGCACTCATGAACAGTGATTAATACCATACTATTTTATAAGTAACAGCAAAAGAAAGTACATTGATGGTGTAACATGATGAATACCACATAAAAAAATAAATTTAGTTAAAGCTGAACAAGTCCACAATGAACATTTGCTGACATGTTATTACCTTTCAAAACTCGTGCAAATGCCTTCAAACCAGTACATAAAAAGATCCTTACTGATGCGGGTATAATAATTATGAATGAAACAACAAAATGTAGCATTCCTGCAGAGCAATCCACAGAGTCTTGCTGTCATACAACATTTACACATGGAAGATGCATGGTGAAAGTGTGAGAGTGAGAGAGAAAAGGACAGTATTACACAAAAATAAAAAAGAATACATATTCAAATGAAGCACCATCAAGTATCAGTTTTTTGAAGTACAATACTTTATTTTGAACAACAAGACCACAAACCCCACTGCCTGCAGTCATTTATGCACAAGATTTTACCAATATGAAAATTCCAAAATAAAAATTTTAAATAACCAAGGACATTGTAATGTACAGATAGACTGAACAGCATGAAATTTAAAGGAAGGTTAGCTTAGAGAACTAAAGACCTAAAGAACTATGATTGCTTCACTTATATAGTGACATTTTTTTAATAAGAAACAATGAATAATTATATTTATGATACTTTGTGAAGCACAAAAGTAACCCAGTAAATCTGTGTGTGTTTGCCTTGATCACAGATTTATGATATTTGTGAAGCATATACTCAACCAGTTAGTAAAAAAGACCTAATACCATTTTCTAGTTTCCTAGCCACAAAAAATGGGGGAGGGGGGTGTGAGAGAGGAGAGAAGGAAAAAGAGGGGGGAAGGGTACCATAACCACTTTCCTTCTATGAGTGCCTCCTTTAGATGGCCTGCAGCATGCTCTCTCCGAAACCGTTTTTCAGCTGATGGTGCTTTCATTGTATTGACACATGCCTGACAAAGTAAATTCAAAACTTTTCTCGCAATCCATTGGCAAATACTTCATGGTAATCAATATACATAGCATAATACATACACGTACATATGGTTAAATCTTAAGAAGTTCAACTATGAGGAAACAATCCATCAAATCTAGTGGGAATTCTGCAACGTCAACAAATGCATTTTGTCCAGGAATATCAACAAATAATCAAGCATTTTAAGTGAATATGTCAATTTATGATACCTTGAAAAATAGAAGAGAAAAGATTGTTAAATCATAATGTAATCTTCATACCAAATACAGAAAACAAAGTTCCACAATCCCAACAAAATAGATTTCAGCACACAGCATCAATTAGAAAACTATGATGCAGCTACAATTCTTCAGGATGTGGAATAAGTACCCGATAGAAAACAAGTGCTGAAAGCTCCACTAGACCACATTGATAGCCATTTAAAGTTCCAAATTTATCATCCTTTGTTGCATCACTCCTGAATGCATAATCCATGATTGCTCAGAAAATAGCCCCATGGATCTCCAGTAAAGAAGAACACAATTAGAAAGAGCAAAGGTCAAAAAACTCACCTAGACATGCTAGAACCAGGTAAATTGCTTTGATCTAGTTCCTTACATACAACATCCAAAAGTTGTTCTACCAAAGAACTCCCATCATCAGCACCCCTAGTTAGGCTTAGTTGTAGCCTTCCATAAATATTAAGTGCATCCTGAAAAAGAAAAGTACATAAACATGCAAAATAAAACTAGTTTAGAGCATTCTAGAATGGGAAAAAGTAAGTTACTCAAACATGAACGGTTTAGAAACCTTAAGACCGCGGTCATGGGTTGTCAGCCAACAACGGTATATAAAGTGTTGGATGGCATCATGGATCTCTAAGGACTGACAACCCAAATTTGGACCATCCTTTAACAAGTACGTATTAATACACTCAATAAGCTTGCGTGAAATCTTTCCCTCATCCCTGACCATGATACAACAAGGAACAACCGCAAATATCATAATGTAATCAGCTACTTTCAAATAACTTCTGACATGAAACAACTTGTCGAGGGACTAAGAAGAAAAGCAATCAAAGGCAGACTATTGCATACCTTACAACAGAGAATATCTGAACAAATCCCTTAACAATATCATCCCTCAGAGTCTCAGGGAAATCCCCAGGAGGATTTTCGAGAAGAGAATGGAGAGTCAATATATAGCGAAAGACCTCCTCTTTCTGATTATGTTGACTATTATTTTTCTCTTTCAAACTGAATTCCACCTTCTCCATATATAATAGCATCAAGCCTAGCCAAAATAAATTTTGAAAGAAAAAGTAAATATTAAAATAAGTGAACAATGACAAGGACAACTTCATTTGACAAACAGGTACCTAAACTCACCACAATAAATGCTTTTCCTCATGTGAAAACAATAACCTCTAACAGCCAAAAGCTGCCGGAGTATGATGCCATATTCCGACTGAAAACTTGGAACATTGCTTAGCACATCTAATACATGACTAAAAAGTGTTTTAACCGCAGATAACAGAGGCAACAACTTTCCTATAAGGAAAATTCACATAAAAAAGTCAAAATCAAACATAACTCCAGCTGCTGATAATATAACAATAATAAAAATAAAACATGCAGACATCTAATTGACTTTGTAAAAGCCCAACACATCAACTTCAACTTCAATCCAATGAAAGGTGAAAAGGTAGCAAGAACCCCCTAGGTGAACTCAAGTTAAAAGTACCTATTACTCCAAGCACATTAATCATAATTTAAAATTCTACAAACCTAAAATCCTACAAACCATGTTTGCAGCATGTTCTTATGGAATTAACCAAATTCTACTTCTTCAACACCAACTGCACCTGCACAATAAGGCACAACATTTTGATCCATGACACGAAATATAACATGGCCCAGTAATTCACACGTAACCTATTTGTTTATTCGATTTATTTGGTTGGTTGAGCACTTTCAATTATTTTTTCTCAATACAACCATTAACTATTGTTGTACACTGATTTTCCCCAAAGTCACAAACTTTAATTGGGTTCCTTGGATGGTGGCTCTCAAATCCAAATAAACACACAAAGCAAGATCCGTTAAGACCTAAAATAGTATGTTTAGTATGTCATTAACGAGCTCAGATATGCAGAAATTGTCTCTTATAACTCTTCTTGTATCTTTATCTACCTCTCTATTAAAAATATTCACAACCAAGCATTAAAGAATCAATGGAGAAGGCAGTGTCAAAATTTTTAGGTCTACTTCATTACAACTCCATTGCCTGCCCCTTGCCAAGCAGCACATCAGCTGAAGCAATCTATTGTTGTCCTACAAAAGCCTCTTTCTCCCAAGGAACATTCAACTTCTTAAGGACATCAACCTTAATGCAGCCAAAATATAATTAATAGTGTGTACTGGCTAACAACAAGAAGCTTTTATAGTTATAGAGTTCATGAATCATACCCTATGGGCATAATATTCAATTTCTGACCTGAAAACTTAACATCGTCCGCCCGTTGAATGATAATTCGAAGAGCTTTTGCAAAAATGATCTTGGGAGGTCGTCGCTTGCTTGCAGATATTTCCAACGATATACAATGGATAAGCAATGTTATTAGAAATGGCCATGTATCAGCTGCAAAAAATAATTGAGACCCTTCAATTTTCTTTTCAATAATTTTCTCACCACTGCCTCTGAAAGGCACATGGACAAATTGTAACTAGATGACAATCTTACAGGGAGGGATTTCCTTCGGTTTTAGTTTTGCAGTATTCTGTCCAAGAAATTTGCAGAATGCAAGCGATCTTTCTCCTTCTAACCATGTACACAACAACTTTATTCCTTCCTACACACATGAATTAGTATCATATGAATACAAATATAAATGAAAGTTTCAACTAGTTTCAAATAAAATTAAGGAAATGAGAGAACTCAAATTTAAATCATCATCTGAGAACCAAGAAAACAAAACAAACTGACTCAAGTCAACCTAATTCGAAAATTTTGCCCAGATAAGTTCATTTTATTAATTTGAGAGTCAATATTGAGTAAATGCAAGACACTGAAAAATCGTATCAATATTCCAGACCAAATAAAACAACATAAGATCCACTTAATCAAACCTACTACAAGAATTCTGCACATTGAATCTCGTTCTGAACAATTTTACAAAAACAAAACCAAACACAAAATTATCACTGGATTGGTAACAAAAATAAATCAAGAGATAAAGAGAGAGATTAAAATTTTAAATTCATAAATCATCGCAGCAGTACTTCAATTGGCTTACTTAATTTTTTTATTGCACTTAATTACAAAAAATAAAAGAATACTTTCTGTTTCGCTGCAGACACGTCAAAGAGAAGGAACTTTTTTCCTCTCTTGACTTAACAGCCATAAAGAAGCAAAGACGAAAAAAATATAAGTAATTAAAAAACCACTCAGCAAAGATTAATACACTAATAACCATATATGTAGATAAATACCAAACATAAATAACCACATAATCAAGCAAGCCAAATAGAAGAAGATAGTCAGGAGCATAAACCGATACCTCCCTCGCTTTGGCTTTATCAGACGAGAGCTTTGTGACGATCTCTTGGATGTCTCTAGAAGTGACCATCTCCGATTTCGCATAGAGAAATGCGAGGCGGAGGAAGGGAGGGTTTTAGAAAGAGTGAACTGTGAACTGAAGTTTTGAGCCGGCAGGATTGCTTTTCAAAATCGATAATCGAAAAACTGATAATCACAGAGAGTATGTCCGTGTTTGCAATCTATACAATTCTATACCACATTAACTGTGAAAATCCACAATTACCCTAACACAATTGAATGTTTTGTACAAACCCGCTTTTATAAAAATTTATTAAGACGATGCTACTCAACATAATATTATTTTAAATTCCTTTTAATTTTAATATAAATTATAAATAATATTAAAATATTTTTATCTCCTAATAAATTGAGAGATATGTCAACGTGGGTGTATTAAAAACTGAAATCAATAAAAATATGCGCGGGTTTCTGTTTCGGTTTCGTACAAAGCCCAATTTGTACCAAGCCCACCCATCCGGTCCATTGACGAATTTCAAAACCATTTCATCGAGCGAAGAACAGTGTATTCTGTTAATATCATACAACTCTTAAGAGTTGTCTTGAAGGTGGCAGAGTCAAACAATTAAGCCCACACTCATTTGACACGTTGCATTATTTAATCGAAAATATATTTATCTTTTATATGTGCGCTATTTTATAAGACAATATATTTTGTACAAATTTAATATATTTCCTTTACTCCCATTCACACGTGCTATTTTAATTTACTTATAATAAATGTGTCAAAGTCCAAGAATCTCATCCATTAATAATAACCCTCGATTAGACCTGTCTCAAAAGAAGCAGAAGCAAAATCAAATTATGCTAAGCTGACATGGGCAAGTACATGTGTTACACGTTCTACCAAGAGCCAAATTGAGAGGCATAACATGCCCATGAGCGTATGTGCATCCAATTAGACGACGACGAAGTATCCATTTTATTTAATTTGTCTTGGGGTAGTTCGAGCATAGGTTATATAAGTCCCTGGGCCATTCGAGAATTGATAAATGCATGACTATAATTTATGGACTGCTCGTGTATCAACATGACGATTATATTTCATAATCGAATCCGCTTGCTTTGACGATTGAGATTTTTACGGATTCAGCTGTGTTTCTACCCCGTACGGTGACAATTTTTATTGTCTCCCAGTAAAAACTCGAGGAAAGCTTCGAAGAGGAGACGAATTCAGGTGACAAATTGTAACATGACAAAAGATGATGATGGTGAGTGGGGACAGATGGTCGGTTTCTACAAGCAAGAATGGACCCAAATGACCCGTGATTGCAAAGCAAAACGACAGAGAGCTGTCGACAATCATTCTATCTTAGCTAGAAAACAAAGAGAGAAAAGCAATCTAATAGAGGAGGTTCAAATAGGTGGGGTTCGGGATCCTGTCCACCGACCCATTAGATTCGCTTATCAGAATTCCGGGGGATTTTGGAATATTTGCTGCCACTTATTTCTACGCCTAGCGCCGCAGTCATCGTTCTAGGTGTCGCGCATGCTCATCAGGATTTGGGACAACACTACTAGTCTCTGCGTGTGCCACAAGTACATCTATATTAAGATTCATTTGCCATTTGAATATAGAAGAAATAAATGAAACCCATATCACACAGGTTATTTCTCCAATAACAAAAGAAAAATTGCATATTTAATACGTAGAATCAACCGCCCACGTTGCAAAAGACCATGCTGTGCCAACGAATTCTCTGTCACACATAATCTTTCACATGCACGGCAGAGATGAACGAGATCATGGGTTACACAACTGGATAGTTAATCTTCGTAGTATATGTAAACTAGGGCACACTGAACCCGATGATCTCCCCGTAACTTGATTACAGTTTCCAAGCTGTTATACGGAAATAAAGAAGCCATTGGATCAAGAGAAGAGACGGCGGCGCGTCATCCTCCAAAACTTTTCCAAGCAATCATGCTCCCTGGACCGAGTAGTAATAGTTAATCTAATGCTTGGTTCGTCGATGATCGTTGCCATACATGTGGCCTAAAAGCTTAGGGGTAAATGATCATCATGGCGGGGTCCATTCTATGGCCCAAAAGAATAAGTTTGACTACACCCATTACGAGGTGCATGGTTGCTTGACTGTCATCACGAGGAGGAGGACCACATCAGAATCTGACCATGATCAGGGGGGACTTCAATTTCAAACCGTTTGATTCTTGCAACTCAAACCTACGCGTCCAAGGATTAAGATTTTGAACTTACGCAAACACAATCTGTTTATCTATCGACACAGACGGACGTGATACAGTAATTATTGTTGCTTTGCTCTCTTCTAGCTGATATTGCCTTGGGTCGTGCCCTTGCAGAGTAAATCAAAAGAATAAAACTTTTGAGAAATTGTGTGTAAACTTTTATCTGAATTTAGGAGTTGACAGGAAAACCCTCTTGGAGTAAAGGCGGCAGTTGCATAATGCAAATATTATACAGTGCTTGGTATCATACTGAAGATTTTCCCTATCTGAGAGTAAATTGATACGAAAAGGACAGAATTAATTTGAAAGTAATATTGGTGCAAATCAGGAGCAACAGAGCGAGATTGACTGCAAAACAGATCGAAGTTGCTTTAATTTTCTTTTAAAAGAGAATCGGTAAGCTTAGTGAGTGGCATGCATACATGCATGTAATACAGAAAGATATACAAGATGATGAATATTTTAAACTGATATCTAATCACGCCAAAAGCATCTATCCCGAGTCTTTAGAGCCAGATAAAGCCTCACCGTACAAGAACGAGGGGTAGTTTCCTTTTGTCTGTCCACTAATAGATTGACATTATTTAACCACAGGAAATTAACTTCTAGTTACTTAATTCTGCAGTCGAAAAGCAGGTTAAGACAAAACTGGTTTCGCATACACGAAGACATCTCGAAGTCGGTCGTGTCCAAGCTTTGAATTCGCAATTCATTTTGTCACTACTCACTGGCCCAAATGGGAGACACGAGTGCTCGTATGTCCGCGTCCAACATATGCAAATAATAGCAAGTTTTAGTGCTCGTGGGGCTGATGAATTTTCGGTCATAATCTGTCTGACGGCTCCAGAGAAGCCCAAAGCTCCGTTCACATACACAAACAATCATGAATAGTGTATTTATTTACATGCTGCTTTCAGTGATAGCTGGAACACACAATTTTAAACGTGCATAGAAATTGCTTTCGTGGTGAGAATTAATCCGAAGAATGAAAATAATCATCAACGTATCATTGGAATGATCATTAATTCTGTACATTTGGAAAATGACTATGATTATTAAATGGACTACGAAGTGGTGACTGCAGATTCACGTTCTTATCTTTGCAACGAGGAATTGGCAGAGTTGTGCGGTGAAACCCGGGCAATGAACCCTTTATTCACCCGACAGTTGGCACTTTGGGCCCCTGTGAACTCAAGTGTGTTTTCCACGCAATCAGCTTAAAGCATCCATCCTCGCGATCTCTCTGTCTTCTTCGATGCAAGGTAAACTTATCTCGTTTTTGAATCTAAGAACCATGCCGCCTGATTGGGACAATATTATTCGAACTGCAATGTACATTTTTAATGAAGTTCAGATCAATTGCATGGAAAGAACTCTGCTTTCTAGCCAAATGTAACTCGGGTTCGATATAAATTGATCATATTTTCTCAATAGCTTTATTGCTCGTCTTTTATATTTTCATTTTCTTAGTTTGTGGGGAATTATTAGCTTCTTGAGGACACTCTCTTAGTCATAGATTATTTTATCAAGAATGTGTTTAAAATTTGACATATTGTCTTTTTTAATTTATTATTTTTATAAAATTAAATTATTTATTATTGTATATTAATAAATAAGTTATTAAAATTAAAATTTATAACACATACTTTAGTGTTAATTCAAATTAGTAAAGCTTACTTAACACCAAAATATATATTTTTTTATTATACAAAAAAATAGTATTTTAATGCATTAAATAAATAGAAAAAATTTAACCTTCTACTTGTAGGCTAAAAGTTGGTGATATCACTAATTTTTAATTTTCTTTTGCACAAAAATAAAGAGGAAAAGAAAAAGGATTTAAAGTTAATATAAAAGATTATTGAAGTGCTGTGTGTAACAATCGGCCTGTAGGCAGGGGAGGCACGTGATAAGCGGGGTGGGGGAATCTATCCTTTGCTTGTAGGAAGAGAGCGAGTGGGGTCCACTCATTAGGGCCCGCAAGTGGAGTGCTCTGTCGTTATGCTTTCCCTCTTTATCGAAAACCCCAAAATTTTATTCTCTCTTATTACCGTCTGTGTCCGCGTTAGCTTCTGACGCGTCAAATAAACTGGACCCATTGTTTACGAGTAGTGATGACTATTTCACGATCTCTGACGTATCACTCCACAATCCAACGGCTTTAGTTGTTGGAACACAATAGATTGTGATCAAATCAGAGACCGTTCATTTAATTGGAATTGTTATGGTCAAGTTGTAGTAACATTGAACGGACATAGTGGGGGCCCACTAATGTTGCCCACCGACGCTGCGTGGACCGTAGTTGTAGATTATCAGCCACTACGATCTCTACAGTCGTAGACATCGGGCAACCTTTTCCGTCCTTATTAATCCGCTCTTCTCCGCACACCAGACAAACCAATTCGCTCGCTTGCTTCTCTCCTCTCTTTGTCAACAATACAAGGCTTGTCGTCGTCTTCTTTCCCCTCTTCAATATATAGTCGTGCTTGCAGTTTTTGAAGCGGAGGGGTCAATAATAGAGATTATCTGCGTATTTAACTCTTTTCTGCAGTGCTGGCTTTTGTTTGACGGGTCTTACTTCACTGCAAGTCTGCATGGATTCATCTGATTGGCTTCAGGTAATATGCAATTGCCATGCATTGAATCTTTCACTGCTATGTCTTTCATCGTTCTAAACATTTTTCTTAACGCTGCTTTGGTGCGTGATCAGCTCACCGATTTTGTGGTTGCAACCTTTTAGTGTCAGGCAAAACTTGGTGTCCAAACTATGGCACTTTTAAGTATATCAAGGTTAATTTGCAATACTGTAGCTAGTACTTCGGAATTTTGTGTATTTCCAGATATTTTCCCCAAAATTTTGATCATTCTCGAGCAGAAATGCAGAATTTCGGTGCCCATGTTTTCCCGAAAATATTTTAGCTAGGTAGAACGATATATGCATGATTAATGAATGGTAATGTAGCTGTTGGCCCTATCTGCTTGCTGATAAAAGTCTAACTTTGGTTGTCGTTTACATTTATAAAAACACCACCTCTCAGGCTGTATCAACATTTTGATTCAGATCAGAATTGCAAATTTCTAACTCTTCAATTTAACTGTTTTTACTAAGTTTGGTAGCTTATAAGGTACATTGCTGTTTACTTTTCGGGTTGTGTGTAGTAATTGTATTCAATTGCTAGCATTCCAATAGAGACATTCTAGTTGATGTCTGAAAAGACATGAGAATGTCTGGTGTTTGCAGTATTCGCCATCCAAGAAACGACAAAGAATGTCTGCCCCTCGCACTAACACATTTTGCATTATTTTCTGATTTTTCCATGTCAGGGTTCGATTCACGAGGAGTCTGGCTTAGATTCTTCTTCACCATCGGGGGACGTGCTCGCTTGCTCCAGGCCTTTAATGGAGAGGAGACTAAGGCCACCGCATGATCAGGCTCTCAAATGCCCGAGGTGTGACTCGACACACACCAAATTTTGCTACTACAACAACTACAGTCTCTCTCAGCCAAGGTATTTCTGCAAAACTTGCAGAAGGTACTGGACCAAAGGCGGCACCTTGAGAAACATTCCGGTTGGCGGGGGTTGCAGAAAGAATAAGAAAGTTTCTTCAAAAAAATCAAACGATCAGCCCATAAACCAAAATCCCGTATCATCATCTCGCAATCCAACTGATCTCCAACTTTCTTTCCCAGAGATACAATTTTCACACCTTGGTAACGTACTCGGGACTCACGGCACTCTTTCTAACCCCAGTTTCATGGATGCTAAATACAATGCCATGCTTGAAAATCCGAGGCCAATAGATTTTATGGAAAGTAAGTTAGAAGCTATAGTTGGCAGCTCTAGAAATTACGATTTTATGGGGAACGGTGAGTTTGGTATGGTTGGAGGGCAAGGAAATTTGAGTCACCATGGAGTAACACCAAATGTTCATAATCTTTGCTCTCCGTTTGGAATGTCTCTTGCAAGAAACGGTGGCACTGTCGTTGACACTTGCCACAGATTGATGCTTCCGTACGATGCAAATGAGGATCAAAATGCAATGGATGTAAAGCCAAGCACCAAGCTGTTATCCCTTGACTGGCAAGACCAGGGTTGTTCTGATGTTGGGAAGGACACGTTTGGATACCTAGGCAATTTGGGATCATCGTGGAGTGGCATGATCAACGGCTATGGATCATCCGCAACAAGTTCTTGTCTGAACTAAATGGTCCACGACAAGCTGCAGTGACTGTGAAAATATCCAGTTTAATTAGATAGACTAGATTATCCAGTTATTTCGCAGTAAAGTACGTATATGCCTTTGATATGGAAAAGTTTTTATAAAAAAAATTTTCTGTGCGAAGGCGGTCTTCAATTTTCAATGACTTAAACATGCAGATTGAAGCGTGAACGAGAAACTTCAATGGTGGAAAAACGACTTCAATTTTCCATGACCTAATCAAGTGCAAGCCTTAGTGTTGGCTTCTGTATTTTTATTTTTTTTTAGGGTCTGGTTCCTTTGTTTTTTCGTAATTTGGTGTCTTGGCCATGTAAGTCATTCAAAGCTCTAGGATTTTGTTGTAATACCGAGGAAGATACAGAGCAGTGCTCTTTTCTTTCCTTGTTTCTCTCTTTCTTTTTACTGTTCTTAAAGAATGCGTTCTAGTACTCGAGTCTACAATCTTTGACGTGCCCATGTCTCGTGTCTCTGTGTGTTTGTTAGTGATCGTGTTATTATTGATATAAAGTGGCTAACTGTCTCTTCTGTGTGCTTGGGAGAGTAGAGCAGAGTTTTCCGGGAAAGCAGAAAAAGAAATTCTCTTTGTTTCGTGTCACTGCGTGTGACGCGATTGCACGTGCTAATCCCCCTGCATGCCAGTTGAGTAACTGGCATTGCTTAAACTAAATCAAACTAATTGGCCAATCATCTTAAGCCAAAGACAAACGAGGAAATTCAGTTGTAGCATAATCAATGCGTTAGTGTCAATGATTTTCTTTGATATTTTTAGTAAATTTTTTAATTAAATTTTAATAAGACACAATATTTATACATAAAAAATTGCATATATTAAACGCTGAGAGAGAGATTTTTTTATTAATTTATTTCAAAATAACACATTTACAATAAATAAATATTATAATATTACGTGTTAAATAGTTATTTTTCATTATTCTCATTTTATATAGAAGATTAATTGTCGAAAATTCAAATCGGTAAATGACATCAATTAAAATATAAAATAAAAATAAATCATTTTATAATTCTCGCTTAATAGATAAAAAATTTAAAAGAATTACACAAATTGAATAATAATAATAATAAATCGATAAATTTTGTTTGGTTTAATTAATAAAATCTCGAGATGGTGTGTGTGTATATATATAATTGAAGTTTGAATTTTTCTCGCAGCAAAGAGTATTGAGAGATTTGGTTTCCATTTATCGTAAAAATGAGAATTTGAAATAGCACGAGCATGCATGCATGGAACATCTTTGACTATGTGGCCTCCATTTGGCCCACTTTGTAAATGCGGCCTCTTGATGGGCCGATTAAGCCAATTGGGTGGGCTTGTAGTCGCATTTCGGAGTCTAGGGTTTAATCCTTATTCGTAGAAAACCAATGGAGGTTTAACTTCATTTATCGACTCCCAACTCCCTCTTGTCATTCTGGTAAGTTCTCCGACCCGGCATATTGATGACCTCCTTGTTCGTAATCTCTTAGTCCTTTTGTTACTCTAATCTCAAAAATCAATCATCGTTGGTGTTCTGCATCGTTTATTTATGTAGTCCGTGATGTGAAATGCAATACTCAGCTGTTCCTTTATTTTCTGATCCTGATTGTCATCTCTACTGATTAAAAGTGCTGGTCATGCTTTTGTGTTATAAATCTTGAGATTTTTTTTGCTTTGCTAAGTGTTTCTTATGTAAATGCCCTTCTGATATATATATATATATTTATTTGGTTAAGCGAGCTTTCTGAACGTTCTTATGTGCTTTGAAGGCGGTGAGAAATCCTTTGAGCTAAGTCTGCAAAGAGCTTTTGTTGTTTCAAAATTTTTGATTGTTTGGTATTGCCCAGTTTAAAGTTTGCGCGAAAGTGAACAGAAATTAATGAAACAAGGACTCAAAGACAAGTAAGGTTGATGGTTGAACATTCCACTTTGAGGACCTTATCTGAGAGATCACATGTAGGTTTCAATTTGTCCATTGCTAAAGCTTCTTACTGAGCTGTTAATAATCCCATTAACATGCCCTCGATGCAGTTGGATGAAACCTTCAGCTTAATTTTCTTTTGCAAGTATGTTTGGATAGCTTTTGTTCTTGTTTTAGTCATGTGGCGTTTCTCTTATAGTAGATTTGCACTCTTTTTCTTTGAATACACATTTAGTTTTTTAAAGGAAAGATGGGTGAAACCATTCCAAGTAAATATGTAATGAGCTCTGTCTGATTTACGCCTTGATTGAACTTTTGCTGCATTTGACATTTATTTTTTAAAAGTTTTTTACCATAAAGCTGGTTAAGAAGCTTAATAAGTTTGTTATATCTACACGGTGAAGAGACGCTCAACGGACAGATATGTAGAATGTCGAAGAAGCTAATTGTCTTTCTATACAAAGACTTGATATTGAGTTCTTGATATTGATATTGAGTTCTTCATGCATAGAATATGTACAATACTATCCAATTTGTGGTAATGCATTGCTGATTTTGATTTTGCCAAGATAGTTCCAATTTGCATTTTTAATCACATTTTCAAGTTCATGCATTTCTATAATCTGAGATAAATTGCATACTAATTGAAAATTAGTACAAGATTTTTTTTCCCTTTCTAATTGATAATGTTGCCTTTGTTTTTGGCTTCACAGGCAAGCTTTCAGAAGGAACTTCTCATTATTAAGAAGTTGTTTTCTCTTTACATCGGATCCTGTGAATTTTCATGAATCAGATAACCTCTATTAGCTATATTTATTCCACAAGTCACTTATTTCACTGAAATACAAAACCATGAAGCTGATTGCACTTGCTAGATCTATTCGTTCACGTCCTGCTCTCCGTGAAATAACTGGACCCTTGCAATTCCGTTCTTTCCAGCCTGACTTTGTTCCCAGAGATCCTAAAGCTAACCCCAAAAAATACAAATATCCAGCATTCTATGATCCATATGGTCCTAGACTTCCACCCTCTGACAAAGTTGTTCAACTCGCTGAACGCATTGCTTCCCTAACTGCTGAGGAACGCAAGCAAATTGGTCCTACACTAGCTGAGAGGCTAAGGCATCCAAAATTGCAGCCGATTTCAACAGAAGGCATGGACTTAGGTTCACAGGGAGGGGCAGCTGCTGGATCTGCCAAGGTTGAGGAAAAGAAGGAAAAGACAGCCTTTGATGTTAAATTGGAGAATTTTGATGCTGCCACAAAAATAAAGGTCATTAAAGAAGTTAGGGCTTTCACTAATTTAGGATTGAAGGAGGCCAAAGATCTGGTCGAGAAGGTTCCTGCTGTACTTAAAAAAGGTGTCACCAAAGAGGAGGCAAATGACATAATAGAGAAGATAAAAGCTGCTGGTGGAGTTGCAGTTATGGAATGAAAATCTCCTAGTCAATTGTACTGTTGATTGCTGGTTATCTTGTTAGTGCTGGGTTCCAATGTCCGGAATAGTGGCAGAATATCACACCCTTGACACTATAAAATTTGTTATGTGGATGGATATCAATTACCAGGAGAGATCTCAAGAAATAGTTCGATTGAAATTTCATCCTATGCAAACGCTTAATTAATCATGTGAGATTTTGACACTACTTTTTGTTGCTTGTTGGTAGTGTCAGAAGTTCTATTCCGCCCAAGGCAAAACATTCTGTTTTGTTTAGTGCTTAGGTTTTTAGATTATGTATTTCTTGAGATGTTCATAACTGATTAGATAATTGTTACGATCCTGGGAAAGAAAAGCATAGGATAAAATTAGTGGCTTGGCAACTAATTTTCTGCTTGATCATTCGGACCCGTGTATATATTTTGGATGGATTTATAATTTTGGGTGGCAACTAGCTTTTTTTTTAATTTCCTCTTAATTGATGGTTGCTGAAGACCAAAAAATGGTCACATTCGCAGCAAGCAACTCCGTGGTACTTTGTCCGTTTGATTGTGATAAAATGGAAGTTCTTGGTCCTGGGAGAGGGTAGAGAGTACATGTATGGGTAGCATTGCTGTCGTTCCAAATATTACAGTTCGTGGAAGCTAACCTACTGCCTATTTATATGTTATTCTAAGACAAATCACCAAATGGAAACTCGCTTCATCTCCCGTTACCATCGTTTTCGTTATTGAAAATGCTACATATGTTCTTTTTTGTCTCAAATGTTGGGCAGGGTGGTTATTTTTAGTACAATTTATTTAATTGTGCAAATTTTATGTAAATTTAAATTGGTATAAAAATAATATAATTATTAAATAAACGATAGATAAATGACAAGAATGCTGCTCATTAAAGCTCAAAATGGATCTGAGTTCTAACCTGTTTCAAGTTGGAGAAGTCATTTGTGACCAAACTCTCCTGCCTGCGTTTCAAGTCAGACAGTTAACAGTACTTACTGTTAGGAATATAAATTCTTCGTACAAATTATGGAATACAAATTGGATAATGTTCATGTTATAAATTCTATATTTTAATTCAATCACTGCAATTTGTATGCAACAATTAGTATCTCTTGCATTGTTCTATGGTTGATTGATTCTTAGTTCCCAACGCACAATCGCAAAACTGAAGCAAGAAATATGCTAACTAATAAGAAGCCGAAAAACGGAAAAGCAAATCCATGATGTAGCGCCAATACTTGCACACTTGGCACAAGAAATACTACACAGGTTCTTAGGGCTGCAACAACAGTCCACAGAGAGATACAAAGCAGCGCCCAATACAGAGGACAGACCAGGGAATCAGAGTAAGCTAATCTCTACTGAAAGAAAGGATCACTACATCAATAAACATCAATCCTAAATGGATAATCTATACCATAACTATGATTAGGAAGAGGATGAACTAGGCATGGAGCTGACCCTATTGAGAAGGGCCTTGATCTCGCTCTCCAATTTGGCTTTCATCTCCAGGGAAAGCTTATCCCCTGAGTTTTCCAGCATTGACGTCATCATCTCAAGATTCTGCTTTATGAAGTCAAGGGGAGGTGTCTCCCTAGGTTGAGGAACTGAGTCGGCAGGCTTTGCCACGGTCCTAAATGCCTCCACAGGACAAAGCTGATAACTTACAAGGCTTGCACCAAATGGGTTGCTCTTCTCTAAACTCTTAACTGCTTCTCCAGCATCTGCACTTCTCATGAAAACAACCTGTGCATTACTCGAATCTTTCAACAACTGTGTTTCTGATTCTTTCAGGGGACCAAACCTACAAAATGTTGCAACCAAAACTTCTTTTGAAGGCATGGAAACTCCTGGGCCAAATGTCAAGATAAGAGTAGTCCCTAAGGGTTCCCCATTAGTATTTCCTCTTTCATTATTAATTACATCCAGCACCCTGGAAGCAGATTTATTACTTTGCCGTCCTGCACTAGCTTCCCCTTTCCTCCTCTTCCTCTGCTCAGGTTTGACAAGTGGCAATGTGCTAGGTTCAACAGTTGTTCCATTTAAATCTGGTATGCTTGCAGTGGGTATAGTTTCTGGATTTTCTGATGCTGCTTTCACTTTCCTCCGTCTTCTTTTCAGCCTAGGCTTACCTTCAGCAGAAAGAGGGCCAACTCCCGGGGAGTCTTTGATCCACAAGCCCAGTACAGGAGAATTCCCATTAGTTTGTCCAGGAATAGAATTAATTGAGTAGGGGCCTGTAACCTGAAAATCTACTACCAACGAGGCAGGTTTTGCACTGCTTCCATTCAGATTATGTACTGCAGAAGAAACTTTGGTCTCTAGATCCTGTACTCCGGCTGAAAATTTGGTCTCTGAATGCTCGTAAGAGGCTCCTCTTTTCCTCTTTCTCTTCTTCGTCTCAGAACTAACATGGCCGATAACCTGGGAATTTTCTGCCAACATCAGCATAGCACCATTGCCATTCAAATCTGGAATGCCAGTGGTTTGTTCAATTTGCAAATTCAATGGAGTTACTCCCTCCCTTTTAGTCTTCTGCTCAGATCTACTGTCAACTGTCAGGGTGCTCTGGAAATCTTTCACCATTACAGTACTTCGATCAACGTTATTATTCAGATCTGACAGGCCAGAAAGAGATTTAGTCTTTGATATAACTGAGCTAGTATTTTTCTTCCTCTTTTGCCTTTTCTGCTGAGGTTCAATACTGGGTGAAGGCTGAACCCTTTCCTGTGGATCTTTTCCACAAAATGTGCCAGGGTTTTCATTCACAAAGGGTTTAGCATCTTTCTGCTTCTGGCCAACAATACTCTTGCAGTACTTCTCATAAATGGATTCGTCATGATAAGCTGATATTCTGAATCTGGAAAAGAACCACTCAATTAAATAAAACCTCTTAGTTTTGTTTGGATAAAAGCAATCTACAGCAGCCAAAGAGAGTTCTGAAAGCAGTTCAACTGATGATGCATTTGTGAACTCTGAATTAGCAGATATGTCACTCTCAGTGATGAATTTTCTAAACCATGATTTTTGGAACCTCTTACCACTGCCTTTAACAACTGAAGGAGACACTACAAACTGATCAGTACCAGTGTCTTCCCCCTCTTCCTGGGCAACTGTCAGTGCCTTAAGATCATCTGTATCACTTGGCATGCCCCTTTCCCAGTTGACATAGGGATATGATAAATACTTGCTCTTCTTCCGCTCTCTCAACTCAAAGCCCTTTTCATTTTTTACCTCACTTCGATCACCTACATTTTGAACATTAGAAAATTCTGCAGTTGTTGGAGATCCCGCAAGGCTGCAGTCCTTAGGTGTTGCTAGGGAAGCCAATGCACTGATGCTTTCAACTTTACCATTGCCATTTCTAGTGACTGTATCCTTCTTTCTCTTTCTCTTTCTGAAATTTGATGCCATTTTTCCAGCAGTAGTTCCCGCCTCAGCCACATTGCCTCTGCAGTTTTCAGGAACAAAACCTAGGTCCTCTCCCAAAATCATGGCCAGAGCTTCCTTCTTCTTTAGCTGTAAGACTTTGTCACTTGTTAGAGTATCCAGGTTCTCTTTGGCTTGCTCTAAATCTTTGTCTCCAATCTCAGTATCATCATTTCTTCCAGCCATTAGCTTGTCACTGGTGCTGTCTTCATCAGTAGTTATATCCTGGAGCTGACATATAGGCACTTGGCAGTGGCCTAACGAAAGACAAAAGGCTGACAAACAACACTGTGAAACAGTAAACTCAAGCATGGCAGGGATGGAAGAGCCCAGTGCGAGATTTTTGAGTTCCTCAAGACATTTTGCAGGTTCAAAATTGGTAACAAAAAACTTTCCAAGTTCACCACATCTATGATCTGGAATGAAAGCTTCTTCACTATTTGCACTATTACTAGCTAACTGCTGACTTTCTTTTGCAGCACAAGAACAAGTCATGTCTAATTTCAATTGCTTGCCAAACTCATCCACTGCCTTTTCAACCGCAACGATGAAGATTCTAGCCTTACTCTGCCCAGACATCAATTCAAAGTTTTCATAGAAAGGTTTCAACTGAGTTGTTTTGCACCAAGCAACATGGCTACTTCCAAAATACCCTACCAGTAGGCAGTCTTCCCGGTCACTTTTCACAGCAGATTCCGGTGCATCTAAAGGGTCATAAATCCTCCCAGGCCACCAAGTCTGATTTTTGGTTTTAACCCATACAACATCACCCACAGAAAACTTGGATTCTTGATTACTGGATACACTTAACCCAGCTTCTTTTAACTCATGACTTGACATTAGCCCGATACCATTTTCTCCGTTAAGATTTTCTGGATTGACTCTGATTAGAGAATCAGAAAAATCCACAAAGAGTGATATTTTGTCTCCAGAAACTCCAATCCTTTTACCTGAGCCAGCTCCATTTGAACCCAAAACAACCTCTTCCTCCTTTTCATCGTCTCTCACAATCTTCTTCTCAACCACTACTTCCTCACTCCCATCACTGGCCAGACCGACTACATCTTTGCTCAATGGTGCCTCCAGGGGATCCACTTTATTTGCATTATCTTTATCAATACCATCACTCAACAAACAGCCCTTCTCAACCTCAATATCACTAAGACTATTAACTTGGACAGCATATACTGTACCCGTATCAACACCCAAATTCTTTCCTTCAATAGTATCACCACTTTTGGTGATTTCCGCATCACAGGCAATGCCAGCATCACTGTTCATAACAACCCCTTTACCATTTTCTTCAGCGGAAACTAACACAGTACACTTTTCACTCAACCCAAGCAACCCGGGAGAACTCGGAGCTTCTTCTAGGGTTTTGTCAGTTGGATTATGAGTTTCTAGGGTTTCTGGGGCTTTAGGCTTTTCCATCATAAAAAAAAAGCTGCAAAAGGTTCTCTTATTTTATTTATATCCGCTTCTCCAATCTCACAATCACTTCACAGCTGATCAAGAAAGTAAACATATAAAGATCCGACCATTATTCCAAGTCATTCACATAATGATACGAATCAAACCCGTGAATTGAGAAAATTAAAAAGAAGAATGAAGTAAAACCAGAAACAAAAAAATTGCAAAAAATAGATAGATAAATAAAAGGAAAAAAAAAGAACACAGTACCTCAAAACAAATCCGGGCGATCACATTCTGAGCTGAGTCTACAACTCGGTTGACCAAACTCATCCGAGTTTCCACAGAAGTGTAATGCTTTGTAGAAAGAGAGAGACAGAGTTGAAAGAGATAGGACACGGGAAAATAAAAGAAGAAAATTTCTGAAGTAGCCGAGAAAGTATTTTAGGCTACAGATAGATACGGCTATTACAAAACAGAGAGAGAGTCTTGTTTGTATCTTCTGAGTGATTTACTACCGACCCAATAAAGACCGTACTGTCCATGCGAAAGCAACGCTTTCTGCATTTGCCGTTGTGGTTGGACAGATATCTTTGTATTTATCTTATAATGGAATTTAGATTGACATGGAATGATTTCAAAAGCACTTATCCCTAACTTCAAACCAAAAATATTATGGTTCATATAAAATAATAATAAATTAAAAACGTTTTCAAATTGGGGGAATTCTTAATCGCTAACGACCACCAAATTTTGGAATATAAATTTCTTTTCGAACGCAGCATCAGATTCAGATTGAAGCCTCAGTTTACTAATTAAATGCCATAAGCCGACAAAGTGTATAAACAAAATAAGATCAAATGAACTTGAAACACAACATTGGGTAAGAGTATATACATATATATGATGGGTAGTAAGTAATACGTGCCAAGATTCTGTCCTCGGCTTGTGCAATAATTGATGTTTCTGCGCATCCACTTTTAAGGAAGGAAGGACTTTCATCAGAAAAGGCACAACAGAGCAGAGTGAACTGTATTAGACCAACATATTCATAACAAACATAATCTAGCAAGTGCAGAGATTGTCATGCATCATTCATCCAGAACCAAGAAAAAACAAACGTCAATATAAGAGATAAGGCCTGCAAACATTTTATTATTTTCCTACCTTACCCAATTAATAGATTTCGTACCAACCAATCAGGGAGAGAGAGAGAGAGAGAGAGAGAGAGATGTAAATTGAAATAAAATTTCTCATTTAAGTTTTCTAGTTTCAAATCTCTATTATCTAGTGCAAGAGATTTCAATCGACACCCAATAAAAATGCATTTCACATATTATTCCTGCAATTCGGAAAAAAGTTTAATCCATATAAAACAGAGATAATAATATCTACAAACATACTTCTCCAAATATGGAAATGGAGATGATGGCAGTGGGCTATGTATGTCAAGATCCAGTCTCTCAACAAGGTCAATTTTGGTAATCCATTTTGCTTCTTTCATGTCAAGAAACAATGCTCGCAACCTCATTTGACTCCCGTTTGACATTATTACGTTTATTTTGTTCTAAGAAACAAGACATAACAAAGATTGCTGTGCTGGTCCATGGTAAAATGCTGTGGCTCTGCCTCCTGCTTATCAAGTTTCTAATTCCTAACCCAAGGTGTAACAGTTGAATTGAATAGAGGATTATCTGGATGGTTCGTATCTGCAAACACAGTCGTATATCCTCCCTTCAATCAATTTTTCTGCCAACCTCTGATTCTTCACCATTGCAAGCTGCAATAACAGTACAAAGGACACTGAGGAAGTTGAATTCTAAGATTGAACTTCCTGTAGGCCATTCATTCAAAGAAAAGATAGGAAAGGCACGTGTTCTACTTTCAATTCATAAAAGCTCACAATTATACCTTCAGAGCTTCACATTTAAACCGAGCATTGAAGTTGGTATGAAGAGCTCTACCCATCCCTTCCAAAACAATCTGCACAGCACAAACTCATGAGATTACAACTACATGCATTTAATCTACCTTTCTTCAACATTTATGTTTGTAACAGAAAAAGAGGAAAAATAGACTGTAAAAAACAAAAAATCCCTAGAAAAACAAATATAATGTTTCCAAAGAGAGGATCTTTTTTAATTAATATATCAACTAACAAGTTTCAATCACTGGAATAAGGATCATACCAGATCAGCATCTTTTGCAGCAGCAGCTAACTCAGAGCTGACTTGCCTCAGGTCTATGCAAGGGCTTCCACAACCATTCTCAACAACCATCAGAGGAACTGAAGGCGGATTCTCTTTAGAGCCATCAAAGGTGTTAGTCATTGCATCCACAAGTAAGCCTCCTGCTTCAGCAGCCCTACGAAGAATGTCACAATGCTGTGGACTAGAAGAATCAGTTTGCTTTGTTTGATTGATATTACGATTTCATGAATGTTGTGTTTGGAGTTAAATGTATCAAAAGTACATCCATCTCTACAATTAGCACAGAAATGACAAACATTTATTCTGTTACATAAATTCAATGAATTGATTCTTAAAGTCTCCACAGTTCTGCATAACTCCTCAATCAGATGATAAGCCCACGGCAGAAGTTCTAGTTCTTTAGTTAATTTTTTTACCAGTTACATCTAAAGAAAAAAGTTCTCTACATGACATTAAGGAAACTGTTATAAACAAAAAGAACAGCATTGCAACGAGAGTTATCAAATGTTCATGCACTGAGACAAACCTTTGAAGCCTCAGCTACAATATCAGGAAGCTCCCTAGCAGTTACATCATTTAGTGCAGGGAGGGAGTTTGCAACCAAAACAACCTGCAAAAATATTGTCATTATTGTTTCTTAATACATATATTTAGCTGGAAGTAAAGAACAAAACTATTGCAGAGAAGCTGAGCCCACATGGGAACATAATTATGTTAGCTGGTGCTACCCAAGGCATTTACATGCAGTGCATAACATATTCAAAACAATGCAGATCTACTGAATAAGAAAGATTCAGAAAGGAATGACATGACATTAAAAATATTTCCAACCGGGCGGGCTTCATTGATGTTTAGCCAGCAAAGGCTCAATTAAATGAATCATTAGAGACTAGATACGCAGGGCAAGAAACCATCTATCATAGTAGAGGATTACTCAGTAAAAAACTTCTTCCAAAATTTATGCAGAAACAAACTTACTTCAGTTCCACGCCTTAGTAGTTCCCTTGCCAGGGGTAGCATCCCCAGAACAATATCTGCGCCTGAGTTGTCTACGAAGAGTAAAGCTCTCTTATGTGGGTGAGGCTTCCTCTCTCCAGACACTAACATTCTCTCCTTTAAGGCATCAAAATTATCCACCTAAGTTGAAAAAACAAAAACCTTCCCTGAGAAAATTTTACCAGTCTAATTAATATAAAATGCAACAAAGTTATTCACTGCCATTTACAGATCCTATCTTTTTTCTCCACTTACCCGCCAAGGTCTTTGCATTTTATTGCGACTCATTCTATAAATTTCAATTATTGTGCCTTTGTGATAGAGATCCACACAGGCGCGGGATCCCCAGTCAAATATGTTTGCAGCAAGAACGCCCTCAATAAGAGTGAGCAGTCTAGTCTCCTGCAAATTAGAGGGCATTATATAATACAGCACAATGGTAGCATCAATGCAAGAGTGAGTTGGTCAAAGTGTGCCACAAGAACTGAAAGACCACATGCATGCCACATGAATCAGTATCAAATTCAGATAAAGGCCCAATATAGATTTTCTAACAGCCAACTAATTGAAGGGATTTCTAAATACCAAAAGCAGAAAAGTCAACAGACCAGGTCACATATTTGATGTTGTCCATGCCATAACAACTTTTAGACCCTTTGCAAGGGAGGAACAGAAGGTTTAAGTCATAATTTCTCATACCTCACTCATACTGTCAAGCTCCATTAACAAGTCAGGTAAAACAGCAAGTGATGCCTCATTTTCCCTGTCATGTTGGGAAATAAATAAATAAAATAAGGAACTTTAGAGGATTAATTAGACAGGGTTTTATAAATGAGTTAACAGGTCTAGTATGCATTTTTGCATACGCATAAACAGGCAGAAGAATGAGTCTCGGTCTAAAGGCTTCATATTTTTACTTTTGACATTCAATTTTAAGGCTAAACTGCTAAAGCATTTACCTCTGCTTTATACTTCTATAAGCATCAAGAAATTGGAACTCCCTCAAGCACTCTTCCCTTAACTCCAAAAGATTGGCCAAGCCTAACTTTCCATATGCAGCGGGCTCCTCCATCAACCTATGCAAGGGGTTACGATTTTAACAATTAGGTAAAAGCATAATTACAAAGATATATTTGTCAAACTACAGTTACCTTGCCAAGTGAGCAGAAAATGCACGAGCAAACGCATCTCCCCTTCTTTTTGCATCATCAGTTCCGCCTTCACTTGCCACTGCCTGCCATATTTCATATTAAATTAAAAATCAAAAAGTTATTTCAGGATCTGATCATTAATCTTTAAAATAAGAAAAAGACAAAAAAGTAGAAAACATGCTTCCAACTACAAAGACGTAGCAATATCTAGCATAGCCAATAAAATTAATAATTTCAGCTTACAGGACCAGCCATGCAGAAAGAACAAAAACATCAACCCTAATCTATTATTAAGGTTCTCAATTTATTTTTGTTCTTCTTTTGAATGCCAAATGTGGCATTAAGGAACAAATAATAGATGCAATTGAATAAGGAATGATAAGGGTTTTCAGGATAATAACTTTTGTTTACCTTATCAACAAGGTCTGGCAAATGCTCTGACAGTACAGTAAACCAATACCTACAGCAATGTGTGCATCTTAAGTAAGCTAACCAAACCTATCATTTGTCATTTTTTCAGTAAAATACAATACTAATCATTTCTACAAATCTGCTTAGCAGTTGTGAATAAGCAGTACTTTAACCATAAGCACTCACTCTAACTCGCTGTGATCTGCAAGATCAACGGTGTTAGGCTCATACCTGCAGGTATTTTCAGCAATGTTAGCAAGCAAACGAATATAATCTAGATACCTGAAGCAATATCTCTTGCAAACTCGAGCATTCTACAACAGATAAATTAAATTTGCAAGAATCTAACAGCAAACAGTCAACTTCTCAATACATCATATTTACCCTTAGATATCGGCAACTACATTAAATGAAAATGCCCTAGTTTGATTGGAATTCATTTAAACCTTGTTTCTTTTCTTCTTCTTTAGCATATGTAGTGTGTACGAAATATTATCCTCTTAACAAAATACTACATAAGGGATTGACACAAAATATAAACCCATCCTCAAAATCATATTGACACGAAATATAAACCCATCCTCAAAATCATATGCAGAACCACTTAAGAACGCGGCTAAGGATAGGAATGTAACCAGACAAGAGATATAACCACTAGAACAGAAAATCACATCCATCCAGAATTTAATCAAGCAATTCATCAATACTAACATTCAACAGGATTGTTGCGAAGAAATATTTAATTCGAGTGATGGGCAAACCCAATGTGCAAGTTTGCATACGTTTTTGGGTCGGCCAATAGGGGAAACACGTTGAAAGTGGGTACTAGATGTAGAACACCAATGTTTAATGCACTTGCATCAGAACGCAAAGTGCCACCTTTGGATGAAGGAACTTCAAAGCCTCCAAGTCCAGTAGTTCCAGGTGGAGCCATAGGTACGGGAGCAGTGATCTCAGTTCCTCTCAACACAAATTTTTCCATCCATGAAATCTGCATTTGAATTAAGATAAATACTGGCTGAGGTCCAATATGAGTGGGAAAAAGTCAAAAAGGATTCCTGCATAGACTTTTGCAGCTGGTGCTTACATTAAATTCCCGAGAGCAACTTGCTGCAGATGATTTAATAGATCATTAAGATACTATTTTCTGACTCAAATAAGAGCTGATATAATTTTTAACATAAGAAAATAAGTCTTTTTGCCTTAAAAATGAACTACCAAAATGATATATAAGAGGTCTTCTACTTAACAGAATCCAATGTGGGGTGCAAAAACCATATTTTGCGTCAATAGATGCCAACCTTGATAGCTTTTATTAAGAGAATATATGCTCATCTAGTTGCGTCAATAGAGGCCAACCTTGATAGCTTTTATTAACAGAATATATGCTCATCTAGTTGCCTCAACAGTCTATACTTTACTGACTTGGACCACATAGAATATTAAATATGTATGCTTAATAGAATAAGAACAATGAGTGTTACTTTTTGCCAGCTTCATTGTCTATACCAAAGGCAACAAGGGATACAATAAAATATCTGATCAAGGGTAGGTGAGATATAAATTCATCTGCTTAAGAACCATCTATGGTCTGAATTTAACATGAAATGGCACTACACTATTCTAAATAGGAAAAAAAAAGTTTGGATCATGCAATTTAGGAAGAAAAGGCAGTTATATCTAAAAAAATACACACTTGGATTGGTGAAAATTCATCTTTGAAATCTTTTCACAATCATCCTTAGTTATTACCATATAGAGTACAAATAACCTCACCATGAATTTCAAAAATGCTCGAAGTCCAACAATGGAATCAAACAAGCATGCAATACTATGGATGCTAAAATGCAAGTGGAGCTGGAAAGCATTTGATGGAATGGTGTCTTTATGTGGGATCTGACCTTTTGAACCAGTTATAAGCTGGTTGTCAAGATTATCATTATCCTATTTAGTACTTGTCTATGGGTCAGTAAATATCCCAACCCCACAACCTGATCTTTAGTTGTTAAAAATTACCGCAAATATCTAAAATTTGAATATCATAAAAAAAAATTCCAAAATATAGCTACAAGACTGATTTCAGATTAAGTTTACAGGCCAAATGGCCCAAACCCAAACCTGAAACCAATCTGTTTACCACCAAATTTAATTATAGTAAACAAAAATTGGGACTCTTAGAATTGTAAACTGTTTTAATTTAAGGAAGTTGGAATTTCAGATAAGATTTAGCAAACTCTTGACCTACTTGCCTTCTCATTCAAATCTCCAAGTGGTGGACCATGAATCTTTCCACCAGTGTATAGTGCACCCATTGGGAACCTTTCAACTAACTGATGAACCATCAAATCATCCAAACCATGCTTCTCATAACTCATAAATGCACCTAAAGCTCCTATAAAACCTTCATGCCGCAAGAACATAGCTTGTGCCTCCCCTTTTGACCTATATAATTAACAAGACACTTGAAATGTAAGAAGGAAAAAGATGAATACAAATAAACAAAATGGAAAAGAAAAATTGATAGTAAACATAAAAAAGCAACAACTGCAAGGCCGGTGCATTTTGATGATCATCATGACTACTTTCATGTCAGTTAATTGCTGAAAGGAAGCACAAAACTTGATTCAATGAGTGAGTTACCAGAATTGAACAGCAAACGAAATTGTATCCATTGTATAAGCATGACCCCTGATAAAAAATCCTCCGAAAAAGATACGCTTAAGCCCAAATTGAAGTGCATTCAAGTATGCTATCTGCAAATCAGAATGACCAACCAGAAACATAAAACTTTAACAATAGCTAGGATCAAATTAGGCATCTGACTTATTGATGCCAAACAACTGTCTCAAAAAAAGAGGTAGGATAGAGAACTATGAAAGGAGAAAATGATAGTTACAAAAGATGGTCCCAATCATTGACTTCATAAGTTAAACATAGATAATAAGTCATCTTCAAGGAGTCAATGGACTGTTCTATCCTGTTTATTTCTCCTTTTTAACTGAGAACTAAGAAACTAAATTGGTGAATATACTGACCCTCTGTAAACAGATGAGCAAACTTAACACAACAAACATCCTTTGAGACACTCCAAATGGAATTTGATAACAGTCACACCATAAGAAAATCATCATATTACTAGTAGCAAATTCATAGATCTGATTTATTTCCAGGTGTCAAGCAACCATTGTTTACAATATAATTTTTTTACGCAACAGATGTAAACTGTTATCGAATTGAGCTCCGATCATGGAATGGGATTGAACAATATGCTTTGTGCTTGTCTATGATTGTGATAAATAACAAGTTGTGGGTTCCAAAACATATTCTGAATAAATATAGAGAAAGGATGACTTCAAGATATGTTAGACATAAAGCCAGAACAGAGAGAAAAAAAAAGAAAGGAATCTCTGTAACACAAGTCCCAGCTGCAAATTCTTCATAAGAAAAAAACACAGGTGACAAAATGGCTCGTATTATATATGTTTCAGACAAGGAACAGACTATTGCATAATTATCTTCTCAGTAGCAAGGGGCCTTCTTTATTTCATACATTGCATAATGTAATGCCTTTGTGCAACTAACCTGCCCAATGTTATATGAAATCATTCGCAAGAGGGAGAGAGAAATATCTTCAGGTCTGTAGTCTTCAAGCTCCTTCTTGTCAGAAATAGCCTTGCCAAAACTAGAGGCAATGGTTGAAGCTGACAGACCAATCTATGGTGATTGGAGATAGATTTGCCCATCATTTTAATGTACATGGAAAATAAAGCAATTCAAACTAATGAAACAACTAAATAGAAATCTGACCATTGATTTACTAAACCAATGCATTTTATTTCCAAACATTAAAACCAATATGAAGAATGAAATTCAACCTTTAGTGATTTTGTGTAGCAGAACACAGGTCAAATATTACCTTAGAATAATCTGTGCCACCGTAAATGTCTCCAACTAACATATCTATGGTCCTATTATCTCCCCTCTGACTCAGCTCTAGCAACTCATCGAAACTGCTTTATGAATGAATAAATGTAAGAGTACAACAAGAGCTCTTGATATAATAGAAAAGGTTAGCTGGAAGATCAGTAAGACCTTTTGCACTTTGTTAACAGCCTTCCCAGTCCCCAATAAGTGCCACCTCCAACATTTGTTCCACTGACCCGCTCAAATTTCCCATCCCCATCAACCTATATCAAATTAAAACATAAATGCTTGTAAGTTTTTACCATACTTCAGATCAACTGGCTGACAGTTAAAATTGATAAGGAAGATGATTTTACCTTGATCACACTGACACCGGATCCAATATTCACAAGAAGATAAGGAAACAAATCATTAGGGTCAATCTGCACAAACTCTTTCTGACCCTCCATGTGTGTGAAAGCTTCGTGACGAATGGCCTACTCAAGATACGGTTAGAAGATTTAATTCAGGTTAACCAAAATATGTAATTAATATAATGAGATTACAGTGAAGGAAACACACTCGGGTACAAAAAGATCATGATCAGAAGTAATTGATTATGTCAATCCATTTTCTCCTGCCTTCTCAAAATTTAGATGATAAAACATAGGTATGCTGCAACTTATAGATGATGGTAACCTATGCCAAGAACAAGCTTAATTGTTTATGAATATCACTGGCTTGATATAGCATATTGTTCTTTCTTCATAAATTCTTTATCGGAATTACTAGATTCTTGAAGGAGAAAGAAGAAAACTTAAAATGTAAAGATGAAAATGAAAAAATTGACGTTCCTTTTCTTTTAACTTAAAATTTATTAGCTATTCACTCCATGAAACATGCAATACTAGCTACTTGATAAGAAACAGTAGTGGAAATTGTAGCCAAAAATACACCTTAAGCAAAAAATTTGCTCCTGCAACAAGACAATCCATTTCATCTTCTTTGTCAAGACTAACTCCAAGCCTCTCTTTGAAGAGGTCTGTAAACTTGTATGCCCCGCCACCTGTAGCCTTCTCATGAAATCAACTCGTTCTCAGAACTTTCAAAAGTATCCATATTTTAAGTGATTGAGGCAAAAAAGCAAGAAAATAATATGATAAAAAGTAGCAGAAAAAACAAAATTTACCTTAATAACAGCATTGTCATTGGATGAAGCCTCAGGATTCCAATGATGTGAATCCACTCCTAACCACAAGAGAATTATCAGATATTTAAACAGAAATGGACGGGAAATGAACTAATTTTGTAATAACTTGAATATGCTTACTCAAACTACTATAAAAGCAACAAATATGTCTGACAAATTACAGAAATCTACCATATTCAGCCACAATTAAGAAAAATGAACAGAAGAAAGATGAAAAGAGAGCACAATTAGAAATGTATACCACCACGGTGAAGCTGCTTGGAATATATGAAATCTAAGCATTCATTGATTTTGGTTGTCTCAAACTTAACAAAATGAAGCCTCCCACCAAGAATAGGGTAACTTCTCCGGTTACCATTGGAAATACCCAATCTCTCCTTGATAGTCTTCTTTCTTTTATCATCAATTGGTCGATCCTCATGCCTTGAAAAATATATCAACTTGATGAGAGATCCTGTTCATAAACCATAATCCAAGTTTTATACAGAGTATGCTTGAAAACTAAAAGACTGGTATTTCACAACATTCAGAGAGGAAGATCTGAGAAGTATCATCTGACATTATCTCAAAAGAGAGCATGGAATTGCATATACTTTACACAATCAGGAGAACGGTTTTTTAAAATAGATCTCAACTTCCAAATCACATTGAAGATTATCAAGGAAGATGAAATTAAATTGAAAAGTAACATCTGACATTATCTTAAAGCAGAGCATGAATTGCATGTATTTGACAAAAATAAGGACCACAGTCTGTTCAAAAAAACCTTAACTTCTGTAACACATTATTTTTTTTTCAAAGGTAAAGAGAAAGATTTTCTTTTGCTGTTGTCAAAAGGTGTGCAGACATTGACCGGATTCCCATTTGAATATTCAGATGAGCTATATTATTCAAGCCAGAATATGCAGATGTCGTCCTCTCCGAACAAAAAACAATGAAAAAAACAGGACAAAGAATATATTAAAAGAAAGGAAAGAGAGTATGTGAAGTCATTATATACAAAGAACAAGCAAGTAAGTAACATATGAAGTACACCAAAACAAGGGGTGGTAATTCAAAGCCATAAAAACTATGACTGCAAACAACCAAACAGAATCAACACCAGCTCAGAACTCAGTAAGAAAAAAAAAGTGAAGAAGAAGATCTGAATTGTTATAAATTGTACCTCCAATATCTAGAGCCAAATGAGAGATATCATCAGATTGATTGGGCAACAAAATAGTGGGATCTTTCTCCTCAAAATTGCCTTGAATTGCAGCTTTGCTTAAATCCAGTTGTGGTCTGGAACCAGACCGATGAATGGAGGCCATTTCTCTCTCACTCTGGTTTTGGCTATTCTCTTCCCCCACTAAAACAACTGCATTGACTTTACCTTTGTTATTGCGATAACAATCGTTATTTCCTTGGTTTAATAGCACACCGTCAATTTGAAGATCTGGATTTTGGTCTTCAGTTGGAGGTGGACCAGCCATTTATCCTAAATTCTCACAACCAACTGCCTAATCACAACCTCCCAACTGTTAATTTGGTCAGACTACTGTTTGGTCACTAGTCTTGTTCCTGTCCCAACAAATCATAAAGTTTTAACGGAAAACGAATAAAAAGGCATTTATGCAGAAGAAAAAAAATGCAACAAATATGAACAAACATTACCCAAATGATTAATAAATAATTAAATTGATACCATCTGTAGACTGTAGCTTGATCCAGAACTAAGATAATTACGAAAAAAAAAGTGGAAAAAAGATGAAAATAATTATTGAAATTAAATGCAGAAAGCCAACTAAATGGGCAGCTCGCATTGAATAATTAGGGTTAAGTGAAAACAACTAACAGAGTCACTGATTTCAACGATCGAGATTATATTTCACTCAAAAACTTAAGAGCCAAGAATCAAAATCGAACTGAGAAATTGATCTAGACATGAAGTAATAAGATAAGGAATAGGTGAAGACTGACAGCGTTTAAGATAAACAAAGAAGCAACATCAAAGGCGTGGCAAATGCGGATTAGAGAAGGCAAAGCTATACCTATCCGAGAACAGACCAATAACATGAAACAACAATAAAAGTGTGTTTCTTCGCACTCAAAACTCAAACTGCGACAGATTCATTCTTTCCTCGAAGAGACGAGGGTTGGGCGACCGCTTTAGTTTTGTTTCACAGTATCTACAGTAAGTGAGAATCGGACTCGCAAGAAGAGAGGGTGAGGGTCACTCCTTGTGGTGGTCGATGACGAAGACTATAATTAAAAGAAATTGTCACATACCTCCCCTAAAGTTTGTAATATTATGAATTAAATGACAAGTATGAATTAATAGACACTTACCTCCCCCGTTGTTAAGCATGCTTCATTTCTCTGAACAATTATTTTTAAAACGCCCGTTTTACCCTCTAAATCACTTTCACTAACCCTCAATTTAGTTTAGATTTTATACAACCTATTTCAAAAAGTTTAGCCTATTTAACAGAAGAATGGAGAGTGAAGGCACAGAATCCACCATAGATTTGATCAAAAAGCTTTGCAAGGCAATACAAAAACGTGAGAGAGGTTTTACCTGGTGAGAAGCCAGAACCTGTGCTTACCCATTTGAAGAATAAGTTTTTGAATGATTGGAGGCCTTGCTCTGGGAATTACTTGGTTGAATTATCTATTTCATACAAGCCTGTGACGATGAGAGAGTTATTTGTTGAGGAAATGGGGGTGATTACATAGAATATGATGAAAGAACCAGTAGCGAATAAGCATATAGATATGACAAAAGAAAGTAATAACACTCGATTACCTTTAATTCTCCGCATTATCAGCATCTTCCACTGCTACTTACCATACTTTGTATTGTAAATGGTAAGCTCAGGCGACGAGTCTGATAATTTCTTAAATAATACTAAATAATTTTTATTTATTTATTTTATCAATAAAATGATTCTACCGTGCGATGAAATAAGTTAATACCATGACAGTTCACTTGTACATGAAATAAGGAACGAGCTGTTTCCCATTCCCAATTAAAAAGGGTGAGGATCACAGTTTCAAGAACCGTCAAAGAATTAGACCAATTCAGTAGCCACTGTTTGGGCGTGCCATCAACAGGCACGATCCACTCCCCGATTCTTCTATTTTTTAACAACCACAATTTGAGATGATATGGCTGTGAATCACATATCCAACTCCCAAACTTAACCAGCTGGGTTAGCCTTCGGTTCTGGACTGGTCAATTTGAACACATCAAAGATCCAAACATTTGCAACCTCACGGACATGGATTCTCGATTCTTGTGTCTCACCAGGAAGGATGTTTGAAGACATACAGAGGTATTATAATTGCTGAAGAAAACTGGCTCGTCATTGGCCAGTTTGCCATACAAGAATTCAAATGGCATGAATAGGTATCAATATATCATAACAGCACAATTGTCCTTAAAATTATCACTAGCAATGCATAGAGCTCAAGAAATAGAGCTGTGCTGAGAACATGAAGTTTCATTCATTCGTTCAATTACACAGGCACAATTATCTACACAATGTGCAAAATCGGTCATTTAATCCTTCATTCACACACATTATTTGTAACTATTAACTTTACTACATCATCTACCATAAATAACAATATTTAAGGGTGTCAGTCTCCCCGCTCCACCCTCCAAAGCAGAATATTGAAATTCGTTTTCATGTATTTTTATCGTTATTCAAGCATCAGCAGCCTTCCCAACAGGTGCTGTGGCTGGACTGCTACTTGATTTGGCATGTTTGGCTTCATAATCTTTTACGGCAGCCTTGATAGCATCTTCAGCAAGCATGCTGCAATGCAGCTTAACTGGAGGTAGAGAAAGATGTTTTGCAATTTCCCTGCAACACCATTTTAAAAAATTTATAAAAAGGTGCAGGATTATTGTACAAAAAATTCTCGGCTCTGTAATTCTACAACAACATTGACTAAGGTTTTAAGTAACTAAACCAAAGCCATCATCTAGAGCCATATCTAAAACAGGAAAACATGATAGGAAAAATGGGCATCAAATTAGGCCATCTAGGAGGCAGCTACATCTACATGTACCAAAACAGGAATAGCTTTTCCAAAACTGGTGGTACAACCAGACACAACATTAATCAGGGAAGAGGTACCCAAAAACAATAACAGAAACAAAGAATCTCCTCATTGCTTCTGCCATAAACCAGTGTTTCAACCGAGTTCCATGAAGTTTTACCGGACTCAAATATACTAATGTCTACAAGCAAATAAAACACACAGGATATTCCACCCTCACCAAAAGCCTTACCCCAGCCAAAAGCGATCCATTCACCACTCTGACATTATGTGTTGCAAAAAAACACATGATTTTTTTCATTTATTTTCACTGCCCTAAATCAATAGCAAATCTCAAATAATGCAAACCATGGTAGACAAAAACACACATTTCCCCATCAAGTTGATATTCCAAAATGTGGCTGGAATGTTGAACGAAGTGCATAAAACCTAATCAATGGGAAGATCTAGAAACAGGAAAGGGTGATAAAAGTGGATTAGCCATAATTGTAATCACAGAACTCCAACAAAAGAAATAAAAAGAAAGGGCCAAACAACTACAACATCATCACATTGTTAAGATGTTTCATGATAAACAATCAAAGCCCACACATGATAACAACATTGGCAAACATAGAGTTCAAAAGGCAATAATTGCACGTTTAACATAAGATAAGAACTCACGTGTTCTTAATGGACAAGACTTCCTGCATTTGCTTCCCTTTCACCCATTCCGTAGCTGAAACATATGAAATTGACAATAAGTAAACAAAATCCTCGTGACAAGATGGCTATTTAACAGCATATGCCACCCAAAAAAGCAACTAAAATACTGAACAAAATGGCATGCCGGCATTACATTAGGATTCTTTCTCCACAACATTGTTCATGGAAAACATCAGTATGGTATTGATATCAACCAAAAGTGCTGAAATTGAATTAAAACAGACTAGGAGTAAGAAAAGAAGACAATTAAAGGAAATAACGATATATCAAAAGGAGGGAAGAGAGAATTAAGACCTTCAACAAAGTATGTGAGGGAAAAAAAATAGGAAAAATATGCATATCTGGACCTTCTTCTAATCAACACCGAATCTCCAGAAAATTAGCTGAGAATTTCTTAATCAAATCTCCATCTCTTCCCCCATCATAACATTTATTTTAGTAAGAAGGTTACTTACGTTAAAAGAAAAACATATAACCAAAAATAAATTATTGAAATGTTATAAGGTTCCTACATGAATAATTATGTTCTCCTTAACAATCTATCTAACTGCATCAGCATATCATTAATTTTTCCGCGCTTTGTATTTTCCTGTTTACTGGTGCAAAAATATTTATACAAAAATTCAATTAGCTTGAAGTACCAAAAACTTATTATTCCAATTATCCCAAAAAGTTTCAGCAAATTATACACGTTCTAAGCTATATTTGATCTCAATAGTCATAATATACGAGAAAGTATATGAATTTGCATTCAAGTTGGCACTTAACAATCAGGAAATACATCTAGATACTAGCGCTTATAATTGCGAAGCGAAGACAAAATTCCGTAATTTATCCAATCAAAACATGAAGCCAAACCAAACAATTAACACCACGAAACCAGAACATAATCACGTACCAACAGATGACGAAGCAATGGCTGAGCCACAACCGAAGGTCTTAAAACATGCGTCGACGATCTGACCAGTCTTCTCATCGACCTTAATCTGCAGCTTCATGACATCGCCACAAGCCGGTGCGCCGACTAGACCGGTACCGACCGTGGCATCGCTCTTGTCGAAGGACCCGACGTTTCGCGGGTTATTGTAGTGGTCGACCACGTTTTCGTGGTAGAATCGCGTCATCGCAACCTGGACGGTCCGCCAGACCGGCTGGGCCGCGCCGGAGGCCTGCGAACCGACCAGCTTCTTTGCAGAGAATCCCAGCATCTTTGTCTAGCTATCGAGAGACTTTAAGGTTTGGATTTTTCCAGTTTTGTGGTAAAGTATAAAGAAAGTAACATGCAATTAGAGCTTTCGTTTTTTAAGGGTTCGTTCGGGACACGTGGAGGGTGGAGATGATTGTAGATTAAAATTTGGTTTCCGAAAATTCTGCGTTAGGATCACCTTCACCTGACCTATGTCGGTTCTGTTACTCTCCGGTCTTTAGTTTTACAATTCTTATGGTTCATGCACACGTCCGTTAAAAATCTACTGTAAATATCTACTTAACGACGCCGTTCTGGATGAGGAAGTGAAAAGAGGAATATGCAATTAGAGCTTTGTTATTTTAAGGGTTCGTTCAGTGACACGTGGAGGGTGGAGATGATTGTATATTAAAATTCGGTTTTAACTTCCACCTAGGTCGGTTTTGGTTCTCTCCCGTCCTATCTTTTACAATCCCTAGGGTTCGTGCACGAAAACGACGCCGTTCTTCATCCAGCCATTCTGAAATTCCAGTCCGTTTCAAATGGGCTTCATGTTGAGAAGGAAACTAAATGCACACCAAACTCCAGAAAGAGTAGAGTATTATATTGTGGACTCCTTCCCTTTCAAGTGGTGGGAACTGAACTGGGCCTAACACAATCCCCAAACAAATGAATTTAGACAACGCAGAAGCTAACTAGGTAAGGACTGCGCAACATGACAAACCTCAAACAATGAAGTGATTAGAACGCATGGCAGTCTCTTACGCATGATGGAAAGTAAACATCAAGCATAACTAGCTCGCATTATAGCTAGAAGTTGACCCTCAACCGCCGTTGGTGGTGGCCCAAATCTTTGTCTTCTTATGAGACAAAGAACCCCTTAAAATTTTGTATTGTTTTATCACCTAATAAGATGCTTTTGTTTAATGATTTCTAGCGGGCTGGCTGGACTTCCAATTGAAAAACAAAAAACCAATGGTATTAGCTAGCAACCATTAAACTGAAAATACTAAAAATTACCTCGACAATTGAATGTGGTAATTGGCGTTTGCCTCATCTAACACAAAAGGGTACAAGGAAGTAACTTTGATCAACTTTCTTCGTATAATTTATCAACATTCCACTCAATGCTTTTCTCTTTTGGCAAGTTGAGTTGGGATTCAATGGCCTCTTTGTTGGATGATATGATCTGCAAAAAAACACTGAAAAGAACAGTACTGTGCATGCGCAATTTTCTTGCAACATGGCTATAGAATAATACATTGCGTAATGGACTCCTTTATTGTGTTTGGAGAAACATGAATGCCTAGGTCCCTTTAAACAATAAATGTAAGTAGACATCGACGAACCAAAAACAAAAGTAATGACTCCACCAGTATTGACAGCAAAGACAAGTGAGTTCTTGGGTCAGGCAAAAAAAAAGGAGAAGTAGCTTGGCTTTAGTGCCTACAATTGTGCTTTTCGTTGTGTCATTCTCTTTAATGGTCAACTTTCCTTATACTTCTAGTGCATGGTAGAGGCATATCCAATGGTGACACGGCTAATTACAAGACAAATTCTTTTTACATCTTTCATCTTCGACTGCTCTTTACTTTCATTTTCCTTTTATTATTTACATTTTCAGTTTGATTCCAAGAAATGTTTTCAGACAGTATGAACTGTTGAAGCACTAGAATTTGAATTCCCAAATACGAACTAAGAAGTAGAAAGAGGGGAGCAAGTGAAAATAGTGTAGATCAGCACTAACAGCATTCGTGCATCATTTTATATTCCCTTTGGAATATACAGTTATGGTAAGAGGCTTTCAAAAGCTTGAAGACAAAGCAGAAAGCGACTGGCTAGAAAAAAGGTAAAAAGAAGAGTCTTTTTATAGAAAGAAAGCATTTGGTTTAAGAAAATTAAGAAATGTAATCTCTTAATTTTGATTAACAACTGATTAACTTCCAAACCCATGTGCTAAAATCTCCAGTTTAAAGGCAGATCAACTGCAAATTCAAATATTTCTTCTTAAAATATACGAGTTTTGGAGTTCAACGATGCCCATATAAAGCCCCAATTATAACTATACATACGTGGGTTTTAAAATAAAGCGACTAACTCTTTAAGAAATGGCATGCATAAAACATCTTAATCTTTTATGTATTTACCGTTCCACCTCTGTAACATTCTTTCGATACCGTGAGAGGAGAAGAAAGATGTAGCTTTCGATCATGGCAAGTGGGTTCCGTGTATGGAGTTTGCAAAACCTAATCCTTTACCTACCTTCCTCCCTTTGCAATAATTTTTAATGCAATTGTACTGTGCTATCCCTTTTGATCTCCATTCCATAGTTTATTCTGAGTTTTGTGACCAATATTAAGCCAGCCCTCAACAGCTTGCTCACTTGTTTATTGAGACTTTTACCATATTGGCCATCAGGATGAAGTGGCAACAGGCAATACCTTCATCCGCCACCCCCCCTCACCAAGGTGAATAAAAACTCTTGCCTTCATGCAAGTGATAATTAAGGAAGAAATTATTTTAATCTGATCAAAGTCAAATTGAAAGTGAACAAATCAATACTAGAATTACAGCCACTAAGTAAATTAATTAGTTAAATGAAGCAAGGAAGACCAAGTTCTACCCATTATTACATTGTTATCAACATAAATTAATAAATATTTAATGCAGAGAATGCCATGAGCATATAACCAAAGGCATCTCACTTAAGATTTCCCAACAACCGGTTTGGTTGTGATAATATAAAAAAGAATGGATGATGAAAGGACATGTTATTGTTTTAGAAAGATATGGTGTATGTGGGAGCGATGGATAACCCTCCCACCCCTTTAAACTTTCCACTTAGGTCTATCATATCATATCATATCATATTCTTTTTGGTCCGCACAATAATTTATTTATTAAACACAGTCATGGGTATGCCTGCGTTCACCTCACAATAAAAATGAACATTGCCAATTGATGACAGTTAAGTTATGATGTAGCATATTAGGTATATGCATTAGGAATAAGCATTCACTGTGCTCAACCCTTGATTTGTCCTCGATTGAACTTTGTTCACATCCAACTAGTAATTAAAAACAGCATCGATTTTCGGGTGTAGAGCATGGAGGATTGCATCACTCAATGGTATTCTTTTCAAAACAACCAAATCATTTGTATATTATTATATGATCATGTATGCTCTTTTAATGGGTGGTTAGTTCTAAAAAGTAGCAAGAAGATATTGTGTTTTTTTTTATAATAGTACTCAAAATTAATATAAAAAAAATTAAAAAAGAAAAGAAAATTACGTTTACAGTAAATAAAAAAAATTAAATTCATAAATTTTTCTTTGAATATTAATTAAAAATAAATTTATTAAATAATATTTTATTTTTTATTAATGATTGATTCTATCGTATTATTTAAATTAATGTAATAAAATTATTTTAATTAATTTTTTAAAAATATAAATATAACTTAATCAATAATTATTATTAATATTATACTAATTAAATGCATTAAACACTTACAAAAAATTAAATTAATGAGTCACGTGAAAAAGAGAAAAAAAAATTAAGTCAATAAAAAAAATAAAATTTACTGTTTAATAAATAAAAATCAAAAGTAAAATATTAAATATTCAGTCCATTGAAACGATAATGTGGATTTGTTTGAGTAAGATTTTAATTAAAAATTATTTAATAATTAATTAAAGGCAAGACATAATAGTTAAATATTTTAGTTAATGTAATCTTAGTTTAGCTTTCTGTTCTTGTCTTCTCAGCAGCCGTTAGTCCATTACTGTGACTGCTTCCTATCTCTCTCTCTCTCTCTCAGTCACATTGTTTGTTTTTTTTTATATATATATATGCTTAGTCACTGCATTCTCATTCACTGAAAAATCCTTTCCATTGCTGAGTTTGTTTGCAAAATCTCTCTCATTCTTCCTGCTTCCTCTTTATCTTCTATCCCTCCTGCCTACTGTTACTGCAATCTTTTTACCTATAGTTGAGTTTCTTATTCTCAGATTGTCTTTTCTTTGTTGCTCAATACTGTTCCCTTCGAATAATGTGATCTCGATTTCCTTCCTTCTTGTTTCTTCCTGTTTCTCTTTGGTTACTGCTCAGCTCTTCCCAACTAATCTAAACTGGAATTCTAATTATTTCAGTCATGGGTTCTCGTTAATCTTGACGTGTCCTGTTTTCTGTTAGTTTCTCCAAGTCTTTTCTTGAGTTCTCTGAATGCCCATTTGCTTTAAATTTGTTTAGACCATCCAGTATGAGATAATGGGGTTCCGTTAGTTTTGTGGCTCTCGTGTCCGAGTTTAACAAGTGTCAATCTTGACTGGTACTTTGTTAAATTTTGAGCATGTAAAGATATACTATGTAAGCTTTATTTCTCTCGCATTCCGTTTTTGTTAATGTAATTTTTGGCGGGATTCATTTGATGAACAGAAATCTTCATTTTATTGGGTAAACATATAGTGATGGATCTTGCTTTTGTTGAAGTCAACCGTTAATCGAATTCTGAGCTTATGGACGGAATCTCTTCATTTCGTTAACTAGACTTTTTCCAAGCTTAATATGGATTTTGTTCGCTAACATCTTTGAATTTTTACTCGTGTATGGATTCCAAGTAGTTGATTGATTACTAACTGATTCTTTTGTTCTTTATAGCAATATACCTCTATATTCTTTACAGATTTCCTGAAATGTAAATCTTTTTATTGAATAGTTTGCTTATATACACCTCCAAAAATGAGGAATTCACAATTTTCTTTTGATACAATATCCTCGTCTTTCTGCCCGGAATTTCTTGTACTTATTTTTCTTGTGCAAGTTTAGTTGCTTGTTTGGCCTCTCGAGTCACTTCTATCTTTGTTCAAATCTTGTGTATTTCGTGACCATTGTTTGTTTCTTCAATCAATAAGAAAACCCGTAAAGTTGGTTTTTGTTGTTAAATTATTGAGTTATCATGGAAGAAACATTTGTTCCCTTCCGTGGAATTAAGAATGATCTCAAAGGGAGACTTTTGTGCTACAAGCAAGATTGGAGTGGTGCTTTTAAAGCAGGTTTCAGGTTTGTGGCCCTCTCATTTGATTATCTGTTATTGCATATATGTTGTTTTGGACTATCGTCGTATCATTATGATCTGAATTTCTAGCTCAACGGTGCTTTCTATATTTACACAGTGTAAATTGATTGCAAATATTAGTATATTTTAAGGTGATGCGTTTTGAAGTTTTTGTCACTTTTTTCTGACATTTAGGATCCTTGCTCCTACGACATATATATTCTTTGCTTCCGCTATTCCTGTTATATCTTTTGGGGAGCAGCTTGAAAGAAATACGAGTAAGACCATATTTGTTGCCAACGTCGCCCTTGCTGTTGGCCTTTCCTATGGTCATTGACTCAGACATGCTTTCTTCCGTTGTATGTCACAGATGGAGCTTTGACTGCAGTGCAAACTCTTGCATCAACGGCACTTTGTGGCATCATCCACTCAATTGTTGGAGGACAGGCCCTGCTCATACTTGGTGTGGCTGAGCCAACTGTGTTGATGTATACGTTTATGTTCAACTTTGCGAAGGATCGGAAAGATTTAGGGGAGAGACTTTTCTTAGCTTGGACAGGATGGTAACAACACTCTGCATCACTAAATAGTACACTTGGGTTGATTTTCTGGTAATACTAAAATGTTTTCTGTAACCTATTGGGTTTCTAGGGTCTGTGTCTGGACTGCTTTATTGCTTTTCTTGCTGGCCATTTTGGGTGCATGCTCCATTATTAATCGATTTACACGCGTTGCTGGTGAATTGTTTGGTCTGCTGATTGCAATGCTTTTCATGCAACAAGCGATTCGGGTAAGCATTATTCATGAAATTACTTTATTAAATAACTGACCCTTTTTCAGTGTAAGGAGGGTTGGAATGTTTCTGATAATATTTTATATGCAATTTCTGAGTAATATTGATTTGTTGCCTGATTTTCAAAGTTGTGTTTAAGAAATACCATATTTCTTCTTTAAATCACCATTATTGACTAACTAGTATTCTATGGAAACTCTATTTTCCCTTTTTATCTTTCCAACTCATGAATTTAATCCTGTAGGGAGTTGTGGAGGAGTTTGGCATACCACAGAGAGAAAATCCTGATCAGATTTCACTGCAACCTTCTTGGCGTTTTGGCAATGGGATGTTTGCATTGGTTCTTTCCTTTGGCCTTCTTTTTACTGCTCTAAGAAGCCGTAAAGCTAGGTCCTGGCGCTATGGATCAGGTACAAGGTTGCTCTGACACTTCTATAGCATATGAGTATTCTACATGAATCAGCTGAGTCATTACATTCTTGTAATCATGCAATTGTCACTAGGATTAGCTTAACTTGTTCTTTGAACAATATGCAATTGTCAGCTCTCAAGTTTTCTATCTTTCTAGTTGAGAGAAATAGCTGTTGTTCTCAAATATGCTCTGTCAGCTGTATATCTCATAAACCTTATTGATTTTTGAATGTGATTTTGAATCTGTAGGTTGGCTACGAGGATTAATAGCAGATTATGGAGTTCCTTTTATGGTGCTTGTATGGACTGCTATATCTTACATACCTGTAAATGATGTTCCAAGAGGGATACCCCGGCGACTTTACAGTCCAAATCCATGGTCTCCTGGTGCCGCCTCAAATTGGACTGTTATCAAGGTGAATCCTGTAGGAAAATTTCCACAATACACGAGTGAACCCATATATTAACATCTGCTTGAAGCAGAGATAAATTTTTGATATGTTGCATTGAAAGTCTGGCAAGAAACTGATTCTTGTTTAGTTGTGCAGGAAATGTTGGATGTACCTCCTTTGTATATAGTTGGAGCATTTATTCCAGCAACTATGATTGCTGTTCTTTACTACTTTGATCACAGTGTTGCATCTCAACTTGCCCAACAAAAGGAGTTCAATCTGAAGAAACCAGCTTCATACCATTACGACCTTCTACTTTTGGGATTTTTGGTGAGCTATTTTCCTGACATACCATTTGTTTATGTAATAAATATACTTACAATCAAATCAGAGTTAAACCAAATCCTTTTTCTTTGACTTTATGTAGAGACCTTTCTTTGTTATACTCGATATTTTTCTGACCAGGTAATATTATGCGGTCTTATCGGCATTCCCCCAGCCAATGGTGTAATTCCACAATCCCCTATGCATACAAAAAGCTTGGCTACCTTGAAACATCAGGTAATTACTAACCCGATTTTTAAAGTTGTGTGAATCTGGTCTGCATAGCAGCATCCTTATTAACTTTTTAGAGCCAAGTTTCTTGATGTACAGGACTTTGCTTGTTATTTATGAATTTTATTCTTACATCTTATACTCACATTGCTATTGTGAAACTGAAGCAAGATATCTCACCTAGTGACATTGCATTGTGGGTGCACAAGCAGGAATGAGGTCCAACATTTTGAATTTTTTTTAACTGGGTGTGTCTGGAATGATGCTTAACTTAATGAGCCTATTGCTGGTTAATTATAATTCTCTTCTATCATTCAATATGTTATTATAGATTTGTTTTAAAGCTATATCTGAACCTAAGACCCATCCCCACTGACTTGACAATTTACTACTGAATCTAAGGTCCAGGGGCTTTAACAGTTGTCTCATGGATGAACTTATTGTACTTTTACATATATTCTCAGTCACCTTCCTTTTCATATTGCTGTCTGCATACTGAGATTGCATCTTTATTTAAGTATTCACTTCCTGTTATGTTGTCTTCTTGATTGTGTAACAGTTATGAAGTTAGTGTGATCTGTAATTCTACTGCTTCGACATTTAAATGGCTGCTACTGAATCTTGCTTCCTTTTTTAACAGCTTTTGCGGAATAAACTTGTATCAACAGCACGAAAAAGTATACGGAGAAATTCAAATCTGAGTCAATTATACAGGAACATGCAAGAAGCATACAATGAAATGCAGACTCCCCTTGTCTATCAAATGCCACCTGCTCTGGTAGATTGATTTGCATTTTACTTGTTTATTGATACAATATTTGTTATTCTTTTCTCTATTGCCCTTATTTCTACTTTAAAAACAGGGACTGAAAGAGTTGAAAGAATCCACAATCCAATTGGCCTCAAGCTCTGGCTACGTTGATGCTCCTGTTGATGATACTGTTTTTGATGTAGATAAGGATGTTGATGATCTTTTACCTGTTGAGGTCAAGGAACAACGCCTCAGCAATCTGCTGCAGGCATTGATGGTTGGTGGTTGTGTTGCCGCTATGCCTCTCCTGAAAAAGATTCCAACTTCTGTTCTTTGGGGCTACTTTGCTTTCATGGCCATTGAGAGCTTGCCTGGAAATCAATTTTGGGAGAGGATACTGTTGCTTTTCACTGCTCCAAGCCGAAGATACAAGTCAGTTTCTGATCATATCTTATCTAAAACTGCTTTCTACTTGTTTGGTGCCATGGTTTGAGTTTAAATATAACGTATATATAGATTTTTGTATTCCCCAATTAATGCTTCTAAGAAATTAAAAAATCTAAAATGCATGTGAATCAGTTATACAAGTTGAGTAATCATAATTCTACTGATTATCATCTTGACAGTCAGTTATACTTATTATTCTTCAAACAATGGGACATCTAATTTCCCTTATTTGACATTTTAGGGTTTTGGAGGAGTATCATGCAACTTTCATTGAGAATGTTCCCTTCAAAACAATTGCGGCCTTTACTTTGTTCCAGACAGCTTATTTGCTTGTGTGCTTCGGCATAACATGGATTCCAATAGCTGGCGTCCTTTTTCCATTGTTGATCATGCTTCTTGTCCCAGTGCGGCAATATTTGCTCCCTAAGTTTTGCAAAGCAGCTCATCTTCAAGACTTGGATGCTGCAGAATATGAGGAAGCTCCTGCTATCTCTTACAATATGTCATTTGAAGTAAGTAGTCTAAACTCTTTCTTCGTCTTTGACAGCAGTGTGATCCATAGATGGACTAAGCTTAGTTTTGGGAGTTTTGGTTTTAATCTGTATTGCTTTCTTTGATTCCCAGGATCAATTTTCTCAGGCAGGAGCTAACAACATTGATGGTGGGGAAATTCTAGATGAAATTGTGACAAGAAGCCGTGGTGAGTTCCGTCGCACACGGAGTCCTAAGATTACAAGTTCAGCTCCAACTTCACTTGAGGATAGGAGAGCTTCTTATAGTCCACAGATGCAAAGGGCATATAGCCCCCGTGTCAGAGAACTCAGGTTGGAGGGAAGCCCCAGCTTGAATGGTAAAGGAGTTGAAGCAAAGAAACCTGCCAGTCCTGCGCCATCTACCCTTGGACCAAGCACTCATGGTTCATCTCCATGCTAAAGTACTAGATGCATATTGATGCGAGTTTTATTCGTCAGTGGTGCTCGAGAGGTCTTGTGCTACGTTCATGTAACTAAGTGTTAGGTGTGTTTCTCTTCCTGCTTCTAACGATAGGATGTTTATCAGTGATGAATGTTCTTGTATCTCCCAAATATGGGCAGGGGACAGATTTAGGATAATAAAATAAATATGTTTTATTATACCACCCAATGTTTGTTAGACTTTTCTTGTTTTGACCTTCTATCACGATTCATGTGTGTTGTTAAGTTGTTAAAAGGAAATTGAGAAGTGACAAATAGAGAACAATCACGTCTGGCTTGTGCTACTGCTGCAAAGAAACTCAGAATAAATGTCTGTACCAGAAGCAAATGCAACTTGAAGTTGCATGAACATGTATGTTTCATAAATCTTCTGGTTAGCTTGATTCCCTCGTTAGAAAGACAATATTGCTAAAATGCAGACGGTAAAGCTTCATTTTCAGTTAGTTTGATCATGTTTTCTTAATGAATGTATATAAACATTTAGCACATGGGTGAGAACTGCATGCATTATCACGTGAAAGGTAAATGAATGGCTACATTACTTAATGATCCTTAAAGGCCCGTCTTTTCTCCATTTACCGTCCAACCAATATAATGGATTCTCCTCCTCTAACAGTTCGACGGGCACCTTACACATAGGTGAGTACCTATGACATGGTTTTTTTTTAATCATTTATTTTGCTTTGCTTTCTTTTTCCTGGTTGTAATCAAGAATATAAAATCCAAGGACTGGGTCAAGTCATGCTTACGAGTTGGTGAAGCTGATGAATGATTGGAGCTAACATATGTCATTTTTATAGCGAGAGACAGGAAAAGAGGTATGCACTATCTATACGTGCTTATTCTGTCACAATCTCTCTTATATCAGCACTCTTATTTGGATGCATCCTTTTTTCTGGAAATCAGTCCTCTCAAAGCTAAAGTGTGTTTGCCTAGTGGCGCTGATGAGTCAAGTGATAAAGTTCATGTTGATAAGGCTTCCAATAATAGTCTGAGGATGGTGAGTGGGAATTTCTTCTGATATAACAAAGTGAATACAATCCACTTTAGCTTTGTGTCCTTTCCTTGAGAACTACAATTATAATGTTACAAAAACTGATTACTTAATTTCCTCCTGGTATTTATTTCTTCAAGGAATGTGGGTTGGCTACACAAGCTCCCTTTGACACTATCAACTTCATCCGAGGAATTTTCTGCTGGTTCACAGTTGATTCTGCCATGCCCATTGCCTTAACCAATGTTCTATTTTTGTTCTATTTTTACTGGTGGCACACTTCAACATATACAATCTCAATGATATAATATTCCTTTTCATTGCTCTGTGAATACCAGTAGCACTATGAACTCAGTGCTCAAGCTTGTCTGCACTATAGGATCAATTACCAAGATATCATAGAAAAGGGTGATTCAGATAAAGGACTCGCTCATCAACGATGACATTATCTAGGGCACAGAAACTAGTGCTAGGCATACAACATGTCCCACTATCTGGACCAGACAAGTACAAGGGGACCCAAATGGTGTTGTTGCTTGTCATTATGAGATTAGTTTGCTTACTTTTCTTCTGCCCATGTGATACTGAAAAAGACCGATTGCCACGGAGAGGACCCCATGCTTTCAAAAGACAAGTCATATTTAAATCATGCGGCACGGACAATCTTTTCAAGTAACATATCCCACTCTGATGATTTCTTGATTTGAACTAATAGGGTCACTGAATCAGGATAGAATCCATAGTTTCTGTTCACATCAACTTGCAGCCGGCTTCTGTCATAGACAAGCGCATTGCATTTCAAAGTGTCATCCACTCAAAGACTCGCATATTCCTTGTGGATCAACCTAAATTGCTAGGCAACAGGCCTCAGGCCCAATGCAAGCTTTCTGCTCATTATCAAACTGGAAGATTGGACTGACAGCACTCTGATACGTCAACAAACCTACTTTCATGCAACGGAAGAGATGTACCTCATGAAGAAAAGGGGGTATAAATGTAATTGAAGTATACCAAAGGTGCAGTTATTCTTTTCCAATCCCTGGCATTATTTTCTTGGTAGTGAATTTTGTGTAATTTTAATGATTAAACATTAACGTAGGACAGATTAAGCCTGAGCGAATTGTTGTCGGGGAAAGTTGGGGAGCGGTGGTTTGCGAGTAGGTATGCGCCAAACGGCGCGTTTTAGCCCGGGAGACAAAAGAGCACGAGATTAAAAAAGGGCGGGACATTCAAAACGTTGCGTTTGGTCTACCACTAGAAAGCCAACGAATAATAACTGTCTCTCTCCCTCTGCCCTCAAAAATCGAGATCTCCACTCTGTAGAGTCCATTCACTGACACATTTGAGAAGAATGAGGCCACAAGTAGTGTTATTTGGAGATTCAATAACGGCACAGTCTTTCGGATCAGGCCGTTATTGCTAGTCTTTTCCCTTTCCACTTATTTTGTTTCGATTCTGCCGTTTTGTATGGTACCCTTCATTCTTTTTATTAGTTTAATTTGTTGGGATTTGTTTGTTTTGTTGATTTTATAGGTTGATGTGTTGCTTCGTGGCTATAGGAGTTACAATACTAGATGGGCATTGTTCTTGTTACATCACATTTTTTCCCGGGTAACCTCTTTTTTCACAGCTGCCTTTTTTTATTGGTTGGTATTTCTGTAGCTTCTATTATTCGTTTCTGCTTCAAATTTCAATTTCTGCTTGGAATGGTTTGTTTATTTATTTATTTATTTTGGACATTGTTCTTAAATCGTTGGGATTCAATCTGTTTTGTATTGTTTCTTTGGTGGTAATTTAGGACAATGCAAAACATCCGGTGGCTACCACAATTTTCTTTGGGGCTAATGATGTAGCTATTCTAGGTAGAACTAGTGAAAGGCGGCATGTTCCTGTGGAAGAGTACTGGGACAATCTCAGAAAAATGGTTCAGCATTTGAAGGTTCCAAATTTCATTCCTTTGCGGATGATTAAGCAATTCGGTGATTAATTTAGCTTATCTTTGCGGATGTCTTCTGACCTGCATACGAGTCTAGTATCAAAAATATCCTTAATCCTTGTTAGCTTCGATTTTCTAATTCCTGTGTCAATCAAAATTTCCATGTTATGTTTGTAGCATGTTTATGCTCTAATTGATTGCATAGTGAGTTGTGATATTGTTAGTTGTACAGTGCATCTTTTCTGGTTTGTACACCACGTATGATCTAAGCAACCTTCTCAATTACGGGGTACATTTTCATTTTATCTGTGTTTTGTTTGCAGGAATGCTCTCCCACAATGCTGGTTGTACTTATTACTCCACCACCAGTTGACGAAGATAGGCGTAAAGAAAATGCAAAGCATGATAACTCTTCTTATCTCCACTGTTTACATACACAAACACATATCCTTCCAACAACCCACAGACAATAGATATAAAGTTAGAGGCCGATGCTTTCATCATGGTGGTGGAGGCATCTATCTGCAAATGTTAATTTCTTTTGCTGCTATCACCACTCTAATCAAATTTTAAAATATTATAATTTGTATTTTGGCTATATAAGTAGTGAGAACTTATTGGAAGTCATCATTTACATTATTAGCTCAATTTACATCATGGAACCTGATGAGAATATTTATACCCAGAGCACTCTTTAAACACTAAATTCACTGCAGTGTAAAAGCAATTACTTTTGAACTTAAGGTTTATTTTCATGTGAAAAATGTGTGTTGTTTATGGAAACTACTGGATTTGAATAAATAGTTAATGTTCAGTGAACCAATTTCAGAATATGTGATGCAGGGATGTATTAATGTAGTTCTGCAATTAGGAGTTGTGGTTGTGGATCCCGAGTTTTAGTTTTAGTACCCTTACCCGCTGAGCTTTTAAATGTGAATCCGGGATCTCGTGTTTTCTTTAATAGAAGCCTTATCCTAGAAGTTCCAAGTCTGCCACCACCATAAACCTCCACCTCTACCTCCACCTCTACCTCTACCTCTACCTAAACCTCCTCCACTTTTTAACACTGCTGCTTACTCACTTCCACATTTGCACTTTTAGCTCTACCAATGCTATTGCCATTGCTTTAACCTGCCATCTTGCAGCCTCTGACATCTTCACCGTTATCGCAGGATGTTCAGCGACCAAAAGATGCGCCATAAAGTTTGATTACCATGGGTATTGGGACGATTCTGATTACATACAACAATCAGTTTCGCTCTTAACAATAAACCTTCAGTGCCACCACCACCACCGTTCCCTCAACCATCCCCCTCCACCACGCACATCATTGCCATTGACATACTATCACCCCCTCCAGTGATGCTTCTATTACTAACATGCCATCCTTTCCTCTTGTGCCTCGCTGCTATTCAAAATCCGTGGAGTAAAAATTAACCACAAATGATCCAGAGTAAAATTGTGTACTTGTGAGTCTTAAGACTTCAAAATGCTGAAAACTTGAAAGTTTAATCATAAAATTACTGTTATTTCCTCACTTACAGTGGCGTTATTACTGTGATATTTTGGTAATTAAGTTTTCTTAGTGGGTTTGGCAGATCCAAATATGGTGACAAAGCCATGGAACTGCTTGAAAGGACAAACAAAATGGCAGGAGTATATGCAAGGCAGTGTGCAGAGCTGGCAAATGAGCCTGGTGTCCCCTCCATCAACTTCTGGTCCAGGATACTGGAAACAGATGGTTGGCAGAAAAAATTCCTGAGGTTTGTGATATTTAAGCTTCTACATCTAAGAAGTAATGGCTATGCCAAAGTGGGAATCTGACCAGAATTTTGCTTAGCAAGATGTATTTCCTTGTGTTAGTCTAGACTAGTCCAACTACCACAATGGGCTCATAAATTGAATGGAGTAATTTTGTTATGTTAGATCTTCTTTAGAATGGTATTCCAAATGATAAGTTTCTGTATCCAAGTATTACTTTTGGGAATCTGGGAGTACATTGATGATAAACCCAATGGACTTTGGAAAGTTGAGACGCTCAAACTAGTCCAAAGAAATACTGAATCCAGGCATAGGACTAATAAATATATAGAAGAATTAATTTTTTTTTCTGTTTAGTTACCAGAGATGTTGAACATTTTCATGTAGTCTATTTTTAGCTTAGCAAGAAATGTGCTGATGAGAAGTATGATCTGAATGTTCTTTTCTGTCTATCATAACAGTGATGGATTGCACCTGACACCAGAAGGTAATGCAGTGGTCTAAAAGGAAGTTGTAAGAGTTTTCAGTGAAGCAGGGCTCTCTGCTGAAGAAATGCCATTGATTTCCCTCCAAAAAAAAACCCCGAATAGCTTTCCAACAGCAATGTCCGGCTGATTGCAGTTTATAAAGGCTTTTTAACTTTTGTACCTTCCTTTTGCTATTGCATATGGTGAGAGGTATGAACTTCTTGATCGACTTTCTCTGATCATCGTGTGAGTTTTTCTCTCCACATACACAATAAACCATGATCAGAGTAAATGGCTGTACTTGTTCATATGCCTTATTGGTGAGCAGTCTCTTTTGCATATGGATAGCAGTTTTAGATTTGTGCTTGACTTTCTTGTTCATTAATGTATTGATTAAACAATTTATCTCACTTTCAGCACATATTTAGTTTAATTGAGATCAGGCTAACAATCGAATTCATATTGTTAAGTGCGAGAGTTAAAGAGAGCATTACTGTAATTTTCTTCAGTATTAAGGCTGCGAGATGAAAGACAAATACTGTGAGCATTTCCTTTGCTATTCCATTTACAATCTCAGACAAGGGATGCTTTGATCCCTGGTTCTCACTTTAAAGTAACAAACACTCAATTAAAAGCTTTTTTTATGTGATTTAATTTGTGATTAAAGAACACCAAATGCATAATTAAAGGCTATTAGCGTTACCTTCTACACTATTTCGTACTTAAAACTAATCTTTAATGTTAAAAATAGTATTTATAATGGTGATAATAAAGTGCTTGACTGTTAAAAGTCGAGGATTAAGCTATTTTGACCCTAGGATTACTTGCAATAAACGATCATGATTAACCTCCATAGTAAATGCAATGCCATGGTCACCTATTAAGTAACACAGAGGGTGACAGTTCCGAAAAGCTTAAAACATTTCCTTGATCAAGTCTTTGCTGCAACTTGTCATGGAGTTTGACAGAAAGCTCAGAGAAAATCATCTCAGCCAACCAGTAGTGTTGTCTGAAAATTATATGAGAAACGATATTCCTTTTGAAGTTCCTTCATCAAAGGGAACTTACCTTCACGAATCTGAACACCATCTCCATGATCATCATCAGTTTCATGCTACTGGGTCTTCCTCAAATCCTGTGTTCGGCGTCCAAACTCCGTGTTTTGATTCTTTCGACGCTTTCCCGTACAGTTACTCATCGAACTTTGATTTCTATGAGTGCAAGCCAATTGCAGATAGTAATGGCGGACTGGGTCAAGTCATGGACAATTTCCAAAGTGATGGATACATGAATAATCATCAGATAAATCCCGTCAATATGATGGGATCCGATCAGACCCAGATGCCACTAGATTTTCAAGCAATGAATCCTGTGAGTTTTGTTGTGCCGGATGAAGTCTCGTGCGTCAGTGCAGAAATTGGTTGCTACAAAAAAGCTGGCATGAACAAGAATAACCGGCCATATCCTCCAGCAAGAAGGACAATGAAAGTTGGTAAGAAGTCCAATGTAGTGAAGGGACAATGGACTACTGAGGAAGACAGGTAGAGAGAGAGAGAGAGAGAGAGAGAGAGAGGACTATCTAGTATACAGTTTTTTTAGTGCTCATTTGTTTTGATACCGTAAATTGTTCCTTGTTTACAGGCTTTTGATTAGGCTGGTTGAACAATATGGGATAAGAAAATGGTCTCATATTGCTCAGATGTTGCCTGGAAGGATAGGAAAACAGTGCAGAGAGAGATGGCATAATCATCTAAGGCCTGACATCAAGGTTCAAATTTTAGCTATCACAGTAGCTTTCATGTATGCATGCACATACATGCAAGCTAAGCATGCAAATTCATTCAATGTACATTAACTTTGCTTTCTGGTTTTCAGAAGGATACTTGGAGTGAAGAGGAGGATAAGGCGCTTATAGAGGCTCACGCAGAGATAGGAAACAAGTGGGCAGAAATTGCAAAGAGGTTGCCTGGAAGAACAGAAAACTCCATAAAGAATCACTGGAATGCAACCAAGAGAAGGCAATACTCTAAGCGAAGATGTCGCTCCAAACACCCAAGAGCCTCCCTTCTGCAAGACTATATTAAGAGCTTGAACTTAGATTCAAGCTCTTGGAAACACCCGAGAAAAACTTCTTCCAACGCCGCCCCAGCTGTTAATAATAACGCCAAGAGCGAAGCACAAAACCAGACTCCAGTCGAGGACTTCTGCGCAAGTGATCATTTGGTTCCAGATTTTGATTTCCATGAGGTCCCGGAATTTGATTTTGATGACAAGTTATTCGAAGAGAACTGCAGCATTGATTCTCTCATTAAAGAGATGCCTTGTGCTCCTGCTGTTGATGAGCAAAGTTTGGAAATGGAGGTGCCATTAGATGTGGAATCTGAAGTGAAGAAGGAGCTAGATTTGGTGGAGATGATCTCTCAGGCCACTAAAACCAGCACAACATAATCTTCCTGCAACTCTTACACAGAGATGAAATTTAGTTTTTAAGAGATTCTGTTATTTTTCGGGGGTTCTCATGCCTGTGTTATTTACAATAATGATTGTTAGAATAAAATAAACACAATGAAAATTGTATGAAATGTTGTCATTCATGCATGTAAACTCCTACGTATAATTTACATGGAAAGCTTTTAACATTCTCTCTGTCCGGATTTTGGAAGGCATGTCTCCTCCAGTTCTGCTTTAAAAAGATTAACCCAGTGGATTTTGATTTAATTATTAATATAAATTTTCTCTTAATTTTTTTAAATTTTTTTAATAAAATCATAACATATTATATATTTAATAAATAAATAATTAAAATTATATTTTATTAAGTAAATTTAAAAAATTAAAATATAATTTTAAATATTTTTATTTTTTAAATTTTTTATTTTATTTTAAAAATTTTTATTATTATTTTATTAAATTAAAAAAAAATTAAATTTATTTTTTAATAAGATAATAATAAATTATTTATAAAATATTTTAATAAAATTTATAAATTAATTTCATATTTTATAATATAAATTAAAAATTTTAATATATAATTTAAATTATTTATTATTAATTATATCACCTATTAAAAAATATATATATAAAGTTAATATCAAATTCTCATGTTTCCTGTAGAGTTCAATTTTAGAGTCAGTATCCTCTCAACTTAGGAGAGAAAATTGACTAACTAAAGAAATTATAATACTATTTTTTTAATTATTTGTAAATATAATAATAATTTATCAATTATAAAATAAACTTTTGTAGTATATATATAGCGTATTAATATGTTACGCTAATCTCGTTTAATTTTTTTTTAATTTGATAATTATGGCATAAAAATTATTTATAAATTCTTTTATTTTCTTGTGTCTTTTCGTATAAGAACTTATGGAGGAGCTTACACGTATTGAAAAACCCCACCCCCTTGCATAAAAGCCAAAACATTTGAACAGATTACTGAATAGCAAGGTCAATGCCAGAAGGCCCAGTCATCTTAACATTGATTTGATGTAACGTACGCGGTTGATATAATAATAATAATTAACGTCTTCGTAAGAAGTTATATAATTTCCGCCGTATTCTCAGCTCACCTGCGTCCATAGATTATGATGTTGCCCTACCAGCATTGAATTGAATATACCCTTTCTGAACCTTAACCTTGCAAGACTGAAATATAAACTCAAAATATAACTTAAAGCCGTACCACCCCAGCAATACATTTTTACTTTCAAATTACAATTATTATAAAATAAAACATTAAAGTAAAGATCAACGGCATCACGACACCACAAAATTATTAAGTGAAAGACAATAACAACTGCCGCTAATGAGTACTGCCACGAACAAAGAGTTTGATCCCCTTCTTATTCGGATAGGTCAATTTTATATTACGTTTGCCAACCCTACATCTCAATATCATGCTTCCATTTCCCATATGGAGGGTTATTTTACCTGACTAGAAAACATGATGTAGAAAACGTGAACCACGGGAATGGAGAAGGGAAAGGGAAAAGAAAAGGTCTAAGGAGCTAAAACTAGGACAATCATTTTCAGAGCAGCTCATTTGCTCTCTTCATATCTCTGATGGATTCCACAAAATGAATGTACCATCCCAAAGGGAGAAGGGTACCAAGAAGGGAGGATTACGAACCAAAAGAAATAATTAAGTTTCTGGCCTCATCTAAAAACAAGTTCATCAGTGAGAAATGTAGGATTTTATCAACTAACAAACCCAATTCACCAGCAAAATTGCTCCGTGGAATTTCAGGCAGTTTTTGCCTTGGGCTTAATGCGTTTCACCCTTGAGTATAGGAAGACTCCAGCAAGAGCGACTGCAGTGCCTGCATCAAATCCAGGAAAAACACTTTTCATAACGAAAAAGACATGGCAGTAGTAAAAGAAAGCAGACAGAAATGGGGAATAAAGTACAATTCAAATGAAAAGTTAGTTTACCAAGAGCGTTGATAGGTGACACTGGAGTTTTGAAGAAGATAACTGAGCTCACAATGACCACCACCCTCTTCACACAATTGCCAACAGAATGGGTAACAGGGGATACCCTCTGTAAAATCATGTAAGAAACCTGCAAAGTTCACAATCAGATTCCTTAGCAACCATGGGTCATATGATTGAAAGAGGCCAAGCCTCTCAGTAGTCATGAACTATCCCCACAACCCTTCAGAATCTCTCTTTTCATGCACACACGGGCATTTTCATTTTCAACAAGTTCAATTTCAGAGAATGTTTCAGCTTTGAGTTTAATAATAAACTATGGCTTAAGAGCCATACCAAATACGACATACAACTTCAGGAAAGAAAACGAAATGTGCCCAAAGAAACCCAAAGGCTACCTGCTGATAAGCATGGAAACAGAGTGCAGCTGCAAGTGACCTTATGCAAACCTCTTTAACATTCAACCCCTGTTGGGCAACATATTGTAATCAGATATCAACTAAAATAAAATACGTGTTCTAGTAAAACCAGAAAGATAGTAACTAAAGCAATTTCAGCTCTTTAACAAAACTCACAGCAGACTGCAGGTATGCAGGGGTAAACTTCACGCCTTCCATGAAGACGGCCACAGGGGCTAAAAGGATGAAAGACATGACAGTTATTATTGAGAAGAGAGTGATATTGTCCAATGATTCCTGTTAAAATAGACAAAATTATAGTTATGCACCAATCCAAACAAAAGCCATGCTTATTTGTTCATGCAGACCAGGATAGTGTAGATTACCTCTTTCTTAACCATGACCTTTTTACTAAGAACATTACGAGATTGGTTTGTCAAATTGGAAGCCATTGCACTCCAAAAGCCAGCCCTTTATAAAAAAAGTGGGGGGTGGGGTCATATATCATTGTAGAGAATATTTACCACCAAATCAAACTAGAATCATGTATATGAAATACTCTAAAAGAATGACATCATATAATACTCTAAAAGAATGACATCATATAATATTCTTTTGACAGCAACACTTAGAAACTAAATAAATGCAAACAAAATTCTTACCAATTAAAAGAGGCCTCAGTAACTGATGCAAGCGCAACTCCACCAACAATAGGTAAAAGAGAACCAACCACCCAGATAGTAGGCAACTGTATCAGCAAGACGATAAGAAACAGAATCAGCAATGAACGTCCGGTAACATGATGAACAAAATGTGAATTTAATTTTCCAACATAAATATGCATATACAAATACTTATGACAGAAGAAATCCGCAACTGCAGGAGATCACTTTAAGAAGACAAAAATAAGAAGAGAACCCAAATTGAAACAGATGCTAATCTAAACCTCCACCCAGCATACCAAGGGGATATAAACATATGCAAGTGGAACAAAGTTGGAAAAAAAGAAAGAGCTTACCTCCCCTAGAAACATAGCAGATAGGATAACTGAGAAGAACGGCTCCATAGCTTTAATTGTATGAGTGAACGAAACAGCCACTTTCCCAAGACTCATGTTAGTAAAAAGGTTGCCCAATGTATGCACGACTGCAAGCGGAACAATAGCTGCAAGCTGCCAAGGGAACATTACCCAAAGTAAGCATTACTTCCATAGTTAGACGAAAAGAGAAGAAAAGAAGATCATCCAACCAAAGTTCAGCACAGAAAATAATACCTGGGCGCCGCTAATTTTTGGTTTTTTGTAGAGATTAAAAGTCCACATAAATATGACGAACAGAGTCCCCACAAAAAATTGAATTACCGTTACAGTTACGGGATAATGGAAAACCTTCAGAACCTGCGGACAATAAGCATACCATAATCGATCACTCTCCATTCAATCTAAAATTACAATATTTAGATCAATCTGCTATAACCAAGTATCCCAAATGCTATTAGTAAATTAATTTATGAATCTCAAATTCTAATCTATCCATTCACTTGCAATAAAAGTAATTTGATCACAAAATATCAAAACAAACAAAAGTTAAACATGAATCTCATAAAAAAAAACTATCGAGGTAATTCATAAACACAAAATTGAATTAAAAAAAAGAAAAGAAGGAAACGAACCTGTTTATTGTAAATATTGAAGTAGATGTTAAACAAGTACCATAAGCCAAACAGCAGTCCAAGCTCCAAAGTCTTAAAAAAGTTAGACTTCTCTTCCTCACCACCGGCGCTCTCGGGCACTGCCGTCGCCCTAACTTCAAAACAGTCCGTCGCTTGCGGATCGCAGAGCGGCACGGAATTCCACGGCCTGAACACGGACGAAGGAGATGAAGAGAAGGACCACGATCGGCGGAGAGGCAGTGAGGTAGAACTACAGACGACATTGGGCGAAACGACGAAATCTTGTCGCTTGGAAGGATAGAAAACGGGTCCGAGCCTAAGGTTCGTCGATAACTTGCGAGGCTTGAAGAGCGGAAGAGAAGGGGACGCCGTGAAAACCGCAGCACTTTGCATTTTCGAGATCTCAAAATCAAAGCGCAGGGCGGACAAGGAGGGAAAATGAGAATAAGCGCGCGAGTGATTTTATAGCGAGAGAGAGAGAGGAGGCGTTGAAGTTAAGAGTCCGCCGCCCAAGGAAGTTGGCGTAACAGCAACTGTTGCTCGAAAATGGATCCACAGTAAGATTTTCCTTTTTTGCCCTTTTTTTTTAAAAATAATAATAATTTCCCTTAGAGGATCGTAGTGCGTAGTCTGATCGGATATTGTAGTGGGTAAGTGGGAGGTTCGAGTTTTTGTTAATATAATTTATTAATTTGGGAACAGGAAAATTATATTCGGGTTGTACGATTTTAAATTTTCACAAAAAATACATAATATATCTATGCATATAACAAATAGGTCCCTATCTAAATGCCCAAGTGCTAGTTTAAGATTGTTGTGGAAACACTATAAAGCAACTTATTTAATATTTTTTGAGTTATTTATGTTTAAATTTTTGAGAATTGGTCCTTTTTTTTAACTTTAATATTTTTATTTTACATTAAATCACAATTTAAAAATTATCACATCTAAAAACTAAAAGAAACTTGAAATAGTATCAAGTTATATGTATTAGTTGGATATTTTAAAAAGAAAAGATAGTTCTGTTGTTTAATTAAGAAAATTAAGGACTTGGTTGTTATAAATGATAAAATATAATTTTATTTAATAATATTTAAAAAATTAAAGGTCTAAATGGGTGTAGAAAAGTAGTGAAATTTTAGATTATTAATTTAAATAAATTTAATTATTAGAATAAATAATATTTAATATTATCAATTAAATATTTTTATTTATTTTAAAATTGCATGGATAGTGTAAAGGAAGTCCACACGTGAGTTGGTGGCAAGTGCGGTGAATGAGTAATTGAGATAGCAACAAAGGAAGGCGGCGGAATGAAGGTGGGTCAGCTGAGAGCGGCTCGACACTTGGGTGTCGGTGGGCTGCTGCATCTTTTCTTTTCCAGATTTTTATACATCGTCAATGTTGACCCGTTTCACAGTTGGGTAGGACTTTAAATACTCTTTGTTATTGGATTAATATTTGAAGAACTAATGTCATAATTAACACTATACTAATTATGATTCGTTAATACTGTTAATTGCATATTCTAAATTTGCAATTCGCAACACGGTGTTCTTGGTGTTAAACCTTTTTCTGTGTTTGTTTCCGACATTAGATGCTATTAGCATTTTACTAAGTATAGACTTGGACTACCCATCAGATCTCATCTCATGTGCTTATTGATTTTTATTTTTCAGATGTTAGGTTAGGCGTGTTAGCAGATGACTGTTATGTCAAATTCCTGAAAACTTGAAATGAGGCCACATGACATTTTTCTGGACAGAAAGGGAAGAATAGTGACAGCAAGTAGTACCAAACTTTGCAGACTGAACAAATGGCGTTGTCATGAGTTTGCCGAGGTTGATGATCATAAGCTATGTATTCATGGTAAAGAGATTATACCCCTGCTAAAAAGATGCTTGCATTGCAGGTTAGATAAATCCAGGGAGATAAATTGCCAAGAATATTCAAAGTTCGAGATCCTTCTATCTAGTAACTTGTCAATTGGACACGAGACTTATTTTCCAAAGAGCATAGCTGGACATTGCAACATCAGAAAGAACAGTCTCAGCTTTCACAAGGACAGTCAAATACATCTCCATTCATCCTCGAGGATTCTTTTAAAAAAAAATTGTCATAAAAGCAGGGTAACTTCATCTCATTCAAATTCATCAAAATCTTCATGAACAACTTCTGTGTCTTATGGTGATATTAACAACATTAATAATTTAAACTCATTCCTCTGTTTTTGGGCAATGAAGATTGCAAGTGCTTAGATACATGCCATAAGGCCATAAACTCCTAGGACAAGTATACTTTAACACTTGCAGTTTTCATTACCTTGCAGACAGGGCAAACGCCAGTAAACACTTCACAGTCTTTACACAAACACAAGTGTCGACACGGCAAAAGCAAGATAGAGACTTCCTGGACCTTACAAGATCTGCAATTCATCTGCTTCTTCATTGAAACTGGATTCCCAGAACCATCCGCATAACTCGTGCAGTTCAGATTAGTGCAAGAGACTGCATCATCTATCTCACTATCCCCACAACCTTCCTTCACATGCATAGCACCCTGTGTCATGGCCTGCTTTATATTGTTCTTCAACACATTAACTACAGACTCATTATACTTTGCTTTGTAGTGCCAGGATTGAACTTCCATGCTAACCCGCTTTATTTTTTCTACTAGCTCCTTGTTCTTGCGATTCATGTTCTCTATTTCTAGCTCTTTTTCATGTAACTTCCTTCTGACTCCTTTTTCTATGGCAGTGAGAAAAGAATATGTGTGTCTCTGCTTTAATTCCCTTACACCCTTGATCAAGTTTTCTCCCTGTGATCAACAACCAAGAAAGGTTTGGCTGTAAATGATATGAGAAGAGCATTGGAAGAAAAACATAAGTAATTACTAATGGTTCTGAATGGAGCATTATAAACTCAAATAAATACAAGGTGTAATATCCTACCCCTAAATGTCTACAAAATATATAAATTCTTCTGCATACTTTTTTCATTAGGCAACTCTCATACACTCCAAGAAAATATGGGACATATTCTACCTTCTCCAGGGTTAGATAATCACAGCCCAATTCATCATATGTAAACATTCAATAAATCATATACAATTTTGATTGGAGATTTAAACAAGGAAAAGATTAGAATATGAAACCTCCAGTGATCAAATAGCTTTCCTTGATGTTATGTATACTAGTCTTAGAAAAACTTCCACTTGATCCTTGCATAATTTTCCTCAGCAGACATATTTCTCAAATGTTAACCGGCAAACCCAACTCTGAACTCTATGAAAGCAATCTTTTCAGCAGTAAATATTTAAGATGGAAACAGATATGGGTGCATATATTTCAAAGGCAATCAACGCAAGATAGCCTTACCTGGTGGCACTATAGGGAACTACATACTTCAAATTGTATTGTTTATCTCAGGTGAAAAATGATTTACCCCAAAAAGGTTAACCGCTTAATATCAATCTTAAAATTCTTTTAACTATTGATGAAATATGCCCGATCAACTAAAAAATCATAATCGTTAAACTCAAAAATAAAAACTCAAATCTGAACCAAAAATGTGAATTAATAAAGCAATGGCTGGAAGATAATTAAGGTTGAGTTTTCAAAATCAATACAACTAAATGACCACAATTTCATAAGCCAAATACTTAGCATCTAAAATTGGTTTGATTATAGAAGTCATTGATTAGTCACAACTGATATATATGGTAACTAACTCTAGCAGCAGACCTCCAAGGGACAATAAAAATAAGGATTGAAATTATCATTCTGGTTCTATATGGAAAGAAGATTATTACCTGAAGTCTGATGTAATGATCAAATTCCTCATTTTGACGATCAATCTTAACCTTAAGATTATCATCAAGGGACAGTATAATAGGGATGGCACCAGAAATGTTTTCACACACAGATGTGACAGAAGAATTGTGTTCATCTTCCTCGTATGAAAGTCTAAGCCCAGTTGACACCGGGTTTGGATTAAGAATGATACCATGCTGACCAGTTTCATCTTGATGCAACTTATTATTTAAAGATATGTGGTGCTCTTGCTGTCTGGAAATAGATTCAGCCTCCCTTCTTCGTTTAATTGGCTGCTCCAAAGTCGTTGCATGCTGTGGCCGCTCCACAGTCGTTGCATGCTGATTTTCCACAAAGTTTGAGGGTCCAACACTGCATACAACTGGAATAGTGACAGATAGAAACATGCCTTAATGAAAGTAGACCAACCACAAAACAATATGGAGAAGGAAAATACATATGCTGTATTAAATTTAGTGAAAGTAACAAGATTGAAAGGCCAGAATTTAACTGAAATTTGCAGCCAGAAAAGCATCCATAGTGACAACAAATGCCAAAACATGACAAATACAAGCAGAATGACTGGAGGATTAAATATTTTCCTGGAAGGAGAAAAATGAAGAGGGGAAGGCAGAAAAATAAATGCGGCTTCCCGTTATAGTTGACCCTTTCATATAAAATTAAAAGGAAAGCCCAAAATTCAATTGGTTCATGGACTGCTGCACCCCATTAGGTTCAGGGCATGCTGCACATATTTTGACGGAAAGTGCATTAGCAACACCGCATCCCTTACTCCAATTGATGTACAGCAGTGAAAGAAAAGATAAACAACACTCCATATCTAAAACAATACTCCATATGTTATTAAAGATTAACAATTCACAAAATCAACACTTTATCATTCAAATAGTTGGTGTTCATATTCCAGTCATTGCGCTCACCAATAAAACTCACCATCTCCAAATAACTGCAGCTGAGGCAATGTGTTTGAACTAAACTGGAACTGATTTCCCTCAAGAAAAACTGGAAGCATGGCATTATTGTTCTCACCGCCAAACATATTCCTAACAATAGCCATTCAATCCATGACCAGAAGCGAATCTTTAAGTTTTTTGATACTATGGACCATATACACCATTATCGCAGAATATACTAACTTCAACTTGCAGAATGGATACCCAGCTTTTAAACGAAATAAGATGAACTATACTAAAAAGAAATACATAAAAAATATGAACGAACTACATACATATATAATTTAACTTTGCCGCTGCGAAAACAACTGAACAAGTGACTAAGATTGAACACAGCATAGAAGCCAACAAATCAACCTACAACAAAATGCTTCATTCCATTGGACACCCAGAAACTGAGGATCCATTACGCTAATGCGCTATTGAATCTATTCAGGATAACGCTTTTCCCTGTTTGATAAATGAACATATGGATAAAATCCAAGTTTTTATAATCTTCCTTCACCTTCCTACGACCAAATATTAAGTTGCATGATGATGAGAATCTAAACGCCACTAAAATAAACAAAAGCAAAAAAAAACCCTCCGCATCGCAAAACAGCGTGCATCCATTCTATGAAAAAAGAAACGAAGCAGGTACTAACAGAACGAAAAAATAAGGCCTTGTTTCTCGCTTTCTTTAGGAACCCAGATGAATCAGAAACGGCTAGATAGATAATAAAATCAGTACCTGAGATTGAAGAGATTGGAGCGTAGACAAAAAATAAAAAGGGGAAGAAGAAGAAGAAGACGACAAAGAGAAAGCTAAGAGAAGAGAAAAAGAAACAACATCATTGGTACTGGCGTAGTTGTTGCTGTGGGGAGCGATGCTATTGAAATAGTATGGAAAAAAGAGAAGAATTGTTGAGTGGTTAAGGTTAAGGCTAAGAAGAAAACCGATGATTCCATTTCCATTTCTACGATGACTTCTTGGCGTTGGCGTTGGTGCTGGTGATGGCGTTGGTGTTGGCGTAGCTGTTGTTGTTGTTGGCGTGGGTGTTCTCTTTCACCTCGTCAGCTTCCTTTTCGTTTTCCTCTCCCACCGGTAATTATATTTATCCTTTTTAAAAAAAAATTATTTTTTTGGTTCACGGGTATCGTCGAATTGACCAAAATAGGCTCTAGGGTTGAAGACTCCTGAAATAACGGAGATCCCCCTTCTAAAATTCTTTGATTTGCTTAGGTGGGAAGTTGCCTGAAGCATCTTCCTCCTTCGGTAAGTAAGGGAGTATTTTGGAAATATATTTAATTTTTGGACCGAAAAGTAATTTCAATAGCAACCAATTTGGTTATTGTCGCCGTATTCTTCCGTTCCGTTCCGTTCCGTTCATTTTCAATCACTTACTACACATATGATAAAAATTAAGCGCAAACCAAACTGGTGGCGCTGGTGGAATCTCGAGAGAGCAACAAATCTTCTATGTTTGGTAAAAATAAAGAAGGGTTTCGGGGAGAATCACGATGTCCATGATGAACTTACACATTGTCTACACGTAAAAGTGAAGGCGGTGCAGAGGACACAGACAGACAAAGCAACACAGAGATGGTTTCGTTGAGTAATGGAATGGTGACCCTATATCTGTCTGATGGGTTCACCCAACTTTGTTTATGGCTCACGTTATGGGTTCCGTTCATTTAACTAAAAATGTTGGGCAAGCATAAGCGGTCGTGTGTCTCTGCAGAGACCAGTAAAAGACAAAGGAAGACCAATCACATCACCACATCTCATCTCACCTATTATGTAATGTTTGGGACAGGTTCTGTGCATCTGCCAATGCCATGTTATCAAAAGAGCATTCTTGGAAGGAGAAATGATTAGCCGCTGGGTCTGGTCTTCTTCTGTGTTGGGCTTGGGTCCGAAATGTTTAGCAAGTTCAGGCCCTTTTGATGAATGATACTTAAAAAACATATCCACAAATCTTAGCTTTCCGTCAACATCATGCGGCCGATACATTACCTTTGCAAAGTAAATACCATAAGATGCTCAACACCAGATCACAACTGCTCAGATACAGCCACGTTTGAGGCCGGAGAGCATCGCAAGTTTCTGGATCAGAATGCATCTAATCAGTCACCAACCACAACATTCCACGTGTGACCTCCTCTTCCATAAGTGCGGCAAATATCTCCTCTTAACTCAACCAACACCCCATAAATACCCAAACCCACCCCCAAAAAAAATCCATATTTTGTATTCCCGTAATTATCCTTACGATCTACCATTATTAAACCATCGAGCCCGAGTACCGTTGATAATGTCTACACCGTACACTACCATGATCCCGTAAAAAACGTACGCACAGTCGAGCCCGAAGATTTCTCATTCGCTCGCTCCTGTATTTTGAAATTGAACGCCAATTGTTTCACATCAAACTCAGGCAATTCGAAGAGAGTGAAATTATTAGAATCCAAAGATGCACACATCAAGTCTTAAAGTTTTTACTGAATTTAATGCGACGACGAGGAGGTGTTTACGGGGTCGAGAGACTTACAATTCTTTGGATTTGGAGTTTGGAAGGAGAAGGGTTGGTTGGGGTTGTAAAGATCTTACGAGAACATGCGGAATTGTAGCCTGTGTCGGTGGTGGCGACGGCGGCACTTGCGGTGGAGAGAGTTTGAGTTCGAAGTCGGGTTCGGGTGAGTTGGGTCCGGGTTCATTTTTGTCTCGGAGTCAAACTTATGCACTCTTGAAGCACCAAATGGAGGTTGCTGCGAAATCCGAGGTCAGTATTTTGTCAATATATTCTAATGGACATTCTTTTGTTTATAAGGTAGCCAAATTTTGTAATCTGTTTTGCAAAACTAGCACTGTACTTCTATCCAAAGTAAAACAATGGCGGCAAAAAATTCTCTTTCCTAGTTCCCCAGCAAACGACCGATAATAGCGCGTTCTGGACTCGACTCACGTCAAAGCACCAATCAATTCTATTTTTCAGTGCATTTTCTTTTGTTTCTCATTGCAGCCAAATGAATTAAAAGTTGTGGTTTTGAGAATGATGGAATAGTTTTCTTTACAGCTTTTGTGTTCATTTTAGGATTATGTAGAAGCTGCAAGGATACGTGATTCGTTGAAATCTTTCGAGGAAGAGGTGCCGGTTCTTCGACTTCGGAGGTTAATGAAAGAGGCAGTTGCTGAGGAGCGGTTTGAGGTATCCAATTGTGTGTATCTGATATAGCTGTATGTGCCTCTCCTTTTCAATTTTAGTTAATTATGAGCAAAATGAATGCAACGTGTTAGCTTCCCTTACTAACGAGTCCTTTCTAGGTAGCTACTTTCTGATGAAGATTATAAAATATTATGAATTGTGGTCGGTTTTGAGAGATATGATCGCCTTTTGTGTAAGTATGAAGGGATTTCTAGACCTGGATAAGGCAATGGTTGATATGTTGGGTGATGTTAGTTGTGGAACACACATAATGTATCTGGTATAGAGAAGTTATTGTACATGCTTTTTCCTTTTGCTTTTTAATGTGTTTGGAGTAAATGCTACATATTGTTGGTGTTTTGATGTGTGTGTGTGTGTGTGTGTGTGAGGGCAGTATATTTACTGATTTCCTGATGATGTCTTTTCTGTTATCGTATTGTTTTCCAGGATGCTGCTAGGTATCGTGACAATCTTAACGAAATAGCACCACATTGTCTCTTGAAATGTTTGAGTGATGCAACAACCTTGGTATGACAAAAATCTGATTGTTATTGTATGTATTGCCTGTTGTTCAGAGGGCAATGTAATTGGTTTCTGCTGGCTGTTATGATGTTACTCAATTGGTCCAAAAACTTTTCTGTGTGGAATCTTCTTTTATTGTACAACGCCCTGATGGAATATTTGTTTGGTTTGGTCTGCACAACACCTCATTTATATAAAATTGAGTACCTATGGACATTCTTGATAGACCGGTTTATGGCATATGATGATTTTTCAGGGGATAAGGGTTGAAGTTAGGAGTGTGTACATTGAGGGCCGAAGTCAACCATCAAAGGGGCAGTACTTTTTTGCATATAGAGTAAGAATAACCAATAACTCAGATCGTCCTGTTCAACTTCTCAGAAGACATTGGATAATAACTGATGCCCATGGAAAAACTGAAAATGTCTGGTGAGCTTTTCTTCATATGCTATCAGCGGTTCTTAGGAGTCACTGGGAGATGTTTTCTTTTCCAATTTATCTTTTCGTTTTCTTATGGCCATGATATTATAATATAACTCTTCCTCTCATCCCTCTTTTTTCCCATGCAGGGGGATTGGAGTTATTGGTGAACAGCCAGTTATACTTCCTAGGACAGGTTTTGAATACTCATCAGCGTGCCCGTTAAGCACGGCAAGTGGCAGAATGGTAAGATAAGATAGTTTTTCATTCTTTCATGCTTTGCAACTTGTTAAACTCAAGCCTTGATATACTGCCTTATGGATTCAAGTTAGATCTGATGTCGCATGTTGACACTGAGAAACCACCACATTTTCCTCTTGAAAATAAGTTGCTTGTGGTGCACCTCGGCCATATCCTATTGTAAACTGGTTTTTGGTTTTCCCATGATATCTTCTTCTGTTTCTTTTTTTTTCCTGGAGGGTGAGGTGTGTAATACATTTTCAATGCAAGCACAGTGAGAGATGAATGTAGCTATGCTAAAAGGGTAAAATACTTTTTTTATTCCTATAATTTCATGCATGTTACTATTGGTTATACATGTTATCGTACCTTAAAGCCATTATCATCATCAAAAATATCCAAGAAAGTTAAAACATCTTTGGTTGTATTGCAATGCAGGAAGGTGATTTTGAGATGAAACATGTTGATAGAGTAGATTCACAAACTTTCAATGTAGCAATTGCACCCTTTTCTCTCTCCACAATGGGTGACGACAGTGATTACTTTTAATACTCCACAATTGGTAATGGCAGTAATCATTTTTAGTTTCGGACTTTTCTTTGGAGAGGTAGAGGCATCAAATCCCCATCATCTTTGAATATATTCAGAAGGCTCTACTCTATTTAGAATTGTAAAGCAGTGCATTGCAATATGTAAGATTAATTATAGGATAATAATCTCTTCAATTTTTTCAGTACCCTGTTCTGAATGGTCAACATCATATGTAGCAAACTTTCAAAAAATGAGAAAGGGAAAAATGAATGATAAATGCATGTATTATTTGATAGCATTGGCAGACTCTTTTTGGGCTGGGTATCAATAGAACATCATATTGGTGAACGGCTTCACACAAGAAGTCATTGTTGTCTAGTGTCGTTAACTCAGCTGTCATTGTTGTCTAGTGTTTCTAGCAATAATATCCGATTCCATTAGTCATATGAATAAATTTGTATGATATGAAGCTGAGATACATTTGCATATCTCCTCAGCAATCACAACCAACAAAGCAGAAATAAGTAGTTGCTTAGAATGGTTGTCTCCAATGTTGTATATGCTCGTGAATTTGTCTATTGTTTTACTCAATTTACTGCTTAAAACATGGAAATACCTTCCAGAGCAGCCACCATTTGGTCAAGCAAGCCAAGGCCTCGAAAGCCTGGCCATGCCATTTACACAAATATTCTCTAGTTACTTGTTACCTCTGTCATTGGGTTGTTATTGGAAGTCGTCTCTAAACATGAAAGGAGCCTCTCTTCCGTAGCAGTGGTGGCCTTGAGTTTCCTTAAATTATCAGAGACTCTTATTGAATTGTGGTTTTTATGGAATATAATATTATATTAAATTTATCTGAAGGAGTTGTCCAACACTGCAGTTCAATTTTGTGAAACTGGACGTTAAATGTGATTTGGTGTAATGACACTTTTCAAATTGCCACATACATTGTAGTTGAGTGTTGGTTTCAGATTGGCAGCTAGTTCATGCTTCTGTAATGTCTGCCCAATATGATCCGCTGTATAAAATCAAAGTTCCACATTCTTCTTCATGTTCCATGAGTTTGGTTCTCTGCTTGCCTGGGTTCCTCCTGCAGGATTTTTGTGCCTTCGTATAAAACGGGTCCTGAGTGGAGCTGCTACAAAAAAACTGGATCCCCGCTATTCAACGTTGAAGTTTCACAATCTTTCTCTCATGTCCTCCACGAACAGTAGGTTTCTCGTGTCTTCAAGGGGGTTGTCCACACCCCCATTGCTGTCCTGGTGCATTTTTTGGTATCTCACACCGTACTGTTTCTGGAGTAAACTGCCAATCACTGCATAATTTATTACACTTGAAGGAATTAAGGGAATTCCTGGTTTCTCTTGTGGGACCAATCATAATTAAAATAAGCCACATAGTTGCGCAGAACGGAAAGATAATGCTGTGGCTAATTTTGTGACTCCCTCGGAGCCCAAGTTTGTCCGAAGGAATGACATGTTGTAAGACTTCATGATCCATGTACTCAGATTGGTCAATGGATTCGATTATTCCCATTTTAACAAGATTCTGATTCTCCCATTTACAAAAATTATTATTATCCGCCAGACACGAGTCATCGGTCACCATTTTTAATAGTTGCTTTTCGTTTGTTTAAAATATTCTCTGTTTTCTGTTGAAACAGTGCCATTAAAGCTGGTGATTCATGTGTTTAACCCATTTTATATCTGGCTCCATGGCATCCATCACAATCCACGAAGTTGGTGAGGGTGGACTGTTCAGGTGACCCATAGGTCATGTAATTTTCATGCGCTTCATGCTCAACTGCACCTTCTGCAGTTGCATCTCCAAGCCCTAGGAGGATTCCCAGTTGATCCCCACTATCGAAGTCATACCTTTTGCATTACAACCAACGCATACAATACAAGTCGCTCTCCGAAAACTTTAGAACGTAAATTTAGTTACCAAATTACCCTTCACATAGCAGGGACCAACCGGGAGTCGTTCCCCACTCCTAGACCATGTCCGAATCTGGTGCTCGAACAGAAAGCTCTGCGCCCTCCGATTGATGAATTACGGAATCATCGTTCGTGGATACTGGTAAAACTAGAAGTGCACAGTATCATCTCCTCTTTCAGTCAGTCAATTTACTACCAGCTCAGAGAAACAGAACACAACGAGACCATGCCCGATGCTGCAGCGGAAAAGCACGTCCGAATTCCAACAAAAAGGTCCAATTACAGTCTTCGCTGATCCTTTCCCTGTCTCTCTGTCTTTCTCTGTATTCGTAATTTATCAAACCCTTTAAAGAAGACTAATGCAAATCCAAGAGAAGGTGGCAGAAACATGCATGGTCCATGTTGCTAGATTTTATTTTACAGAAAAACCCCCCACCACCTTGAAATAGATGTCATGTGTTTCTAAATTATTGATATATTTATATGTTACTTTGTTGACTAATTATGTAATCATAATAATTGTGATAATGAAAGAAAAGAATTTTAGAATTTGAATAATATTGTATTAAAACTTATTATCAAACCCATCTTCCTTTTCATATTCTATTTTAGTTATTTGGGTAAAAATTATATGCTTTTAAAACTTATGTTTGTTTTTGAAAAATGTAAAAGTATAGGGGTCTAGATGATAATATCCTAATATGAGCAGTAGTTTTCTTTCTGAAACAGAGAAGCAAAGCATCTCCTCTCATACACCACCACAGCTATCTTGCTTTCCCTTGCAAGCATCAGCCTTTCCTTCGCTTAGAATTTAGCTTCTTCTTCTTCTTTTATCCCACATTTTAGTCATTTATTAATTAAACTCAAGCCATCAAATCTTGTATTTTCATCTCTTGTTGCAAAAACATTGCTAAGGTTTGGAATCTCTGCCAGCTTCTGTCAGCCATTAATGGGATCAAATTCTAGCTAATATTTCCATGTTTTAAAAACTTCTCACGCATCCGAATCTTCTCAAGTTTATGCCAAGTCAATTGCGGCATAACTTATTGAATTTTCTAGAGTTTGTTCTGATGGCATTTATCACCTGATAGAATTATACCCCGTTGAGTGCCTCGCCTGTTTCATTGAATTTGTCAATTTCCACTTTACTTTTCGTGCAAAATTATTTCTTTTCTATTCCTAGAGTTTTCAGATCAAGGCGGGTGTTACAGTTCATTTCTTCAAAACTTAGTTCCTCAATCTGTTCTGTCTTGCTCTAGTTCCAGGTTTCCTAAGTTATTACTTGCTGTAATTACACAGTGATTTGTTCGTGTTATTTCTTATTTTTCTCAATCCATCTGGCCTTCTTATTTTCCCAGGTGAAAATTTTGAGACAGTTCCGCACAATCCCATTTCATTTTGGTTAAGTAATTATTCCATGACTTACAAAACAGGCTCAAAAGTTTCATGGCATCCAGCCTTGACTGTCGATGCGACAACCTCGAATTATTGGTCCAACTGGAGGGTGATACTTTGCGCCATTTGGGTATTCATAGCTATGACCTTCGCATCATTTGTTGTATGGAAATATGAAGGCTTCCGCAGCTCGAATCGGAATAGCGGACAAACACCGCAAGAAAAAGCAGGATCCTTGTATGAGGATGAAACTTGGAAGCCATGCTTAAAAGGAGTCCATCCTGCTTGGCTGCTGGCATTTAGACTTACTGCTTTCTTCGTTCTTTTGTTATTGCTTATTGCCACTGCTCTTTTGGATGGAGTCAACATTTTTTACTATTATACCCAGTATGTTCTATTTGTCCTTCGTTTAACCATTTTCGTTCTCTGAAAATGAAAGTAATCGATCCAACTTTTCATTCTCTGAAACTCCAAATTTTTATTATTATTATTTTTATTTTTTTTATGTTTCTTGGTGTTGGACAGGTGGACTTGTACCTTAAACACCGTCTATTTTGGGGTAACTCTTACAAGTTTGCACTTTTTGATGTTTCTGTTTGCATTTGTGTTTTACTTCTCATTTGTCATTTGCTTACCATCTGGAATTATATTTAACTTTTAGCTTGGATCAATGCTCTCCTTGTACGGATGTTATCAATATCACAAAACAGTCGGCAGTGACAGGGTTGATAAAGTGGAGGCAGATGCTGTGCATGGTGAAAATTCTAATAATGCAGCAAAAATTACAAACTCCCTTGAAGAATTTGATGATGCTCGCCAACCTGCTGGTATTTGGGGTTATTTATTTCAAATAATTTTTCAGGTAAATTGTCTGAAATGATTACCTGAAATTGGGAGTTTTAACTTCTATATTACCCAAATGTATCTGAATTTGGTGTTGCAAACTTTTTATTGGTAATTGAATGAACTGGGGGCATGAATCAAGGCCATGCTGAATACCGTCACACACAACAAACAACACAAAGTAGTCCTGTTCTGTCTGGTTTCGCAGATGAAAGAACATTTGATACAACAGCTTGTTTACTCTCATACAAAAAGTGGTTAATCTTTTGTGTCTCTTGTGAACAGATGAGTGCAGGGGCGGTTTTGCTCACTGATTGCGTCTTTTGGTTCATAATTGTTCCATTTCTTGAAATAAATAATTACAGCCTGAATGTCGTAAGGATCTGCTTGCCTTACTTCTTAAACTTTCTTACTTCATCCATCACATTTTCACCATCTAAACGACGTGCTTGATTGTTTTTACATTACAGTTAACGATAAACATGCATACTATAAATGCTGTTTTCCTGCTAGGCGATGCTTCTATCAATTGCTTGGTGAGTTGCCTCACTCTGTTTCAATCTCTAATCATTTCCAACACTTTTGCAAGATTATAATAAGCTCGTTTACCACTTTCAGCGCTACCCCATGTTTCGCATTGCATACTTCTTCCTATGGACGGTGACTTATGTCATATTCCAATGGATTCTCCATGCATGTGTCAAGATCTGGTAAATGCATTTGTCTTTGGTCTTTCTTCAAAGCAAAGCAATCTTCATTCCATTTCTTATTAACCATGATTACTTATAATCCTGCAACAGGTGGCCATATCCATTTCTTGACTTGTCATCTTCATATGCTCCACTTTGGTATGTACACCGACAATAAGACAAATTCTACACCAAGTTCTAATCAAAGAACAAATTATATTGATTATTTTTAGTATGTGTTTAACCATATTTTTCTCTATCGGAATTGGGATTTGCAGGTACTTGTCGGTAGGGGTGATACATATCCCATGCTATGGTGTTTTTGCACTGTTAATTAAGTTGAAACACGCTCTCTTGTCAAGGACGTTTCCTGATTCTTATCAGTGTGTGAGGTAACTTGGGTTTCGGGAACTTCTCAGAGCCAAGCAAGTTTGAAAGACCCGAAGAAAATGAGAATTTTTTCAGTAGAAGAGAAGACCAAATAAAAAAAATAATAATAATAATAAAAAGATCAGATAATATTAACATGAATTACACCAATCAATACTGATTAAATTCTTGCCAATATTTCACAGAAATACCATCCTGTATTGTAAGTTTTGGAGAATTCAAAAATTCTGAATCATGAAAGCAGCATAATTGCTGTGATTATATGGCACGATGGATGATTGGCATAGTTAAAGAACTTTATAGAGATTATTTATTGTCAAAATTCCTGGATTTATTATTATTATTATTGGTAATTTTTCCTTTCTCTTTTTCATCAAGCTGCAAGCTAGAATTCGTTATTTAATTGAATTGTAAAGGCACAATCCATATTCAGAGCGAACATCATGGGCTACCATTCTGCATAAACCTGCCTCAAGAGGGCCATAACATATCGAAAATAAACAAACAAATAAAGAACAAATCAAAGATGGCAGAGAACAACATCATCTTCACACCTTAATGATAACTAAATGATATTCTGGTTCTTTTCAATGGTCGCCGCCGAATACTCTCCTTTTTTATTGCATGGGAAGGCAAGATGGCATTTTATCTGCCATTTGTGTTAAAACATTGTGAAAACTTTGGCAACAACACAGAATGGAACATTTGTAACAGGGAGATTCACTCGAAATGACATATTCTGTTATTTTCCACAAGCGCAAAGAAGTATTCTGCAATAAACAGGAATGGTTATGCGTCATTGAGAATGAGAGAATCTAAAAGTCTGCCGATCTTGTTCATATTACATAATAGTTATTCAGTATCTGTGGCCAAAATGCAGTTTTCTTGAAGTAAACGAGATCATCGAGTGGAGAGAAACGGAGATGCAACACTGTTTTTCATGTATGCTACAAGGAATAACCCCACAAAAAAATGCCCAACCCCAAATCGGCTGCAAGTCTCAACAGTATAAGCCACTTGTTGCCGTATATAACCCAAAAGGTGCAACAACTGAGCTCGCCTAGACAGATCAAACTAAAATACAGATAATACATTAAATTTACAGGTGATTACAAAGAAGTGCTTGGCAAAGAACCCATTAAAATAACATTGCTGCTGTTTCTATGCTCTGTTTTTTCGGCTTTTGCCATTGAAAATAGGCCAGTGAGCAGTCCTATGGACGGTCCAGAACCACCTCTATTTCCCGGTAAGGCTAGCGCTCCATTTGCCTCACCACTAGCATTATGGCTGACACTTTCGGAGGAATTCACAGACTCGTTCACCCCTAGTTTTGTGCCACAAGGGCAGTATGCTATTTTTCCAAAGCAATGCTTATGGAATACTGCTTCACAAGATTTACACCTCTCAACCTCACCTTCCTGTTGATTATTTTAAGCCATCAGACTATAAAAACAATAAGTGGTCAAGTAATCAAGTGCAAAATAAGAATTATGAGCTTTCTCAGAAAAAAAAATGCAAAAGGACGGTCTTTACCTTCACTTGTAAACAGAACTATTAAGTGGGAACCTCAATATTACAGTCATGGTACATATATGTCATGTTCATGCAAAATGGCTAGCGCTAGCCACTATAAACTTAAAAAAGATATAACAGGTTAAGTGATTGTGAGGTGTCCATAACGTGTGGACACTGGGAACTTGAAAAATACTTGAACAGATGGCAGCCATTGTATAAATACTAACCTGAAAAGGAAAAATGAGAGCCGATGGGTCATCGCAAGCTAGTCGAGCACAGCAGGGTACTCCCACATCACAGCATATGAGGCATTGCTCTGTAATATGTTCCAGGATTTTCCTTGAAACATTTTCCACCATCATAGGTAATGCTGCCATAAAAGTTAAATACTGCTTCAGTCAAGATAAATTCAATCTAATATAAAATAAAATTTTAAAAAGTTTGAATCCAATGTGGCAGATTCAGAAAAAGGGAACCATCATAGATGTAGCAGAAACTGGTATCAACTAAAACTAAGCAATGCCGTGGCTTGTGTCACAGCCCCATTGAACCCATAAGCTTTCAGTTTTCTAGAGGCAAATATTAAAACTTAGGATGAAGAGTCCAATTATGGAGAACTACGGCTTGAATCATTTTGATCTTCCAGAAATTTCTATTATACTTTCTTCGATATAAATTCAACAGTCTTCCAAAAATAGACATATTTGCTGATCTTGCAGAAACAGGGTGCAGCCACACTAAAAGGCTACCCCTCTTCTAAGCTAGGTCAATCAGCTGTGACCAGAAAAGCAAATTAATTTCAAAAAACAAAATTTGTTTCACAAGAAAGTTAACATGACCCCTTAAATCTTAAAGAAATATCCTTACATTAACGCACAAATTAAAAGTTGTTGATTACAGCAAACCTGCAAACGGTCCTTTGGAAAGGTCAATGAGGTCTCTAAGTGCAAAAAAATCATTGCTTTCAAGAAGATATCTTCGAGATCCAAGTCCTTTGTCAATGGCTCTACGAAATGGGCAGCGAACATATGGAAGCATATTTCCAAGTTTCTTCCTTACTCCCATCACATGGTGTAGAGCTGGGACCTTCGAGTATAGCAAAGGATTAACTGCACTGACACAAAGCATGGGCTGCAAGATGAAAAAAAAATACTCATCAAAGATATTGAAAACAGCTCGAATAAGAATTAAGTAAACCTGTTTAAATTGAATTTAGACTATAGGAAATAGTGAAATTAAAACACAAGCATTCCACCTCCGAAAATATAAAACTACATGACTTGTCCTGGTTGGTAAAAAAGAAATATCCAAAAGAATCCAAAAAATATCCAAGAATAACAAACTACAGATTTTATAGTCTACCTGGTCATATACAGAATCCAAATATGATTTAGCCAATTGGGAAACTGGATATTGTGTGAAGTCCCAATGATGCAATACTCTTGAAGGCAATACTGCAGTTTCAGTTGTATGGCAGGAGGAACAGAACAACTGACCAGTATATTCACAGAGTCTAGGCTTGCCCCAACCAAAGGTCTGTATAAAGTCCCGAATTAGAGTCATTCCATCATCAAAATTTTTGTGACATCCAGCACAAGTATAGTGTTGAGCTTCTAGCATCTGTTTCATAGATTTGTGTGGCCTGATTTCAACAATAAGTGATATGGTCTTCCCTAAAGTGGAAATGTTTACAGCATCTGCCCCTCTAGTAAATGATGTAGACCTAGACAACAGTGTATTTGATGCAGGGGAACTAGGAAATGACTCCTGTGGAGACAAGAACCCCATCAAAGCATTTGGGGGGCTGGAAAAATAACTGGATTGGAGAATAGATTGTAAACACTCTTGAATGAGAACACTTCTGTGAGCAACAACGTCTGGAGATGCATTCCCAAAAAACTTTCGAGATTCCTGTTCTACAGATGACCAAGGACAAGGGAGAGTCCAGCCTCGGTCAGCAAATAAGGATTTCAAGCGACGGTAAAGAGTATAGAAATCACGATATCTTTGTTCAACCTCCCACTGATCCTTTCCGCTCCATACTCTTATTTTATAAACAGTATATTCCTTCACTCCAACCAATCTTTCACTAAGTGAGACATCACCTTTCTTCTGCTTTGCTCCTACCACTTCAACACCATCAATTCTGAGAGGGAGTGGAGTCAGTGGGTAAGCATCATCTGTACCAGAAGTGGAAGCAGTCGAACCACCATCTCTTAGAGGCACACACGACTGTGATTGAGAAATCTGGCTGCCCAGAGAGAACCTTGCACCGGGAGAGTCACTGTAGTCAAGTAAAATTTCTTCCATTTCATGAACAACCTCATCATAGTAATTGTTGAGCTCAAGCTTCCCTCTCTGCAAAATATTGTGGTATAAAATTTAAGAAAAGGAGCAGCTTAGCCCACAGCTTAAAAGATCCGGACATAGATACATGCCAAGTGAGAATATAAGGCTATGCTTAAGCATGGACGTATCATGATTAAATATGCCGTTTTAACTCCCAGGTCAACCAGCAAGTTATCCTCAGCATCTTGCACTGGATTTTGGCTTTGGTTTGATCTTTCCAATTATTGGTTTCAATATCAACCACATGCAGTTTATCTAAGTAACAAGGATCTGAAGCATTTACAAATTACCCATTCTCACCCAAAATGATTCTTCTTGAGGCCTTGAAAAAACTTATAAGAGTAACAATCTAAAATTATAGATTGACAAATGGTACTTCATCTTATAATTTATTAACATAAAAAGATATAAACATTAACACTAAAAAACCGTGAAGTGAAAAAAATAAAAAATAAAACCACATAAACAAGAAATTGTTTGCCCGATGGCCATGACTAACCTTGGTCAAAGCAGGATGTTCTTCAATGAGGCCTGCCGAGGCATGGGAATTCTTTGAGGCATTTGTGATATTCCCAACTGTTGATGTGGATAATTTTGATTCACAATCTTCAAAAAGTTCTGCATTTGACATTTCTGGAAATCCAGTTGACTCTGCACCAAGTTGATCAATTGAAAAATCAGCAAGGGGGTCAAATTGTGCAGTAAAATACCCAAGTTGTTGATCCCCTAAAACTCCACAGTCAGCAGTGCTGACTTCCTTGTTATTCATCACATCATGATGTTTCCTTTCCATTCCAGAATCAATAATCTCCAAGCCTACTTTCAAGGGAGCAATTTCTACCAATGGATCATGTTCAACATCAAAGAAATCACCAAACGAACTATTTTTATTATTATGCATAAGAGCACCTTGGACTTGATTGCTGCCAGCAGAAACATCTCTTATGTATTGATCTGACTCAGAAAACTCTGGCAAACTTTGTGGAGTCAGAGAAGAAGTTTTGGTACTTTCTTTCAATAAATTATTGCCTTCGAGTGGATTACGAGTGACAGAAAAATCTCTCACATCTTGAAGTGCCCCCGAAAACCTTTGTGAACTGGTCGGGGTTGGGGAAACACTTTTGGTTTTTTCTGCCAATAATGCTGCACCTTGAACTTGATAACTGGCTAGAGGAATAGCATTCTCTTCTTCCACATGCTCCTGCTCCCCAGAATATGGAACTCCATCAGGGGTCACAGTAGTTTGATCAATGTTTTCTTCACATTCATCACCACCTTGAGCTAATTTGCTGACTATAGGTGCGTCTATTGCATCATATCCCTGATATCTCTGGCCATCACTTGTAAACACAATTGGTCTGTTAGAAGTGGAACCTATAGGATTCTTTTGACTTTCAAGATTTAGTTCATTCCTCTCCTGAAATTTCTCTAAAGTAAGTGAAGATAGAGTACTTTCTCCTACTTCTTGCTCAAAATCATCCCAATCTTTCAAACCAAATGCTACGTGTGAGTTGATAAGTAATGGATTTTCATTATCCTCTTTTGCGTCCCGAAGATATTCCACATTCCTTGGATAATATGAACTACCATTTTGCTCCTCATCACTACCATAGTTATACATTGAATCCTCACCTTCTGAGTGCTCATATCTCGATGAAGTACCAGCTTCCTCCCCAGCCATTTCCCTTCCATCGCCAGTCAAGCTCTTATCATCATTACCACCAATATCTCCAATCAACACATTCTCAACACTGCCTACCAATCCAATTTTATCATTATTCACCGTTTCAAATCTATTCGTGTGCATATCCCCTGCATCATTCATCCCCTCACTATTATTATCATCGCAATATAAGCCACTAAACCCGCTATATATTTTCACATCCTCATCATTCCTCCCTTGGCGAAATTCAAGTCTGCGCTCAACGAAAGAAGAAATTTTTTGATTACCACCCAAACTCTTTGAACACCCGAACTCGGAATCTAAACAATCGTTCAATGATGCACACCATATGAGCTACGCACACTAGGTGCGACCATGACCGAATTCGCGCTATAATAACGCTCGAACTCTGACTCTCCACACGAGGAATACCGTAACAATGATGCAGGTGACGCATCACCACCGTCCGATTTCAGCGGGAATGAATCAAACGGGTCCGGAGAGGCGACTTCGGAGACGTTCTCGGCAGTCCTCTCTCCATTATTCACCGGACACCCACAAGAATCAAATTAAAAAAGCATCGAAATCAATCAGGGTGTTGAAAAGAGAACAGGAATTGACGGCTATGATCGACTGAAAATACAAATAGCAATTACCCCGCTTGAAAAACGCCGGATCGAGTACCGAACGGAGGAAAACTTAGGAGGCTCCAATTGGGTGACAGAACTGACCAATTACAGCTCCGGACAGAGATTTAGAGAGGGGAAATTTTTGAAAGTGGTGCAAGAAGTTCGAAAATGTTTTCTCTTTGCATAAGGAACTGAGAACACGGGAGATGGCCTTGCTTTGTATTGATGTCTGAAATGGATTTGTTTGGATGTTCTGATTTTGCTGAATATAGTATAAATAAAAATATTTTGTCACTTATTAGAATAAGGGAAATACAAAAGTTTGATACACGCGCCACTGGCGCGAGTGTGTTAGAGGTATACATATCCTTTTCGTTTTCGTCTTTCTTTTTCCGGTTAAAAAGCGGAAACCCTAGTTTCGAAAACCCCGGAATTGGTGTGACAACGGAGTAACTGGACATGGCAACACAAAGTGAACTGGACGCATTGCACCGTGTTAAGTCGACGGAGCCACCGGTATGGCTGGCTCTCAGGGTGGACCTATCCGAAACAGCCCGTACAACATCAAAACAGCTCTTCTCGTACCTCAGAACTTACAGTCCTAAATCGCCGTTGGATCGAAGGATTCGACGCAGACTTGCAGTCACAGCCTCTGCTGTCCAGCCTTACGCGGGAAGTTAAAAAATTCGAGAAGAGGCCGGAGGAAATTGGGAAGATTAAGGAGGTTATAGAAGGTGAGAAGAAGGTTCTGGAAAGTGAAAGGAAGGTTCTTGAAGTGGAAAATGATGAATTTGATGAGGAATTGGATGATGGGTTTGGTGATGATCATGAAGTTGAAGAGGAGGAGGGAAAGCAAGAGGAACGAACCGAGAGTGAAAAGGAAGAAAATGGTGAGAAAGAGGAAGAGGAAGAGGGATAGAGGATGAGTTTTTGAAGATAAATGAACTGCAGGAGTATTTAGAAGAGGATGAGGCCAGGGAGTATGGGTTGAAGAAGGATACTAAAACTAATAAAAAGAAAGGAGGGAGAAAGCTTTTGGACGATGAAGAGATGAAGATGAAGGTGAAGAAGACGAGGATGAGGATGAAGAAGATGACGAGGAGGTAGAGTTTCTTTCCTTTTAGGAAAGTTTTTATCTTTAGTTGAGTTGTTGAGTTTATCGTTTGGATGCTTTAATGGAGATGTGGAATTGAAATAATTTGATTTGGATACTTGCAATAATATAATGTACCGTTTGTTTGAGGGCTTTACTTGAAGAATGTCTTGGTAAGTTTTTAATGGGATCAAGGCATGATTTTCTATGTAACATTGGTTCACAAATTTGACTTGGAAACATCGCATCCACTAAGTTATTAGTTGTTTTTAAATTTTTTTAATTGTTCGCATAGCCTTTGGAGGGCGGGTCTTGCAGCTAGGTGTTTTTGATGATGAGGACAAAGATGAAGACATACAGATATTGGAAAATGCTAGGTACTTTCGAATTCTTGTCTCTAAAATAAATTAAAAAAAAAGAAACTCTGTAGTGATTCTTATAGCATTTTTTTTAATTGCAAAAAAATTAATTAATTAAAAATTGTTTTTTGTGTAAAAATTGGTGATTTTAGAAGCTAAAATCTTGACCTTCATTAATGTGTATCCATTGTACCTGCCATAACTAGGGCACCACCCACATTGTTTATTCCTTTGCAACCCAAATCCAGTATTATTCTATAACTAAGGATACCAGCATTGCAACATTTATGCTCTTATCCTTACCCTAAACATTATTTTATTTTACCTTCAACAACAACATTGCCTCTGCTATGTCACAATGCTGTTCATATAGTCTCTGCCACTGCCTCCCTGACCAGCATCTTTGTGAAAGCCACCATTTTTCTGTAATGCTAAACTATAATGGGAAAATTTTGATCAGTAAGAGCAATATATTTGTCTTAATGTTGATAGAATTATCCATGTTTAGGTATGAAGACTGCTTTGGTTCCAAAATCAAAAAAATTCCAAAGAAAAATGTACAATCAATTGGGAAGTCAGAAGAAGATTTGGGCTTAGACAATGAAGAAGAAGATGATGAGGCCATGGAAAATCAGGTACTGTTTTAATGTTTTAAGCTGATTTAGTTTTAACATATGAAGGCCACTCAGGTTAGCAGAAATGAAATTTTATCCTCAATCAATAAATTTATTGATTGAAATAAACTCATATTTTCCTCTTGCAGAAAAATGATGATCTTTCCACACATGAAAAACAACTTAAGAAGCTTCAGTCTGAAATAGAGATGATGGAGAGAGCAAATTTGGATGCTAAAACTCGGACCATGCAGGGAGAGGTAACTTATTGTTTTGTCAATAGTTTCTTTTAGAATAGACTACTGTCATTTTATACTTGTGTTTTGGATATAAATCAACTCCATGTAAGCATGGATGGGTTTTCTATACTATGGTTTTTGATAACAGGTAACTGCTACACAAAGGCCAAAAAATAGTGTGCTAGAAGTTGATTTAGATTTTCTACACAATGTAAGGCCTGCCCCTGTAATTACTGAGGAGTTTACTGCATCACTCGAAGAAATGATTAAAAAGAGGATCGTTGAGGTGAACTTCATATTCTAGTGGATATAATTTGGATTTCAGTGTTTTGTCAATGGTTAATTCTTTACTCTTCTTCTGACATTGAATTCAACTTTTTTTCTTGCTGTATTTGAAATCATGTCTAGTAGATGAGAACTGCTATATTGTGATACCTTGTTCTTTTTTTTTATCCTAAAGTCTGCTCTAAAGCTGTAAAGTTATTTTTGAAATGCTTAAAAAATCTTTTGCATAGAGCAAATATGGCTAATCGAATTGGGTTGCAATAAGTTGGCAGATGTAATGACAATCATGACATTCCCATTATTTTCTCAGTATTGATACCAGTAAATTCTTATTGCTGATACAGCTATAATTCTTGGATCCAAAGCTTTATATTATAACAGTTTTTGTGACTGCTAGTGCTGACAAGAGGCAATAATTGTCCACTCTGATGTTTATTTGTCCGTCTGAATTTCATTATGGGCAGAATGCTACCATTTACAGAAGCTTTTTTTTTGGGCCCCTTCCAGTGTATTTACATATTATATCGTGTGTATATTATGTTTTATACACCAATGTAGAACTCCAGAAGCTAAATATGAGAATGTTTTATTCATTTTCTGGGTGATCCATGATTTATATACATTTTTTTGGGTCTAGGAGTAATCATATTTTCAGTTTTGTTGGTTAAATTATATAAATAATGATTTTGAAAGCTGCATGCTTAATATTCATTTGGAATGGTGTTTGCTTGTTTTGTCATCGATCTATTGTCTTGAAATATCCATGGTGGATCTTCTACGGTGAAACATATTGTTTTTGTTATTTCATTCCCTTCTGCAATGTGCATTGGTTCTTTTCCACCACAGCTATAATCGATCATTGGTGATTTGTTTGAATTCCCTCTCTCTGAACTCTTAACAAGCAATAGTCTTAATATGATTGCTTTTAGGGGCAACTTGATGATGTTCAAAAGATGCCTAGTTCACCTTCTAAAGTGCCAAGAGAATTGAAAGAATTGGTAAGCACTTCCCTTTAAAGTAGGTAGCTTGAGAGATTTTAATGTCTATCTAATTTTTTTTATGATGAAAAGTAACATGTCAACCTGCGTTTTTTACCCTCAATTTGCAGGATGAGAATAAGAGCAAAAAAGGTCTTGCTGAAGTTTATGAGGTTTGTACTGTGTATTGACCAGCACAAATTGTTGAACTCTGCTGCATTTTCCATCTCTTTTAGATTTTCATGCTCTGAAGACTGGATGTGTGTTTTGACAAGAACTGACTGGACAATTATTCATATATTTATTGCAGGAAAAATATCTTCAGAAGACAAATCCAGCGGCTGCCCCATTGTCTTTCTCAGATGAACAAAAGAAAGAGGTGCATTTTAAATTGTTCTGTCTTCTCACTGTTGCTTCGTTATTGTCTTTGATTCTGATCTTGTTATATCTTTTCTGTCATTGTAAGTCATGTAGGCAATATTCATTTACTAGGACTTGATAACATCTAATTTCAGAGTCCTTTTCTGCATGTACTTAGATTCATCTAATCTCTTAATGTCTTTTTTCCTAGGCAAGCACACTGTTCAAGAAATTGTGCTTGAAGTTGGATGCCCTTTCTCATTTCCACTTCACTCCAAAACCAGTATGTTTTTCTGTTATTTTTATAAAGAAATAGTGTTTACAGGTAGCATATGCATTGGAAGGTTACTTGTTTATTAATCTGTATTGTCTTTACTTGGTTAGGTCATAGAGGACATGTCCATACAAGTGAATGTCCCTGCTTTTGCCATGGAAGAGGTAAAGGGGTGTTCTTTTTAATTTTTAAGTTATGATTTTCTTGTTACTTAACTATATTACTAATATGCATGATCTGTCTTCCATGGATAGATTGCACCTATTGCAGTTTCAGATGCTGCTATGCTGGCTCTGAGGAAGTCTTTGCCGGCAAAGGTGATGTAAAAGGAGAAGCTGAACCTACACAGGCAGAGAGGAAGAGGAGGAGAGCTAACAAGAAAATGAAATTTAAAGGTACGCTTGGGTAAAACAAATTTGGAATGCTTTATTAACCTGGCCTGTTTTATCTCAATTAAGGGTTATGTTAAATTATTCATCCACGTTTCTTGACAACTGTTAATTGTTGGGTAGCATGATTTCAGCTTCAGCAACAAAAAGGATGACTACAACGAAGGCATGTGACATCACATTGGTAAATCACAGTGATGGTGAGTATTCTATCTTCCCTGAACCAATAAAGTAGTGTTAATGAAATTCCATCAATTGTATGCCCCTCACCATGAACTCTTTTCTAATTCTGCAGGCAAGGAAGAGTAATGAATACTTCTAAAATATGGGAAGCTCCCTGAAACTCCCAACTTTCAAATTTAGGATTGCAGAAGGGAGAAGAAAGAGTTGGGAGGGGGAGTGAAGCATCATATGTATATCCAAAGATGATCAGTTCACTTGATGGTCCTTACAAGTTTTGATGGAGCTGTGGGAAAATACGATACAAAGGGAACAACTGAAGAATAACTTAAAAGCAAAGCCAGGAATAGAGCCAGCTATCGAGATACCTCCCGAAGTTTGGTTTAAGGAAAAAATTTTGGTAGGAAATATGTTGAATCTGTGATGAATGATAATCAACTTTAAAAAAATAGATCGTTTTTCTATTATTCTTTCAATCAGATCATTTGTTGTTCTCTACCAGTGCTCTTTGTTGCAAGTTTACTTTTAACGTGACTCATTTAAGAATTAAAGAGTTGGATTCAGCGAATGTAGATGTCTTTTGTTGACTTCGGGACTTAATGGCTTGTATAGAATCAGTTTGCCCGAATCCAAATTGACAAAGTATTTACTATGTTCATCAACAGACTTGCTGGATCTACAGATGAGAAAGAAACGACCTGTTCTCTGTGTTGATACTACAACTCGTTGGTTGATTACCAAACAGATAAAAGATATTGAAATATAATATTTCTTTAAAATAAACTCTTACCCGTATGAAAAACTCCAAAGCAAATAAAAATTACTGAAGACTTTTGGGCCAAAACCTTGAAACTCTCAAGTATAACACAATATTTGAATGCTATTCCCCAATACTAAAGACCAGCACCAATTGCAGATGATTGACAAAAGCTTCAAATCCTCTTTTGAGAAACCCCCTTCCGCTTCCTACTCCTTGTTCTCTTTTCATCAAAATTGGCGAGGTTCTGGGGCTCCTATTTACTCAAGTGTTCTTCAAGCCTATCGATTGCAGCACCAACACCACTCTTTGCTTCCCCTCCTTGACCGTCAGCAGCCATATTTCCTTCATTTGCTTTCTCTACAAGCTTCAGGTGGAGCCAACCTGACATTAGATGCACTTTGTATATATCAAGGTTATCACTGCACATTATAGTATTCACACAACTATTAATGTCCTTTCTACATTGCCCAAGTAGTCAATTATACTCAGGCAGCAGATCTACTACAATGCTCTACAAACTGGCTGGAGTCAGTTTGGATCCACTAGAAGAAAAAGTTTAACCACCATTCCTTAAAATTACTCCAACTTACAAAAGTAGCCGTCTAACAAGTAGCTGTTTCCGTTTAGTTTGTTCATAGTCAGGTGTCCTATATTTCAGGAGTCACAGCACCAGTTAACATCTACTAAATTTTAACATTCAAGGGCAAAGTTGTTAGGCCACCAATTTATATCTTACTTATGTAACACATGACAGACTCATCAGATTCCCTTCAAAAAAATCAACTGACTACCATTTATCACTTGCTGCTATCACTAATTCCAAAAGAAAAATAGATGCATTTTACTGATGTTATGACCAATTTTCACTACTTAAAAACTTCCATTTCACAAAATGTAGAGATGAATGGAAACCTTATTAAGGAGAGGGCAAGATGCATGATTTCATCTAGCAAGAATGTTAAGAACTTAAGATACCCTACACAGAATTCGAGCACAAAAATGCTTTTTCATTTTTTGTATGAAGTAAAAAATGTTGATAAATCATCTAAAAGAAAAAATTTAATGGAGTCAGTACTCACAAACAACTCTACAATGATACCAGCACTTGGGATATTACAATAAACGATGACCCTCATAAAGCTGAATCCCATTAACAATCATTTATCTCTGACCATCAATTCATGACATAATTTCTAGTAGTAACGTTTTCATGATCATCAATCAAGAGAGCAATAGGTTCCCAACACTGTGTTTGACATCAGAATATGCTATTTTTACAAGTTCAATGTGCACAAACAACATTTCAAAATACAAGGTGTTAATCTATTATGGTATTACCAAGAGGGAAACCAAGTGATGCTCCTAGCACTGATCCAAGCACCATATTCCTTGCACGCCAGGCAGTCGATCCTGGCACTGACATGCAGCAAAATGAAAATCAAAATGTTAACTATAGACAAGGCTGAAATTCATCATTTCTATTTCTGACTCTCAATGCTTCAACTTACTACAAAACAGTGTCAAATATTGTGGTTGTAACTTGACCAAATAGGAATGGACTGTGAAAGGGACTCAGCTGGATTATATAAAAGAAAGTCAAACAATCTATGACCAAACTTGTAGTGTCCAAGAAGTATGGCACTTACTAATTAATCCAAATGTAGCAGCAGTGGCTGAACCAGCTCCAACTACATTGAAAACATCATGCACACCCCTTTTCTCTGCAAGCAAATTTTGTAAACCGTAAAATGCAGCAGTGAACATTCCAAGGCGCACTCCACCAACTATTGAGCCACGAGTTACTCGGATAAACCTTTTTTCCATTGCGTCTCTCATTATACGATACTGTTCACGCTTGTCTGGCGTGCTCCCAAGCTTCAACATCACTTCTGCATCTTTGCTCTGCCAAAATGCAGCAAACATCTCATTAACATAATAAATTTCATCTGAAATACAGCGAGTTCAATTTACAAATTTTCTACTTGAATAACTGTGGTGAATTATATAGACAGTCAACAAATTCCCAGCAGTAAATAGATGTCAATCCATGGCAGACAATAACAGAATTGGAGGGTCGACGACAACTAAACCTCATATAAGGTCCTAAAACTTTCCCATGAAATGTCGCATTATACGATAAAATTATAATCCCTGAACCAAAACCGTTGCTTTCTAAGCACTCAAACTCAAAATCAAATCATCATATGTAACCATTACACTCCATGCACCTGAGTCCAAACTAGATTTTTTAACCCACAAAAAAACTTCAAATTTCAAAATATAAATTCAACAATCAGAACAGCAGAAGGGAAAAAAAATAGACAAGCAAGAAAAAAAGACATTTTAAAGAAATAGAAGCTTACAACTGAAGCAGCTGCCTCCTTGCTGCCTCCATAAAACATCCCTGCAAACACGCCTACTACAGTTGCCGTTCCCCAGTTCGCTGTTCCTGCCAGCCTTTGACTATCCTAATTTTTATCCCCAAATTACTTTCTAGTTGAATAGCTGTAACCAATTAAAATTCACTAAAATAAAGAAAATAATAAAAAGATAGTTACATTTGAGACTGATTCTTCGGACTGTTCGGCAGCTTCCATATTTGTAAATTGAAACGGTAACGCAGACGTATGTCAAAATGACGAACTGGATCAATCAGTTTTCCAGAGGTTTCTCGCCAACCAATCAGAATGTGATCGAGGCGGTAACGGTGAGACTGAAATGGCCCTCACCTCATTTTGTGAGTGTGGTGTCGAAATGACAAACTTGCCCTATCTAATGTTTATGAGTCAAACCAATTTTGCTTTTGTATGTTTCATATAATGTCATATAACCCCCTAACCTTTTATTAATATGACGAAAACCCCATTCGTTTAAGATTTCGTCAGTGGCCTCTTTCGCAGTTGCAGGATTTTTCTCACTCAAGGGCAGTCCCTCAAATCATTCAAGCAAAGTACAGCCCTCTTCGCTCCTTGTCACTTCTCTTCCTTTCCTTCCAATTTTCACAGCCATGTCTACACTCTTCTCAGCGGTCTCCACATTCCGCTAAGTGTAGACGAGGTTCACATCAATGAATGCAGATCATCCCGCCACAACATAACCATCGACTACTCATTTGCTCAAGGGCAAGGCTCGTCCATCCAGACTTCCGGGACTTCTTGTTTGGCATAAACGATCTGTTTATGTCTCACTTAAGGTCAGGATCATACAGTGTGTCGGAAATAGGCTATGCCTGTTAGGCACTGAATACCACGTGATCCGCATTTTCAAACGGACAAGTATTTTATCTTGAAAATAGACAAGGGAAAGAGCCCAAACCAAGTGGTTGTGCCATCCTCCAATTTAGCTGTTGGCGGAAGTGATTTAAATAAAATACTTGTAGGTTTCAAAACAGAAAATAAAATAAACTATTTCCGTCCGGATTCTGGATTGACGAGGAAAGTCGTACGGATTTCGCTTAATTTTCCCGCGGCAATCATAAATCCAAAGTCGAACACCCCGCACAGGGTTTCACTGCAGTTACTTGAGTTTGTTATTTGTTTCCTGTAAAGACCGACCACCAGTTGAGTCTCCGCCTTCGGCTTTGTGATACCTAAAGCTCCGATTGAATAACGATGGCAGGAACAACAGCTGTGGGAGGATGGTCAAACTGCTCTTACTCCTCATTTAATCGGATACGGCCTTTGTCTTCGTTTCTCGATACACGAAAGTGTAGGTTCAGCGGGCCTACCTACCAAAGAAACAGCAGGGAATTAACTGCTGTCGTAACTGCTCTGCCAAGTGTTCGTGAAAATTCAACTCCACAAACGACGTCATTTGGTGAGGTACGGCCTGGGCTGTTATTTTTGGTTCTTGAGGCTCTTCATAATTTTATTTTGTCGATTCTTTAAATATAATTTCAATTTTTTTGGCAGTTGATTGAGTCTTTGATTGATCGAGTGGATTTATCGGAGTCGGAAGCTGAGGCGTCGCTGGATTTTTTGTTGAATGAAGTTGATGAGGCTTTGATTAGTGCGTTTCTGGTATTGCTCAGAGCCAAAGGAGAGACTTACGAGGAGGTTAGAGTAGACCGGTTCACCTTCGTATGTCTTACCTAATGAAATCAATATCATACTATTTCAACAATTAATAGGACTGTAAGTTTAATGATTAGTGTTATGAATTGGATCTAGTTAGAAATAGCGCGCCTTGTTAAACTTTTACTCCTTATGAACATCATAACCAATCAATGCTTCTTTACGTCAAATCAAAATGTAAAACAATGGTAATTTGCTGTGAAGAAAGTAATCAAAAATACTCCACTCTTCTTAGCTGGTTGTTCTGCATTGTTTTTTGGAACGAATTATTCTATGTATGTAGAAAAAAGAAAATAATCTCAAAATTTATGCTAATAGATTGTGGGATTGGCAAGGGCAATGATAAAGCATGCTAGGAAGGTAGAAGGGTTGGATGATGCAGTTGACATTGTGGGAACTGGAGGTGATGGTGCAAACACGGTGAATATTTCAACTGGCGCTTCAATACTTGCTGCAGCTTGTGGTGCAAAAGTTGCCAAGGTGTCAACTTTCTGCATCTGATTCTATAATTTTTCTGTTCTACAATATTAGATAATTATCTTATTATAATCATTAACTGGATCTGTTTGGTTGTTGCCTCACAGCAAGGGAATCGTTCTAGTTCTTCTGCATGTGGAAGTGCTGATGTGTTGGAAGCCTTGGGTGTAGTTATTGACTTGGACCCAGAGGTAGGTACAAGATGAATTAAGTTATTCTTGTGGTTATTCTTGAATGTGGTGTGAACTGCATTGTGGCTCTTTTTGGTGAGAGAAACACGTTTGAAATGCTGGAAAGAGAAGATCTATAAATTGAAAGCACCAAACTATTTGCACGGTACAAGAAATTTTACACCAAGTTCTTGCAATCTAATTTCTGTATGTGCTAATTTTAATCATGGGACACTGCTACATTCATTTGCTTTTCTATCTTCTTGGTTTTCTTTCTATAATTTTTTGCAAGTTAAACGTCCTTCTTTGTGTAGCCATTACTCAGAATTCAAATATGCAAAGAAAGTGATTGGGGTCCCAACTTGCCATATATTATGTGCTTCAACACTGACAGGAGCTATAACGCTGAATTGGCACTGTGGATTGCATCATTTTTTGGATTTAATAACCTTTCCTCTTCTCATCCAAGAGTTTAATGAATGTGAGGTTATTTTTGGGCTATACTTGGATCATAACCTTTATTAGCATAACTAATTTTCTTGTAGTTTCTTTATGGACCTTATCTGGCTTTTCCTCGTAGCAGAGTTTCTCAACAGCACTCATAAACTATTAAGTTAGGTTGAAAATCAATCCATTAAGTTCTAGGTCCACTCAACATACTGAATGTAACAAAAAGAAAAGAAATAAAAAATGATGACGTTGATGTGTAATGTTCAACATTCAATTTTCCTTTTTCCTTGGATACAGGGTGTAAGAAGGTGTGTGAATGAGGCAGGAATTGGTTTCATGATGTCTCCAAAGTATCACCCTGCAATGAAGTTTGTCAGGCCAGTGAGGAAAAAGCTAAAAGTAAAAACTGTATTCAATATATTGGGCCCTGTGTTAAATCCTGCACAGGTGCCATTCGCTGTGGTTGGTGTGTACAATGAAGACTTGGTAAGTGCCTGTATGGTGTACCATAGCTACACTAGAAATATTATTATCTCACAGGAAAATTTCTTAAAACTTCAACATCATTAATCAAAAGATTTATTGTTCATGAGCTTCTTTGAATCATTTGAACTTGTTTTCTTGTTGATCGCATTCATTTGTGACAACTGAAGTGCTCTGCTTGGTTGCATTAGCTTCTTAGAACATTAGCCAACATCATAATACTTTTGCACTGAAAGCATCAATAAAAGTAGCAACCGAATTGAAATGCCTGTAACATTCCTTTATTGCTTCTCTCCAATTTCTAGAAAAGGTTACAGGCAATCAAGCTTAACTTTTTGGTAGCTTGAAATATATGATGATTATTGAAACTTTATGGCTCCAATTTTTTTCTTTATTTTTTCAATTTCTGGGGCTGAGAAGGAGACTATACTAGTAGTAAAATTGTTAGTTTTTGAACTTTCCTGAATTATTCTGAAAGGTTTTCTATGCCTGTCAGGTAAATTTAAATACCCATGTATAGCACAATGTTCTCTTTTTGATGATTGCATCTCAAATAGGATTCAAAAAGAAATTTTGCTTTGTGCAATGGCTGAATATTATTATAAGTTGCTTGATTGATCTCCTGTAATATGGTAGACATGCATGTCACATTGATCAGTTATAATTTGAGTAAGCATCGATATTTCTGGAATTTTGTCATCGGACTTCTCTTTTCTGTTTGTTGGATAGGTACTGAAAATGGCCAATGTATTGCAAAGATTTGGCATGAAAAGAGCATTAGTTGTTCACTCAGAGGGTTTAGATGAGATGAGTCCCCTTGGTAAGCTTTCTTCTCTTGGGTAATCAGCATATGTATATTTCAGATTTATAGATTTTGGCTTCACTTGATTGACCTAATTTTGTAATTGCTTTTTCTTAATCTTGTGCTTTCATTTCTTATGATTCACATGTAATGATCTAAATACAGGACCTGGTCTGGTCCTTGATGTCACCGAAGAAAAGATTGAGAGATTCTCATTTGATCCATGTAAGATCTTGTCACCTATCCATGACTCATTTTGTCTTTATTTTAACTTAACGCACTAATGCTGCTATCCTCCAACTGAGTGATTACTTTGAAGGCACGGAGCAGGGCTTTGATATATTTTCCTTGTCATATCAATACTCAATTGTCCTACTAAAATGAGTGTTTCTATTTTGATAGTGGACTTTGGCATTCCTCGCTGCACTATTGAGTGCTTGCGAGGTGGAGGCCCCGCATATAATGCAGAGGTCTTAAGGCTTGTACTGTCAGGAAAGAGAGGGCCAATTGCAGATGCATTAGTTAGTTTCTCCTCTTAAACTCCCAATCTGAACTGACTGCTCTCTCTTTTTGTGTATGAAATTTAACAATAATGAACTGAGTAATTATTTTAGTCCAACAAATATTGGACAGATACTAAATGCTGCAGCAGCGCTGTTGGTCAGCAGCAACGTGAACACCTTGGCTGAGGGAGTATCCCTGGCACGGGAAATACAATTGTCAGGAAGAGCTCTAAAGACGCTGGATTTGTGGATTGAAATCTCAAAGAAAAGGGAAACCAGTTTACTGAGTGGATGGCTTCTGTAGGTATTGTACATTATCTATTTATTTTTCTTCGTTCACTTCTATTACAAGTACAACATGAGAAAAAAGATAGGCTTATATGGGGTGCACCAACATTTAATTTGGGTGGCCTGAGAACAACTATATTGTGAAGTTAAAGAACTATCACAATTGATTAACGCAGGAAGGTCAAAAGTCAGTTCATACGGCATGACTCTTCAAAGGTTAGCTCGCTGCTTACCAGATGCTCATTCTAAGTGTTCTTGGGGACAATTATTCAAAGTGTTTGGATTATATCAAGTGTTGTATTGCATGTTATATTTTGAATTTGTTTCCAATGTGTAATATAATCATTTTTAATACGATCATTATTAAATAAATTGTTGTTGTGATTCATGAGATAATTTAAATTTAGTATTAGTATATCTAACTATTAAATTGAGTGATATTTTTAATACTGGTACTTTATCAACATCTATGTCTAAATTATAATTTATACATATATATGTATGTATGTATCGATATTATTTTATTAGCGTCTATTGAAATTTTCTGACTGGACCAATTTAACACCACAATTTAAACCTATTTAGGGAAGATAATTCCCGCAGCTGGTGGGATTGGAACCAGAGCACTTGTGAGGGTCGAGTGGCAATTGGGTGGGTTAAGTTCAATGTAGAAAAACGTCTGTCGAGTATGGATTTCCTATGATTATATTCTTATGTTTAACATTTCAGAGTGCAACCAGAAATTGCACTTTAAACTGTTCTGTTGCCTACTATGTGTCAATTCTGACAATTGTTAAAAGTAGAGGGAATATTTATCATAATTTGAAAATATGTTGACCACTGTAAAATTACACTAGGTTTTAATAATAGATGGAATTATTCCTAAAGAAGCAGAGTGTTTTTGTACGTCATCCTAATAATAATCACTTAATATTAGAGATAACAAGTTTATTTGCAAATTCGTTAGTATTTGTCAATCATGGGATGGATTTAGTATGCTTTTTAATGAATTTGAAATGAATTTAGAGAAAAAAAAATCAAAACCCGTAATAAGTTTGAGAGAAATACAGATTTGTGTCAATATCTACAGATCTCCATGATAGGTACTCGGTAACATACACATACATTATAAGCCTATTAGATGGCTAAATTAATCAATGATAGTTATAAATTTATTTTTTTTAAAGTATATATTTTAAATTTATGATTTTTTATTTATAAATTTATAAAATAATTATATTTGTTATGGAATGATTGTAGTCAATTTTATTTTATATTAAATATTCTTAATATTTTATGTGCGTGAACTATTTTATTTTAAATTAATATTAAAAATTTATAATTTTAATTAAATAATTTTATAATTTTAAATTTGATAATTTAATAATAGTATAAATGTAACTAAAAATATTTTTTTTAAAAAAATCAAAGTTATTAACAGCAAGTTTTAATAAATATTAAGTAATTGTTTAAGAGTTTAGTAATAAAATATTAAATCTACTGTGAGTTTAGTATTTGAATTTTTTTAACATACATGAATGCGTACTTGGCATTATTCATCTCAAATCAAATCTCATGCCATCTTAGCACAACATTCAATACTCATGTACTGTTTACAACCGGGCGAGTTATCACTTACCAGTAATGGCACCGGCATCAGCGAGAATGGGAACCAGCTTTCCTTCTTGGTGCTTCTCTGCTACGGCTGCGATAATCAAAATAGGAAAGACGAACAAATTAGAAAAGATAATTTGCTGAGAAGTAGGTATTAACAATAGAGAAGTTGAATGGCCTTACCGTCAGTCACAGCCATGAGCAACGAATGTGTTTTCCTCAGTTGAACCCGTTAAGTACAGTCCTCTCTGCTCAGTACACTCTGCCAGTGCTGAGCGAATCATACTTCCTCACCTTCAACAAGAGCAAGATTTTCCTTAAACATTAATGTTTGTGCTACAGCATATAGAACTCTGTTTAATCGTGTACTACGGTATGTTTCTACTTGGCTTGGAAAGCATAATAGTTTTGGTAAACGCCAACTTCTGATTGGAAGCTAATTCTTATCACTCACTCTCCCACAACACCTGTAACTGTGTCTCAGTCCCAAACATTCTTTGAATCATACTAGGCTTTTCAAGAATTGATAGTTTGACACAGGACAAAAGCGTGTGATCGTAATTGAGAGCAGCAAGTCTCGAATAACCACATTCACATCAAAGGCAGTCAGAGGAACTTGAAGGTAAGAGACACTATCTTTTACATTCATTCATTTAACGTCGGCAATTCTAATGATATCTCCTATTTGACAAAACTTACTTCTTATCTGGCAGAATGTGCAATTGGGATCATCATATTCAGTGACTGATATTTCTTCATTCAGAAACCAAAATCTTTCAAGGCCAAAATTCAACTAAAAGGCAATAGAAATATTGCAACCAGCAAGAAGTGTATTTGCTCTAGGCTTCCTCATGCGCTAGTACAACCTCGTAACTTTGCTCCAAGCTGTGTGAGCAACTGCTTCACCCCTCGTACAATAAGGATAGTAGGTTTTGCTGCAGGTATGAAAGATATGAAACGTTCATCACAATCATATCAAGACAGGGATGAAAAGAAATCCACTTGAAATCGCCTACAACTGACATCAACTGTTCAGACTCTTGTTATGATCAGTGTAAATTCAGGTCAAAATTTTATTCATCTTGATTCCGTCATTCAAAATTTCTGAAAACCTGCTTTCAAATCGAACCGACGCAAACATGAATTGCAAGTTAGAATTTGATTCATTTAGCATGAAAAAGAAGTCCAGACGAGCCGATCACGCACGTTCTAATCCTATGCGTTTGATGATCGATATGAACTATGTAAAACAGAGGAATCCTCCCTGCTACCGGGAATCATTGGATCAATTTATTTATAACCGATAAAGTGATAGCAAATTCAAACACAGGAAAGCGAGGAATCAATATACCTGAAGACGACGACGTGATCGGAGGATACGATTTCCTTGGCATTGCCAAGCGCAGTTTTCCAGCTCTTTGTTTGCTTGGCATTGGCATAAACCCCCTGTTAGCCTAAGCGAGTGCAACGTTGAAGTAACAGTACACCGGTAATTTAGAGAGCTTGTAGTATGAAGTTTGGTTGCGTGGAGAATATGCATCTTTTCTTATTTTTAATTTAAATAAATAAACATTAACATATAATATATTTAATAATAAATAATTTAAATTATATTTATTTTTTAATTTATATAATTAATTAATATATTTTATTAAAATATAATTTAATTTATTTGTTATTAATTATATATATATTAAGTTTTGATATTTACTTGAAAGTAAAAGTCTGTAAGAGATGGAGTTAACTTGTTTAAAATTACGGAAATACCCTATCCCTACTTGTAGAATAGTAGACTGAAAGAAATTTTATTTTTTTAAAAAAATATATATATATTTATTGACAACATTGGGACAAGTAATCTGCATATTTTGAAATCAAAGAGTTATATTATTACAGGGGATTGGATGTTAGACGTGATTATGAAAATAATATGAGCTGAAATTTTCATTTCCAACAGCAGGTAAATGCGTTGGATATACAGCAGCTGTTGAAAGACAAATGGGTGACTACTTAGCTGAAAGCTTCTTACATGAGTTTCACTTGGCTGCAAAAATGGCTTCCAAATCTTTGTACAATCCTTTTGGTTTTGAATTGAAATCTGAAGAGGAACTCCCACTCCTTTTGCTTCTCCAGAAATTGCTCCATTTAGTACCACTGCTTGAAGGATCATTGCTAAAGCTAGACTTGGCCAGTTCTCTTAGTTGTTTCATCCATGATTTATCTGTTGAGCCCGAGCTTCTACTTCCAGAGCTCCTGTTTCTCTCTGCGGAAGAACCCCTTTCAGCAGAGACTCCATCACCACATCGATCCAATGGAAATTTGCTTTCCAAGGTTTTTGTCAGCTTCTGTGGAAGAATACTCAGGAGAAGTCCAAAGGAAGCTGTTTTTAGACCTGTTGAAAAAGAGTTCGTAGCAGGGTCTAGCTGCTTTGCTTGCCTGTACAATGCATACCATTCATTGATCATCTGCACAAAGAACCCGATTAAAAACAGTATAATCATGAAGATTCCAACTTTAGTTTGTTCCCTAGCTGAAAATCCCTCCTCTGAGAGAACCAAACAAAGAGTAAATAAACCCACTTGGCAGGAAACAGAAACCATCTCAACCAACTGAACCTTTTTCTTAATGAAAGGCTTCTTAAGAACCATAAAAAGGAGCTGAAAAGACGTTATGCAAAATAGAATTATTGTTGGAGTTTTAGAGGACCAGTCGTCCGTATAGGCACCAGCTAGAATTCCTAGACAAACTCGTTTCACAGATTCAAGGAGTGTGTAGTATATTCTAAGAATTCCAAACAGCTTTTGTATGAAAGGAGCTTCTGCATCTTCTGTTTCATCATCAGAAGCAATGATACGATCACTCTGCACACTGGGATTGCTCCCAGAAATCTGTGAGAGCATGTATTTAGGTGGACCCCTCAGATCTTCAAATAGAGGGCCGAAGATGGTTAGATAAACAGAGTTTGGTTGGTCTTTCCATGTCCATTGACCTCTTTTACCAGGACCTAGAGTTACTCGGATAATATCTTGATACCAGTGAAATATCTGGCCTTCTTGATGGACTTCCTTGTATTGAAGCAGCTTCCCAAAGGTGATTCCAACCGAGAGGAATAAGAGTAAGGAGAGTAGTAGAAAAGATGCCACAGCCAACAGCAGAATGCCAACTATTACCGCAGATGGTGCTCCACCTTGAACATTAGAAGGGAAGATAAAATCATACACTTGTGCACTCGATGTGCTCTATAAATGTCACTAGATAAGGATACTCATGATAAAGAGTATAAAACATGCTGTGACATAGTGATACAGCTTCAAAAAGTAATGTATGTCTAACGCAGAATTTTTCAATGTCAATGATAAAAAAAGAAAAAATGAATGTTTAACCTACCTTTTAGTAGAGAAACAGAGGCCTTGCAAGTACCAGGTAGCAGAAGAATTACAAGAAATATCTCAAGTCTCGGGAATGTGAGTGCTCCATAGCCCCTCTGCTTTTCAGAGTTTTTCTTTCTGAATTTAAGAATTAGAAGGAGTAAAGCATGCAAAAATATCAAACCGCCACCAATTACAGCTAACCAGAACATGCTTCTGTCAAAATCTCTCCAACTACAGGAAGAAATGTGTACAGAAGATAATTTATCAATAGAAAAATGAATATTTCAATTCACATTAACTCTAGGAAATTGAAACAAGTAACAATGAAGGCTAACGCTTAGTATCAAAAATAAAGAGTTCTGCTTAACCAGTAACTGAACGTCATATAATCTCTTTGGCAAGATAAGTGTTTATTAAAATGAATAAATAAAAAATCCCAATAACTCACCCATTTAAATGATTCAAATCCAAATAATCTGCTTCTGGTTTAATATTTTGGTTCTGCATACATATAATACATTGGATCATTCATCATACTCATAACATACCATTGGGAGCTTAAAGAAAAGGTAGTGGGAAAAATAATTTGTTACCCCAAAAAATAATCTGTATTCCACTGGAGTAAGTGGCAAGCCATTCACCGCTGCAGCAGTATTCAAATTCCCTGCATCTGGTTGCTCACTTTGGAAAATTGCTAAATGATGAAATTTGGAAATGTAGGAATGTGAACCAGCCAGGGAACTTGAGCCCACCATGACTGGCTGAATGTGCCCAGTTTCCCATGGTAAATTGAAGTAGGGAATACTCCACTGTATGCCTCTAGCAAATTCATAATACTCAACTGGCAACATAACTGCCAACCATCTAGACAGTGCAAAAACCTGGATGTGGCAAGCAGTTCTCTGTGCAAAAGGAATGCATAAGATTCTAATTTCAGTATTTAATTTAACTGTATAAACTTTGAAAATATACATTTGCAGCTCATATCGACTTCAATTCTAATACTGCTATATTTTCCACAATCCATAAAGCAAAAGGCTCTCAGGCTCAAAGATTCATGAAGTTGACGAATAATGAATTAGATATTCACAAAGTTACAATCAAAATCCAATCTAGCATATAAATAACAATACTCAGGGATAACCAAGTGATTGCTCAATTAGATACTACTTTAAATAAGTTAGAAATCGTACAAAAAGGTTCCTTGCTGGATCAGTTATCAGAGAGTGAGATGATCTTGAAAATGCCCCAGCAGACAGAAGGCTTGCAGTTGACACAGTGAGCAGCCCAGCAGCAAAAGATGTTGCCAAAAAAGCGGTGGTTACAAATGTAGAAATCGCATGAGATATTGCAGGTACAGAATCTACAGATAGATTCCATAGCTAGTGTGAGAAAATTATTAAAAGAAACCAAGGAAAAATGAAAATCCTCCAACAATTGGATGAAGGTGTACTAATTGAGCGAATAAAAAACAAAAAGAAGGAAAGTCCTTACAGTGTCTCACTTGTAGAACATTAGATGGTAGATTCTTGTTTCCAGCAACATCCCCAGTAACATTTTCAGGAACATTGACAGAAACAGTATCAGCATCAGCTTGTATCTCTATAACATAGATGTTCCTGCTTATTTCTTGAAAGCTGGATTACATTAAGAGAATAACTAGAATTAAAATGTAGTTGAGTTCATACCTTTGAAAATACTATTTGAAGCTATATACTCCAATAACCAACACACAGCAGAAAATTTGCTCATTTTTTGTGATGTGTTTATGGTAGTAGGTGATTAAAGAAGTTGCTAACAATAAGTTACTTGCCTCTGCAAATGCCCTTCTGAGACTGATATCAAAGAGGAGTTAAAGCCAAACACAGGCTTCAGGAACTTAATCAATATTGGGATAGTATGTTGCCTAGTCCTTGTACTAGATGTTGTACTCAATCTCACAGCAGGCCTCTGAGAATCTGATAGTCACATCAATGCTTATGTCAGGAGGAAATGATCACGTTTAAAAAGTATTCTCGGAAAACAAAAATGTCTAGATATATTATACTTTTTTAATTTCATTGAATAAAAGAGGTTATTACCAAGCTTTGAAACTATGAAGTCAATAGGAAGAGAAAAATAATGGAGAAACTAGTTTTATTACATAAGAAAAGAATGTAGTTTATACCATAAAGGAAAGTAACCGGATCAATAGGCGAGAGAGGAGTCCCATATCTGCTTATAATGGAATTTGAGTTGAGACTTACAGTGATAATGGCAATGCTAGATATATTCACAACCTGACAAGAGAAATGCAAATGATATAAACATGGATATGTAACTGTATAACGGGTATTTTAAATTCATTAATAGTATAAATTGTCTTACCAGAAACCCAAATCTGTGATTTCCAAGGGTTTTTCCTTTAATTGGAAGAAGTGATCCCTGACTTATATTCAAAGAATTTAGAATTTCTGCCGATGAATTGAGAACAGGTTCTGAGAAGTACAAATACACTTTCAATTTCTCGTCGTCATTAGTTGCCTGCACACTCCGCATTTTACTATCTAGTTGAAGTAACCTTTCATGAACATGAGACCTTAGGTCGACAAATAAACTTCTTCTATCTGCAGAAAACAAATAGCCCAAATGAACTGAACAAGTTAGGAGACAATACTACATTTCTTTTTGAAGAAACAACTATATGCAAGAGGGGTAAAAACACAAAAAGTAAATACAAGAATATTTAACAAAAATATTGAAATCCAATAATCAATTTAAGTTTCTGTAACCTAAATATTTATTTAAATGGTTGAAGTAATCAGAAAAGCATGAAAATCTGTGGAATTTGAATAGATTCTACCCTTCATGTGAAATTATTAATATAAATGCCATCATCCGTTAGAAATGATACAAATAACATTTCAAGCGCAAACATGAAGATTGAAGAACTAAATAACAATGCTCACCAAAATGTACATAGAAACTGGAATTAGCCACCCTTGAAAATTTGTTCCCAGCAGTGTCAGTGCAAAAGCCTTTATCCATTACCAATATCACTCTTCCATATTGAACCATAGATGATAAACTCACAAGAAGAGAATACTCGAGGTTAGGTTGCACAGTGATGATGGATGATGGTATAACTTGGCCATCACCATAGACTAGCAGCTGAAAAGAGAGACAATATTGTTTAAGGATTTGGTTTATTTTTACCCAACACAACATTGTCAACTGATCATTAATTAAAAAAAAAGTAGTCAATCATGTATCATCAAGGGTGCAAAATAAAATTTCCAAGGACAATCATCATAATGCCATCCTATCGTTGAAATTTGGACAACTTTAACAAATTACAAGCCACCACAGAAAGAACATATAATATTAATAAAGAGAATCATATTTTTTTTGGCCACCTACTCACATTGCAAGCATTCACAGAAGAACATCCAAAACCACCTCCGCCAGTACATGGTTCAGTAAAAGAAATATTTACAGAAACATTTAGAGCGCTTGTAAAAGATGATGGCGTAGTTATATATGCTGTAGGAGGGATCGTATCTGCAGAAATGGTATAGAACTGAGCATTAGTATATCACAAATCCAATTCGGTATAACTGCCAGCATGTCCAATCCTGAGTATCAGAAGAACAACATATTCTATTTCTATAGGCTTTATAAATTTTAGTCTCAGCTGTTCTATTTAAGCTAGAAGTAGAATGCTGAAACAAGATCCTAGTATTTAGTGGTACAACAAAAAACAAGTAAACAATTCAATAAGCAATGGAGCATAATTGGACCTAGAACAAAGTAAAATTGCGAATGTCACTGCTTCAGCTGTTAAAGCTTTCATTCTCTATCATGCAGTGTTTGATAAATTTTAAAAACTAGTGTTCAAATATCTTACCTTCCATTGGGCAACATCTGGTGACAAACATTATATGTTATCACATTTTACACTCTTCCAACTGGTGTCGAAGGAATTCCACCAAAAAGTCTTTTGTGTATAATTATTTCTAAACTGAAGAAACAATAACAAGAACTCAACAAATACAAAGGAAGGCTTCGTACCAACAATCCAATTATGGTAAGAACAGCCAACTCCTCGAGATCCATTGCTGCAGACCTCAAATGTATGATTTCCGTCGAGCAAGCCAGTGTATGAAACCTTCCAAGCGCCACATTCTGAAGCAGTGCCGTGATCCAGCTACACAGATGGTATTAAAAAAAAACATCAAATTTATTAAGCAAAAGATTTCGGAAAAATAAAATATAATGCATCTGTCAATAGAGAAATCAACATTGAATAAAATGAATCAAAATCAAAACCGCACAGAGAACTAAATAAGAGAGAGAGTTTATTTGAGGAATGCAAGTTGGTCGCGAGTACGAGAAATATCATGTATATGGGCAGAAATTGCCCAGAAGGAGAAGCCATTCAATCTTCTCATTTCATTTCCCTTAGAAAAAGGCCTTCCGAAGTTTTGATTTGGCTTCAAATTCTTAACAATCAGGAAATCGAGAAGATATAATTTATAAATTTTCCTTGGGTATTTAATCACAAAGTCTTTGAATCTTAAATTGCGAGAAATCCTAGACAAATTCATGGTAACAATGAAAAAACCTCACTAAGCAAACTACCAACCCCACTTCAATTTGTAGACAATAGAACATGAAAGAAATCCTTCTCAAGAGAAAAGTGAGACAACAGAAAAGCATTGTAAGTTTCACATTGTATAGTGGCCCAAGAAAAGTTATAAATGCAAAAAAAATTCAACAAACCTTGCAGCTGATGCTACAGTCAGTGCAAGTGCCATTTTCACCGACCAAAACTTCAAACGAAAAGGTAGCAGATTTCAGACGTGAAAATAACTTAGGAGTCTTCAAGAACTTCACAGAGACCTCTGAACTATCACCATGAACTCTGAAGAACAAAAGTGAGAGAACCCAACAATGCAAAACCACACAACATAACTTCTTCAAACTCATTTCAAAGTTAGTCCAAACGAAGTCTCACTCATACAGAGGCCAAGATACCTGAGCTCAAAAGAAACATCAGTGGGTTTTGTGAATAATGTTTTGACTAAGAGAGCAACGCAATGCGTGGAAATATTTGTGGGAAAATGAAGTAAAGATAGGAAAAAAGAAGAGGGAAAGATTAGAAGAAATATTAGAGGGCAGAGAGTGATTTAGTAGATGGGTAATGAGTTTAGTGGCTGGTGAAGGTTAGTGTATAAGATAGGGCGCATGAGACTGACGGTTCAGGACAAGTCTGCTTTCCGAAGATGAGTAGGGGAGAGAGACAGATTCCAATTAGAATAATTGTACATCAAAATGTAGACAAAGAGCAGCAATATCTCAGCTGTTGTAAGCTTATTGGCCATTGAATTGAATCGAGTCAAGAGAGCTCAAAGACAATGGAAATGAATCCCGGTAGAAAACTTTGGGCTACAATTTCAGTCAACAACCCTGTTAAATAAACTCCCTGTCTGCACATAGCAATTTGCATTTTCTACGAAACAGAAAAGGTTTGAACTTGCCAGCTTTGTCAGTCATGCAGCGGAATTTAGGCAGCTTTGTCTCCAAATTCTTTGCTAAGAATGGAAAGCTTTTTGGACGCATTTGATCTACATTCTAAGAGCAGCTACTATTCTTGAATAAGTGTAGTGCGAATTTCCAAGTTGGTCGAGCCTTTCGAAACAAAAATTTAGAGATTTAAGGATGGGATTTTTCTCATTCCAATTTTGGTTAATAGCTTATCAACAAAATTTTATAAAGTTCTCTTGTATTTGTATAAGTCAGAAAGAGAGAACTACCAAGAAAGACCTATGTCTTATCCACCAATTTGATGCCTTAAATTTTCACTTCATTGTGGTTCTTCTCTGTTCAAATTTTGGAGGTTTTTCCTCTTGCTTTTTTTTTCCCTAGAGAAGAAGAAAATTGCAGAGTTTCCACGTGCATGGGCAGCTTCCAAGGACAGATACATGTTCTTCATTCAGAGTTGTTAATCTCCTCGCAATTATTGTTGATAAAATTGTTGTGCACGGAAACAGCAGATTCCATTGAAGCACCCCATTTCACCCAGCTAATAGAACCTGACTCGTCCCATCTTAGGCATTTCGAATTGGACATATTATTAATTAGTGTGTTTGATGCCTATTTCTACTTTCTGTCAAAACCGTTCAGTTAATTCATTTGTCTTACTTGACATTTTCAGCATTTAAATTGCACTTAATATTGCAGGCAAGGCAAAGCCGTAGATCTGAAAATGATGCCGTCACTTTCAGTAGTGAATGTATATCCAGAAGGGAATTCAATGAACAAAGGAAATATGGTTGGTTGTCTTTTGATATTTAAGGCCCCACGTCAGAGATGAAAAATCGCCAACGACAAATTGATGATTGAGAACTCTTTGTCATCTCTGCTTACAATTGCTGAGAGACAACAGTCTTCAAAGCTCAACCTCATGAACATTATCTCTCCAGCATGATAGCATGTCGTCTTCCCTTCGATATCATCCAGCATTTAAAGGCAGATGACATACCGGCACTATACAAACACACGCAAACGACATTATCATCTCTGCTTAAGAGCTGAGTTTCCATGGCTGGAAAGCAAAAGACCAGGTCGGCAAGTCAATTTCAGATTATTCGGTTCATCGGTGGCCCACCTGAGAACCAATTGCGAACATTGGAGGAAAGAATGATGGTCCGATTACATAAATATGTTGGCCTATTTAAGGGATTAGAGCTCTAAGTTATGTTCTTAATCAAGAACGGAATTAGACTGCTCAGTGTGTGGGAAGTTTTTAATGTATAGTAACAATGAAATCTTTGTTTTCTATGTTACGGAAGGAACATGATACCGTAAATAAGAAAGCTGGGTAAGGGGATTCGACCAGCATGAAGTTCCATGTGACAGTTTGTTAGCTTGGTGGTGGAGTATGCAGGCTCTTGATAATTGTGTTATCATTCAGACGACGACATCCTTTCTTACATTTTAGACTTTCTCGCACAGTAGATTCACTGCATAGATGGTGACCTAGCCTAAGATACCAAAACACACACACAAATTGCAAGTTAAATCAGAGAATACAAAGCATAGCAGGACATTGAAAAGTTGCACTTTGCACTGCAAACTGATGAAAAATGCAGACTTTATCAATAGAAGTCAAGAATTCAACAAAAGAATGATATTTTCCAAGCCTCAACTGCCACTATCCCAACCCCAGAAAGCAAGTTTGTAGCAAATGTTGCAAGGACCATTGAAGTTGTTAAGTCGAGTATATAATAAATCTTGTACAGTCGGCACTAGCCAAAGGAAGAATGCGTCTAACATATCGGTATACTGAGTAAGTGTAGCTCCTAAAGCTACACAAGGAAAGCAAAAACAAGAAACGTCTAAGCAGTATGAACAACCCAAGTAGTAGTCTTTGGGTTTTAATAATGGTAATAGGCTTTGCTTGGTATTGAAGTGTCAGTGGCTAGATGTTAAATATAAATAATTGCAGGATCTCACTAAAAGTTAAGTGTTATCAAACACAATTTTGCTTTTGCTTATGGCCGTACTCTAACAAGGTCACTTTCTTGACCATACAAGAAAAAAGCATTCACAAGCATAGCCTAATAAAATAGTGATCAAATCAGAGCATTAATGTACCATCATTTTGGAATATGCATAATGACTTGGTTGAAAAGCTAAGGGAGATCACCACTTCTTGGCACTACTACTAAAGCAAACAGGAAACCGCTAATTAAGGTTCTGATGAATTATTTAATAAGTTCTGCTATTGTCTAGCACGCATAGAGTGGCTAGATACATGCATTTTAAAGTTTTGAGGAAAATACTTCACTTTCCCATAAATATATATGCATCAACTCTTAAACTAATGGCATATTGCGGCCCTTGTTTTAAGGATGGCTGTCTGACCTCCACTTTAGACAAAAGACAATACATAATTTGTCTAATCTAACCAGTGCCACAGTTTTTTCTTTTAATGATTGATCATAAAGCACAAATATCAGATACTACGACTAATACATACCTAATAAAATACGAACAAAATATTCCCATAATGAACACCAATGAATCCTTCCAATCTTAATGCGAAAGCGTGTGCTTAAACGAAACAAATCATGTAAGCCTATAACTTTCTGACATCCATATCCAGAGAAGCCGGTTATAGAATGAGCAAGTAGCAACCGCATTATTCTTTCTTTTGCCTTCCAGGGAAATGCCCCCTCTCTGCCAATATGGTCCATAAGCAAGAGAGCCATGCTTAGTATAAGTTTCAATCACTTCAGCTTTCTCCCCTTCAACCTTGACAGCTACAAATCCATTGTGCATACAAGCCGCCAAGACCAAGCTTGGTATGAAAGGATGGTGCTTTATTCTCCAAACTCCTCCCCCTATACAAACTGAAGTTTCGTTTACCGGTTTTGAGACAGACCTTATATCCCATACTCTCAGGTAGTCGTCGTAGGTAGAGTATTAGGTCACTAGGGCTCTTCGCAATGGAACAAACGCCCATCTTATGGATCTTGGAGTTCTGAAATGCCAACTTAGATGGACTATGCCGTATATCCCAACAACTGAACTTGCAGTCATCAGAGCCAATGTACACCAAAAGCGGTTGGTGGATGCCAAATGAAGTAGCCCAAAGCTCAAAATCATGTGCTTTCCATTCTTGTAAAATTTCGAGTTGGGACCCTACAAAAGAAACAATCGAGACGACCATCAGAAAGCCCTATTGTGATAGCTGCGGAATGTGGGTTCCACTCCAAACAAATACACGTGGAGGAGCTGATTTTTTCACCGTTAATTTCTCTCAGAAAAACACCTGCAACATCGATAAGCAGGTAAAAAGAAAAAGAAGATTTGTATCTTAAAAGCAAGTGGATTCTCTTCAAATGTTACCTATTACGTAACATGCTCGTCGCGAGTGCTTAGTCAAAAACCCAATTGGCAATTACAATGTTTGGTAGTTAAAGCCATATTAAAACAACTGATAAAAACCAAAAAATTTTTTAAAAAAACGAACGAACAAAAAGATGAAAACTTTTAACATGTATACCTCAAGCATCCGGTTAATCTAAAGAGCACTCCAGGCCGTAAATCCTCACGTAACCATCCGCACCAGCTTGAGCAAGAAAAGGACACACATTACCGCCAACGGGACTCCATTTAATATCAAAAATCTCCGCATCATCCAGTCTACAAAACAAATCAAGACTGCTTTCTTCGGCACTGACGTTGAATAGCGAAACGCTTCCGCTTCGACTCGGCTTATCACCTTCTTGTAAAGTATACCTAGAAGCCGCAAGAACGGGATGGAAAGCGTCGTGTGGACAAAATTCCACAGCAAGCATCACCGTCTAGTTCGCAATGCACCACGTCCATACCTAGATCCTCGTACAAACGAAATCCATAAATCCGCAAGTAGCACTAATTTTGGCATTTTGTCGAACAGTTTGCGTGTACATGGATGGAAGAGTTATATACAACAAAAAATAAAAAAAATAAAAAAGCAAGACTGTTTACCGTTATGCTAGTCGAGGGTTGGCGCTAAACGCTGACTGACTTTGGAGTCACCACACGAGTAGACACAATTGCTCAGCAGCGGTTGGATGACGCGAGGTCGCGGAATCAGGTCCAGATTTTAGACCCGTTTGGCTTTGTTGCACGGAGATTTGATTTTACGTAGTCGTCGCTTAATTATTAATTCAATTTCCATTAAAAAAAAGTAAAATAATAAGTTTAGTTCGATTTTTTTATTTAAAATTAATTCAAATTTTTAAAAAAATTTTTATTTTTTTTTATTTTTCTAAATTTTATATTTATTATTTTAATTAATAAATAAAAATAATTAATTTTAATTTAATTAATATAAAATTTTTAAAAAATTAATAATAACAATTTTTAAATATAAAATGACAATCTTAAATCTATTAATTAAATTAATAGATTTTGACTAAAATCAATAAACTAAATTAATATAAAACCAATAATTATCGGTTTAATTTAGTTGAATTTATCATCTATTATCAAATTATATTAGTATCGATCGAATTAAAATAAACAATTTTAAATTAAAATTAATTATATTTAAATTTGTTTGACCCTATTTAGTTATATTAAGTTTTAAGATAAAATTAGGTTATCGTTTTACTTTTAATATAAGAATTAAGACTACACGAATGGGATTAGAGTCACAAACCTAAAACTACATGACATAGGTTGTAGCATGTCAAATAATTTATGATATGTTTAGAAGAATGTCTTCCTTCGCCTGCTTTGTTGTTGTATATTAAAGAATATATGGACATGATTATGAGCTAAAATCAACTCCACCACGCATGAATACTGCACCCACAAATCTTCAAATCAAAATTTTGTTCACTCGAGGCAATAAACTATGTTGTATTTTGAAGGGAATTTATAGAAATTGCATTGTAATTAATTAGCCGTAATGACTTTGCATAATATGTAATTTAATAATAAATGTTCTTTTGTTCTTGAAACTTTTGAAAAATGGAACGGTTCAAATATATGTATGTTATCGATAAATAATAATTTTATTTTAATAATATTTTTAAAATTAAGACGAAAAAATATTCAAAATCATATGCAAAATGTAACGAGTGATGAATTTTTTTAAATAAATTAAAATTATTTTTTATTTAATTTTAATAAAAAATTTAAAAAAAATTTTGATATAATAATAAAACAAAATAATTTAAATTATAATTTAATAAAAATTATAAATTAATTTTTTATATTTTATAATATAATATAAATTATTTATTATTAATTATATCATGTATTAATATTTATTTTAATTAAAAAAAATAAAAAAGACGAAAATGATTCATCTTTGTGAAATATAATCGTATCTATGTTTTAAATTTTTATAGGGTGACTTGTAACGCTAACTCCACACAACATCTTCCCTTAAAATAATAAAGATTAATTCAAGTTCATTGGGAATCAAAAGAGAGGGGTGAAAGGAAAGAAATTGGAACACCTTCGAAAGGGTGATTCAATGGTCGTAAGTCTTTTTAAAGTCTTAGTGTTGTGATGGTATCCGGTGTTTGTCTACGATGAAAAGCGAAATCCACTAAATGCAGCTGCCAATCATCATGGAATCCGAATACACAGAGCTTTAAGCTTTTGAAGTGGAGAATAACACAATGAAATCACAATTATATTTTAGATTTTACAAATTGCCATTACAGAATCACGAAGAAAGTGATAGCATTACGCAGCTTGTGCGTACCTTAAATTCTACCAAATTCGAGCATTTTCATTTCAAGTCGTGCTCTGTGATTGGGTAATTTTGTTTTGAGATTGTGCTGATTTTATTATATTCTAAGAACAAAAGCTGTGATATCAAATGCGAAAGAAATATTACCTGATACAAAGATTGTAGCCAAATGATTAATTTTGGTTTATAGACGGAAATTAAGCAGAAAAGAAGCAGCCACTTTCAGAATTGTAGTAGGGAGACGAGAGAGAGAGAGAGAGAGAGAGAGAGAGAGAGAGAGGTGGGGGTGGGGGAATGAAATGACAGATGGTCCATTGACATGATGCGTCACATATTGTTGTTTTTCTTGAAGGCTGAAGGTGGACGGTGAAACCTCTCACAGGAAAGTGATTTCAACGCGCATCACGAAAATGAGAATCGTATGGATGACCAGGTGCCCCCCTTTAAGGAGTGAAAGTAAACAACTATTCAGGTTCATGGGGCCAGTCCAGGTGCTGCTTCCGAGCTTCTCCTTGTTAGTACGCTAAAAATCACACTCTCCAATATCTCTCCCTCTTACTGCCACACCATTTTCGCGAAACCGTCATTGTAATTAATAACTCTAGTCTAGTCTCTGTTCTTTTTATTTTACTGCAAATCTTCTTTACTGCCACACAACAACAACACAGTTCTCCATGTCTGATAACTTTCTCTCCAGTTCTATATTGCATTTTTTTTAATACTATTTACTACCATACTACAGATATTACTTGTAGTTGCATACTCTTACCGGTATCTCTCTCTCTCTCTAGGTGTTTGGATTTACTACACAATTCTCAACATCCGATCTTCTTCTTCATCGGAAGTCATGATGGATGAACTGTACAATCTCTACTCTGCTGTTGATTATTCTATGCAGCAGGCGGCAGAGAATATCGTTTCTTGGCCTAACTGGCCCTCCTCGGCTGTGACTTTCGGAGATAGGAATCCTGTTTATGGATCGGAACAGTTGGGTTCTGGTTCATCTGGGATATCTGACGCTGCTTCAATGGTGGCTGAGATTCAAAAAAATAGTTCTGAGGAACAAGTTTCCAGTGCAATTAGAGCTAAAATTGCTTCTCATCCTCTTTACCCTAAACTACTCGAAGCCTATATTGATTGTCAGAAGGTATTTACAAGCACGCTAATTTTTTTTTCTTTTCTGGCTAAACGGGTTTGCAAACTTTTTGATTGGTTTCTGAGAAAACCATACCTATCACCCACTTAAACAAAATGGACCAAAAAAAGCGCTTACTTGTTAAGAAGGAAACAAATTCATTTCTTGTCGTTCATGGGTACTTATTATCAGCTATGCGCTTTTGGGAGAAGTAAAAGCTATTGAGTACATACGTTAGCTAAGAGAGAAAGAGAAGAACAAAGGTTCTGTAGATTTGCGTATTCTCAGCCATTTCTAGTAATAGATGCAACTAACTTTAAAAGGGAATGATTTCTTCATTCTTAGCATTAGTGTAGTGTATCCATAGTTGTTTGAGCTCTTAAGAACAAGGATTTTCCCGCGGTTATATTGTTAGCCGATACTGTCTGTCCTTTATCCTTTAATTCAAATAATAGAACTAAAACAAGTTAAGTCGTTTTCTTGTTCTTTTCAATTTTCATTTTTATGCCGTGTTTGCCAAAAGGTTTGTTCTGCCTTTTTTTCAGGTGGGAGCTCCACCGGAGATGGCTAACGTGTTAGATGAAATCAGGCGTGAAAGTGATGTTAGTAAGCGAAACGTAAACGTTTCAAGCTCCTGGGGCGCCGATCCCGTGCTCGACGAGTTCATGGTCTCTGTCTCTTTAAACTCAGTTTCCTCTTCAGTTGACCGAACCCTAACCAGAACTTTCCCATACTCTTCTTTATCTAAAATATCAGTTTCTTATTCAAAACATCCAAACCCTAATCAAGACTTTAACATACCTCTCTCACACCAACGCTACAAGTTTTCTTCTTTTCGGTAGCCTAGTAGAATCTCGCCCTTCAAGTTTTCTCTCGCTAGACTGATTTTTGTTTTCTGTTTTCTCTTTGAAAGGAAACTTATTGCAACATATTGGCGAAGTACAAATCAGAGCTCTCGAAGCCATTCGATGAAGCATCGTCGTTCCTCCAAAATATGCAGACGCAGCTCAGCAATCTCTGCAACGGAATTTCCACAAGCTTTGGTTCCGCCCTCTCTCTCTCTCGCATTAACATGCCATGCCTCAGTATTAGTTTTAATTATTTTATGCAGTCTGTTGATTTTTGTGCGCTATGATTTTGTTTTCCCTATATACATATCTTGTTGCCTTCTTTAATGAGTTTTTTAATGTGTGTTAGACAGCTTCATGATCTCGATCAAATAAACCCCCGTTTCATATGGGAAATCATTATGGGAAATCATTAAGCGCACGTTAGCAGAAGCCCTATAGCTTGTTGGCGGGACAAACTCACAAGAAGATTAGCTTTTGCTTTCATAGGGCAAGTTTTTTAATTGGAACATTCACTCTTACTCTAGGGATTAAGGTTTCAAATATGGCAAGACAGAGACCCATACCAGAATTGCTATATTTTTTGTTCTTTGAGAGATGGACTACATGCTCACCCTTGGAATACAAGAGAGCAAATTTGAAAATTTTGTGCCCTTTTGTTCCTTCCATCTGTTAGTGAACCTCTCCTTTAAGCTCAAAGGAAACTTGAAAACATTCTCTAGGGCTTACGAACATTCCTGATTCTGTGGTTTCAAAATTGGTGGGACGAGCGTGACGTCGTTTTTGGGATATGCTTTGATTTCAAGTTTAATGGGTCAAGTTTCTGTGTGATAATTGGTATTACTCTAGCTTCTATTTGTCTATTACAAGGTAGAAAACTGTGTGTTTCGAAGTAGGCTTAAAATTAGCTACCAGGTGGATGTTGATTTCCTTAATAGTGTTTGATATTGGAGAATAGAAATTTGCTATAACAAACTTGGTTTTACAATTGCACCCTCCTGTTTGGCTTTTGGATAGCTTGGAAATGAAATCCTTTCATTTGCCATAGGTTTCATCAGTTCTTTCCAAATTGAAAAACAGATCAAAAAGTCCTGAAACTAATAAGCGAACAAGTCAATGCCATTCTTTACTCTCATTAAAGGATTCTATAGATATATTAAAACCTAATCACCATAGGAACCTGTGAATAAGCTTCCTTGAACTTATTCTTCTCGAGGTAGAGAGAATGCTGGTTAGTTAATTTATCTGCTACATGTTTTGGAAAAGTATAGTCATGATTGTTATGGTGGTTCATTTGTTCTTTAACAACTTGCACTAATAATATTTTATATACATGTTACATCTGCAATGTTAGTGTTATATGATTGTTTATGGTTTCTATGATTAGAGTTTCAAGTTCTAGTGGATCATAGGTTGTTGTGTGTGCCATGGGTGGGAATTAAAAACAATTCCTTAAGAAAGGTCTTGGGTTCTGCAATATTTTTTTGTTTGTTAAGTACTGGATGTCTGGGAAATGTTCTTTGAACATGAAAAGGATCTTGTGGAGAATAGTTCACTGGCATTTCATATGTATATTATAAACCTCAACTGTTAGCAAATCTCATTTCTACACAATCAACCACATCATCCCCACAAAAAAAATACCTGATAGAATCTTGCAACTAAGGCAAGATATCATGTCAACTCAAGTACAATGTGTTAGGTTCCCAAAATATTACATATGCTTTTCTTAGTGTATTGATTTCATTTCAACTCCTTTCGGTTTGTTAATCACTTTTAGTTGCAACTTTGAGGCTGTGTGATCAATAAAATAATAGTTGGATATAGGGTTGTGTATTGAGTACAGATGGGTTTTGTCGTCAATAATAGTTCTTTAATCAGACTTCTGTACTGTCAGTGCTACAGTGTTACACATGGTAGCTTTTGGGCTATTTTTAGCATCATTGACTGGAAGGATGCTTTTCTGTTTGTTACTTTGTAGTTGCACGATTACGAGGTTGTGGATTTGGTTTGGAAGTGAGAACTTTGGATGTGGAAAGTTCTTGATTTTTATGCTTGCTCTGGTCGTGTGACATCTAAACCTTGTATGCTTGGTCCTTGTGAATGCATATGGCTGGTTGGTCTTGCTGGTTTTCTATTGGCGAGCTTCTTTTCTTTTTCAGTTATGCATGCTGGTGAAGATACGTTTAATTTTATTGTGTTGCAGTATGGTTACTTTAGACATAACCAGCATGCAAACCTTTTTAAGCGAGATGGGATTGTATGTTATTTAAATTGTATCCGAGTATAATAAACTTTTAGCCGCTTAGGAATTAAATTTTAAGTTGAAATAATAAGATTAAAGAATACCTTGGTGACTCTACTAGACTAGTGTTGTTAATCCCTTTCTCCTTTACAAATCATGATGATTTTTATAAAGACTCGTGATGCATACATATACTGTATATGGTCTAGTTAAAATGGGCAAGAGTGATAAATTTTGTTCAACTGTCCATTAGAGAAATCTTAATTCCTAACGATGTAACTTCGTCGAATGTGGTAGGCTTGTTACCTTGGTATCTTTTCATGTCCATTCTTGTGTTGGATAATGATTTATTGTCCATAGATGAGGATATCTTAGTTGGAGATCATTTCTCGGATGGATTAATCTTGTTAACTGCTAGAATCCATATACCTTTTGTTTTGGCTAGTGTTTATAGGACTTTGGTTTCTTGTAAGTACTTGTTTATGAACTCGCAGCTTTTTCTTAAAATATTGTGCAAGATTTGAAATAATGAATCAAAAGGTATTTGACAAGGTGGGTATTGCTTTATTTATTTATTTTTCTAATGTTGAGCGTCCTTGCTGTTAGTAATCAATATGTTCACAGATCATTGATGGTTGACCATAGTTGCTGGTGGCTTTATTTTTTGAGTAATCAGCTTTAGTCAGTCTCTGGTGCACATAGATTTAGGATTTGTGTTGTGTTAAATTTTTTAGTATCCATCTTCAGCAATATAGGTTGTTATATGCTGTTGTGCTGCGTGAAAATGGCCATTAGATTTGTCTATAATATATTTAATTGCAGTTGTACTCTTATTATGTCTCTCTATGTGCTATATAAATCATATGCATTGCACTTGCTCAAAGGCATGGTTTTTCTACTACTTAGTCACATGATTGTTCTCTTGTTTGAATTTTGCGTTGGTTCCTTGTTTCTATCGGCCCTTCTCTTAGAATTAATTAAATGTACTTAAGAATGTGGCAACTGTAATCTGAAAAAATAAATTCATATTGGAAAGGAACCAGCTTTCTCTTTGGAAGATTCCAAACATGGACGTTTTACTTGTGTTTGTCTTTTCCCCTTATTTACAAGTCGTCTGGCTTTTTATTTGTTTAAAAATTTGGTTGTCTTGCATGAGTTTCTAACACGAATTAATTCGAAATTTTGTGCCAAGAAGTTAGGATGAAGTAGCTTGGATTTTGTTTTGTTTGCAATCAAGCAATTTATAGTCTTGGAGGAAAGGTGTCTGGCATAGATATTGATATTGTTTCTATATGCTATGTTACCTTTTGACACCTTATGGGCCTGTTTTGGTTAACTAGGGAGAGTCTAGAAAGCACCTGGGTGTAGTTCCTCGCCATCTGCCTGTAATTGAAATTGTTTATTTCTGTCAGTGTTTGCTCCAGGTTGAATTTTCTGTTCCGAGGTTAGATTTATTATTAATCTCAAACCATTGGTATGGTTTGGTTTGTTCATGATTTTGGAAATGGAGCCACGGCTGCTTATAGATTGCATGGTACCTGAGAAAGAAATTGAAGAATAAAATAATGCATGTCCTAATAGGATGAAAAATTGCGGGCAGCACTTAATTAATGAATGAAAGTCTGAAGCTACATTGACTCCCGCAATTACCGCTGCATCCCGAACATGGAAGCAGCTTCTACTGGCGTTGCCTCTTATCTACAATCTTTTAAGTCAGCAGTGTCACGTGAGTTTCTTCTTCCCCCCATTGGTTTCTAGCCAGGCCTGTGGCCTCGAGCCAGCTCTGCTTTATTCAGTCTGATTAACACATGATATTACAGTGAAAGTAATTAAACATGTTCAGTGGCTGATTGGCTGTTTTGGTGCTGTCCAAGTCGAGGCGGTGTCGAGGGTCATGCTCAGTATCAGAACTGAAACGACCTTTTTTCATTTCCAACGATTGATGGAGCGTGTGTAGAAAACACTGTGGGTGGCAGAGCTTTGGGAGATGGAAATTAGTGCGTGCCTTGCGGGTCACCGCTATCTGTCGTCAAACGGTGAAATTCGACGGCCGTACTCTTTGCGCATACTGACTTTGATATGACACAACGAGCTGCCAGAATAAATGTTTACCTGTCGTCATTTCCTTTCTCTCTCTCTTTATAAAACACTGTTTCAAATGGAATATAATAAAAAAAATGGCTGCTTGTGGAGTCTGTTCCTCGGTGTTCCGTGACCGTGTACACGATAACTTTAAAGTGGAAAGCATGCCTGACTGTGCATGGTGCCCGTTTATCCCCTCGTCCGCTGCAGCCTTCATTTTCGTCCCCATTTTTGGGCTTTACCAAGGGGTAGTCTAGGGAACGGGGACCACTTTTCTTTTGGAGAAATTGGGACAACCCAACGAACTTATGATTTGAGCTTGGTTAGACGATCTATTAATGAGTTCACTAGATTTGATCATTTGGACTAAATAAGCAACTGAGATGCTTGACTCTGTGGGGAGTAAGTCTGCTTTTAATCTGTCTCACGGTCTGTTGCATGCATGATCTTTACATTCTTCGTGTTAACATGTTTCTATGTAAAATTAAATATGTTTACTTGGTCTGGGTCATGTCAATATCTTGCCAGATGAAGCTGGTGAATCAACTGAAGAAGACTTGAGTGGGGGTGAGGCAGAAGTTGCGGACTGTTACCGGACGCCCTCTGTGGACCGTGAGCTTAAGGACAAACTCATGCGTAAATATGGTGGTTATATCAGCACCCTGAAGCATGAATTTTCTAAAAAGAAGAAAAAGGTTAAGCTACCTAGAGAAGCAAGACAAGTGTTATTTGACTGGTGGAATCTTCACTCCAAATGGCCCTACCCTACGGTAATCTCGTCATGATTCTATATTAATGCTTGGAGTAATATAATTAGGGTTTCTGGACAAGAAATTTACTGTGAACATGGATTCTTATACATTTGAGTTGTGCATTGATCTTGTAGGAAGCAGACAAGGTTGCACTGGCGGAATCAACAGGACTAGACCAGAGGCAGATAAACAATTGGTTTATAAATCAAAGGAAGCGCCATTGGAAACCATCAGAGAACGTGCAATACTTTTATGGACAGTCTGACCTATTTTCATGAATGACCGAGTCTCAGATGGGAATGTATGGATTTGTCGCACTTCTGTATATTCTCAGATGCTTTTGTGTACTGTTGATGATGCAAATGTAATGCATTACGTTTCAGTTGTCCTCACAACTCGTACCATTTTATTATGTTTTACAGAGCTTGTGTATATTTAATCAACATATCAGAATCGTGACTTAGCCATTTCTTACTCGTACGATGTAACTTGCTTGTAGTTTGATCTTGGGCCAGGACCAATATTGGTCCAGACGTTTTGGGCCATCATAACCATTGTTTTGGTTGCACTCTTTGATTTGGTATTATACATGAAAGCCAGTGCGTTAACGAAGTCCTACTTTGGAGGCTTATTTGTCATCAACCATGGGTGTAAATGTATCCGACGGGGCCGCCATTTGAAATGACGTAACATGCTGTGATATCAAGCTTTTCTCCCACGTAGTACAAGAACCAAACATGATGGTATCCCGTATGGTTGGGTATGCTATCTTCATTGTAATAGTAGTCTTCTAAATAAAGCAAACGGAAACAAAATCCAGTTCCTCCATTCCTCTTCTCACCCAAATCTAACCAAAAGAGTGTTTTCCATCATGCATTCAAGAAACAGAAAACTATTTACGATAAACAACTGCTTGGAGTTGATTCTTCTCTCCCTCGCCAATTCGCTCTACAATTCAAAAGAGACATTGTGTGAGAGAGAGACGGAGAAGCAGAAGAAGAAGACAAAGATAAGAATGAAAAAAAGATCAATTTGTCTAGTCCTTTTCCAATTCAGAATCAGGACGCATTGAAAAACAGAGAAAAACAGAGAATTTCTGTTTTCAATTCAATGCAATTCCCAATCCGGATTCCAAAACATACCATTTGCGTCATTTTGATGTTCCTCGTGTTATCAATGTTGGTTTGTCCGTCCCTCTCAAGCTCTCGTTCCTCAGACAGCTTCCATGTTTGCGGACAGACAACGGAGACCTCAAATAGCAGCGAATTCTACACGAACTTTCTTAATGTAATGGAAACTCTGTCCCGAAAAATTAAAAAAAAAGTTATGCAACTGCATCTATCTCATCTACATCTCCGGCTATATACGGCTTTGCTCAATGTCACGATGATCTCTCTGCTACCGATTGCGAAGTGTGCTTTGAAGCATCAAGAATGAAGGCCCGTGATTGCCTTGGTGCTGACTCTGCTACTATTTTCCTTGATGGATGTTTTCTTCGTTACGATAGCTATAACTTCTTCAGTGAACCCACTGATTTTGAAATCGATAGGCTAAACTGCACCTCTCGATTTTTGAATGATGATACGTTAGGTCAGCAGTTTGAAACTAAGGTTGCTGAAGTGATCATGAATGTTACGAATCAGGCAAAGAAGAATGAAGGGTTTGCGGTTGTGGAAGGGAAAGGAGGAATCAAAACTGTGTATGCATTGGCGCAGTGTTGGCGTAAGTTGACTGATCAAGCGTGTAGCATGTGCTTGGACAAGGCAGGGGATTTGTTGAAGAACTGTAAAGATGCGGCAGAAGGCAGAGCTATGTTAGCTGGTTGTTTTGTGAAGTATTCAACCGAGAGATTCTTTAATACCGCCTCTCATTCGATGAATCGTGGTATGAATTATTGAATGTTTCTCTATCTGTTGAATTCAATTGCATTAGATTTGTTCAATCCTGTGAGCGTGGAATTGCATGCTTTTTCTCATATTGAAGTTTGAATTTTGTTTGATGGCAGTTGAAACTGCTTTCCTTGATAGAAATTGCTTTCTTGTTTCCTTTTAGGAGTGTCTGCAATTTTACTAAATAGTTGAAATTGTTGTTTGATAACTTGGTCTTTTTTGCAACTCTTTGTAGGGGACGGCAGTAAGATTTGTTTATCAGTAGTGGTAGGAGTATCCGCGTTTACTATGCTTGCCTGTTTTGGTGCTTTTTTAGGGTATAAGAGATTATCAAAGAGGAGACAAGGTACAATCCTAGCAAAACATAATCCCTATAAGTCCTCTCAATTTTCATAGCTCAATGTTTTCATGCAGTCTTCTCTTCTTGCTAGGGCGGATTTCTCTTGGAGCTGCTTCAAACATGTCTAATCTAAACTTTAGGTATGAAATACTCGAGAGGGCAACCGATTTCTTTGACAACTCAAGGAAATTAGGCCAAGGTGGAGCTGGTTCTGTTTTCAGGGGGACCCTCCCTGATGGGAAAGATGTTGCAGTTAAAAAATTGTTCTTTAATACACGGCAATGGGTGGATCAGTTCTTTAATGAAGTGAATTTGATCAGTGGGATTCAGCACAAGAATGTTGTAAGGCTTTTAGGTTGCAGCATCGAAGGCCCTGAGAGTCTTTTAGTTTATGAATATGTACCTAACAGGAGTCTAGATCAAATTCTTTTTGGTAAGCACTCTGTGCTGTATAGTTAAATGCCCCGTGTAATTACTCTTTATCAATCATGATCACCAGCCTAAACCCTTCAATATACAGTTTAGTTGAGGAATCTTGCAGAAATAAAAAACAAATCCTTTATGTTAATGCAGTTAAAAACACAATCCATATTCTGAGTTGGCAGCAAAGATTTACTATCATCTGTGGAACTGCTGAGGGGCTTGCACATCTTCATGGAGGTTTGGGAACAAAGATTATCCACAGAGACATAAAAACCAGCAACATTCTCCTTGATGAGAAGCTTGCTCCAAAGATTGCTGATTTTGGACTTGCTCGATGTGTTGCTCCCGATAAGTCCCATGTTAGTACTGGAATTGCAGGAACACTGTAAGCAAATTGATTTCCTGTTAGTTCTGAGCTTAAATTTGGCCTATTTCATTCTTTATTCATTTTGTTGTATCCATCTGAACAATGAGTCATGTCACAGGGGATACATGGCTCCTGAATATCTTGTTCGGGGGCAACTGACTGAGAAGGCAGATGTTTATGCTTTTGGGGTGCTAGTCATAGAGATTGCAAGTGGTAGGAGGAATAGTGTTTTCTCAGAGGAGTCAAATTCAGTGTTGCATACTGTAAGATTCATTTTCCATTTTTCATGTTAATTTATCAAGATGATATCTAGATGAAACTTGGGTTAATTTCTTTGTTCTAATATCAGGTTTGGAAGCATTACAAGACAAACAGAATAACTCTAGCTGTTGACCCCGGCTTAAGCGGTAAATTTCCTGAAATTGAGGCATCAAAGGTGCTTCAGATTGGACTTCTGTGCACACAAGCTTCTGTTGCACTTAGACCATCTATGTCAGAAGTAGTTTATATGCTAAACACTGCAGACTGTGTACTTCCCTCCCCGAATCAACCTCCATTTTTGAATGCTAGTGTGATAAGTCCAGATGAGCCTACCAAAGGCTCTAGTTTGGGCTCTTTCAAATCCTTTGTTTCAGGTACTCCGGAGATAAATCATTCTTTGTTACTTGAAGCATTAGAACCAAGTTAACCTCCACTCATACTCTCCATACATTTGATTTGGAGGAACAGTTTATTTTAGATTCAGAAAATGCGGGTCAAGAGATCTGTCTCCGTGTTAAATGAGTTCAAAATACCCCATGCAGCGCGGATGCATTTGAATTGGATCTTCTTGAAGATTGTAAATTACAATGAGGTAGGAGCCAATGAAGTTGAGCAAGTTTTGTTGCCCAGAAATGAATATGAGAAAAGAACAAAAGACTTTGCTAATTCAGGGGCTTGTGTAGATACCAGTTTTCCATTGTAATACAGAGGAGGAATCATAGTTCTTATTGACATAACATTGACATTTCACAGATGTTCATATTCATTTTTCTTTTTCCAGAAGTATTTCAGTAGCCGCTTTATCCTCTTAAGGAGATTGAATAAGTTATTTACTCTGATTTTCTTATGTTATACGGCTTATGTTGCCATCAAAATAACTGTTGCAACTGCTTCAAACACACAGCTCTTGATGTTCTAAACTGCCTTCAATTATTGATGGAGTTTTTTAAACGATTAGTCGTTTGAATGTCGATAACAAATATGACGCCGTCGTGCACGTGAAACGAAATGTGGACGACATGTCGTTTAATGATAAAACGGCGAAGTATTTTGATCACAAATGTTAACAGCCGGAAGATGGGTGTTCAATCGTCTTCATATTTGGGCCTCAAGACCCATTTGGGAAGCGGGCCCAAAAGGTAAATAATTAGTTGGCGCGTGGGCGTGATTCGAGCGGATAACGTACTGCAACAGAACGGAAGCTTGAGGTGCTAAAACGAGAATCGGAATGCGAGTCAGTGAAGCATGGAACAATTGCCTTCCCTCGTCTGTTTGCTTTGTCTTCGTCTGAAATTAAGATTATATTGAATCTGGTGAGCCTGTGATGTCAACAAACGACGCCGTTTTCTCAACAAGGCTTTCATGACTGTGAACAGAGAAGACGCTTCCACTCAGCTAGAGTGGAAGTTCTCTCAGGTCTTCGGCGAAAGAAGTCCCCGTGAAGAACTTCAAGATGGTTAGGGATTTTATATGTTTTTTTCTTAAAGTTTTTGTCGTTTTAGTTTATTTAATTTTTTTTATCACAGCGATGTATTGAATTGGCTTAGTTTGAGTTTTATTTAATTTTTTTTTCTTTTGTTTCAGTTGATGTTGTATCAACAATTGAATTCGACAAAACCGGTGATTACCTTGCCGTCGGAGATCGCGGTGGTCGTATCGTTATTTTTGAAACAGTTGGTGGCAAAAATGTAAGAATGTCTCTTTTTATGTTTGAATTTATTTGGGTTGCATTATTTGTTTTAGGCCGGCAGATGTATTTGGTTGTTTTACATCTAATGCTGCTGTGACATTTTCCTCTTAGACATCAAACCAACACCTTTCAAGAAATGAGTTGGAGCAAATGGATTGTACCTCCACAAGCCATCCCGAGTATCGATATAAGACAGAATTTCAGAGTCATGAGGCCGAGGTGTGTATTTGTTATTTACATCTATGTATATGTTATCTCCCATTTTATGTATTTAGTGTAATATTTTCATTGCATTATACTAAACTCTCCCTAGTTAACTAGATGAGCAATGACTTGTCGTCAGTTTTTACTCCACTAATTACTCAAAACCAGTTGCTGAAATCTTTCAACCTAAGACTAAAAGTCATTCAGTGCAGGATTTTCCATGTTATTGTTTTACCCAGGGGATTCAGTCTAGTTTTGTTTTTCGATATCATTTGGACAGATATTGTGATCCTGACAATATTCCTTTTCCTTAGTTTGATTATTTGAAGAGTTTGGAAATTGAAGAGAAGATCAACAGAGTAAGATGGTGTGCTGCACCAAATGGATCAATGTTTATGCTATCGACAAATGATAAGACAATTAAACTATGGAAGGTATGGGGTTTGGGAAAAACAACTATGATCCCTCGCACTTCACTTATGTCTTTATAAATACTTTAGGAGCACCATTAAAAATAGTATGAAGTTTGGACTTTTGTTGATGTAAATGTTGAAGTAAATGACACGGTGGCATTGATTGTCTGAGTAGTGAGGTTTATTAGATTGTTTTGGTAATCATTGGAACAGTAAAGGATTTTTGTAAATGCAGTGGATGAACACCATAAGGTGAATAGAGGATAGCTATTTGCTAAAGTAGGAACCGAATGTTAAGGGAGTTTCCAGTTATAGTGCATAGCATCACTGACATTCTATATTGTGGTTTCTGAGGCCAGGTTAAGGACCGAAAGGTGAACAAAATTAAAGAAATAGACCCCTTTCCACATGTGTCTTCAGAAAACACTCTTTTAGCTGAGAAGAGTTTCATGAATGAGCATGATGCACCATCTTTTCCTAATGATCACCATCTGGAATGGACACAGAACATGGCTAAGAGCGCACTACCATCACAGGATGTACACAACAAGGTAGGTGTTTGTGAGTTATTGTCAAAGTTTTCGAATTCTTCATTATCATTTTTGTTTCTATTTAATGTACTTTGTGGAGTATACAATATTATTTTTCTAGTTTGTAATGTTGCTAGATAGCTAGTATGGGAGACACTGCTCATGCAAGATGTCAAAAGGTGTATGCTTATGCTCATGATTTCAATATCAACTCGATCTCAAATAATAGGTATTTGTGTTTGGTATCCTCCATTTTATTTTTCTTTCTCTTGTAGGTTAAAACCCCTTTGTTGCTTGGAAAAATTAAAAACAAAGAAAAAAGGATACAATAGAAGAAACTGCATTCTTAATCCTATAATATGCAAACCTTGGTTTATCCTTGATTTAGTTCCCCTTATTTTTCTCCTGAATGCTGTAGCAACATAAATTCAGTAAATATAAAGGTGTGTATTCTGTCGCTCTAATGATAGTATGCTTCATAAGCTATGTATAGTGACGGTGAGACATTTATATCTGCGGATGACCTCAGAATAAACCTGTGGAACGTTGAGATCAGTGACCAGTGTTTCAATATAGTTGACATGAAGCCACCAAACATGGATGATCTTACTGGTGATTATTTTCATCATATATCATCTCTATTTTATTCATTATTGTGTATCTTGTTGTAATGATTGTCAAGGTGTTGAGAATGGGAGGATAGCCATGTTTGTGGAAAGCCATTAAGGGTTAGCAAAAGAACCTTTTAAGCATAGGGAGGGATGGAACGTTTAAGCTATAGAATCAGAAACCTCTTTCACTCTGTTAATTTCTTAAATTTCCATGCAGAGGTCATAACTTCAGCTGAATTCCATCCAGTTTACTGTAATCTGCTTGCATACAGCAGCTCAAGAGGTTTTATTCGACTGGTTGACATGCGGCAATCTGCATTATGTGATCATGGTGCAAGAATGTGAGTTTTAGCTCAAGCATCTGTTTCATTCTCGGGTTTTTGTACTATAATGACTTGATATTTAATTTATCTTGTCCAAGTTTTTTACCATTTGGTGGTGCATGGGGATGTTCTGATAATTGTTATTTCAAATTCTCATCACACAGATTACAAGATGCAGAATCCCATGGGTCAAAAACCTTTTTTACCGAGCTTATCGCATCCATTTCTGATATAAAGTTTACAAATGATGGGCGGCACCTCTTAAGTCGAGATTATATGAATCTAAAGGTTTACAGATATGAGCTGCTCATAACTCTTTAAATTCAAAAATGATTCATCCAGTTTTTGCAAAGTAATCTGGTGATCCTCTGTAAATTATGGAGAGGAACGTGAACTAAAACTTTGTCACAGCTGACTGTATGATGGCGTGGTCTCGCTTCATTTTTTACTATTTATATATATATATATATATATATATTGGCGCAAGGTGGGGAGCTAGAAAGATAGTGTATTTGGTATATTATGGTTAGTCTTTGTCCTGAGACTTCCTCTCTCTGACTGTTGAAGAAGGCTATGCATGTTCCTCTCGTCTGTAGTTTTGGTTTTTTGCCACACAGGTTTGCTTGATCTGATTGGAAGAAATTTGTGTGTATGTGTATTTTAACTCTTAACTGCATGATAATTGCTTGGGCATGATCAGTGTTTAGTTGTTAGTTTGTATGGAAAATAAATCCCTTGATGCTTTTTCTAACTAATGTTGCTTTCAAATTTTCTCTTAGCTGTGGGATATGCATATGGATTCTACACCAGTTGCAACTTTCAAGATTCATGAGCACCTGCGCCCTAAGGTAAGATCATATTTTATTTTTTATTTTGGGGGATTATTTAAACCTGTATATAGTATCCATTTTCACATTTGTCCTATAAATTCTGTTTCAGTTCTTTGGATTATTGATTGTGGTGATTTGGGAACCATGATTGAATTTTCTGTTTATTGGCATATTGTGTTTCACTTGTTTGACTGGATAAAGTTAGGGGATTTTCTTAAAACTCGACCTTAGCTCAGTGGAGAGAGCAGAGGATTGATCCTCTAGATCGTTGGTTCGATTCCAGCAGGTCGAATGGTTAAATTGTGTATAAAAGTGTAGCCTTTGTATCTCCTGAGTCATGAGTTACAAAATGCTCAGATGGTTGAGAACTTGCTACCTGATTATAAACTGTCAGTCATATTGATTGATATTGTGTGCTCTGTTTATGATGAATATTTCGAGATATTAAATACAGAAGAGCATATTCTATAGTCGATAAAAGATTACTGAGCATGAACATACAGTACAGTTTTGTAAATTCAGATGATTTTCTCCAAGCTGACCATTAAGGTATTCATTAGTTAGACTAAATTTCAATAACTTATATTGGCGAGTTTCAATAATTAGTTATAGCATTTTCTTGTTTCCTATTAAAATAGAAGTTTCAATAAGTAATTGTCAAACCAATGTAACCTTGTTGTTAACAATTTATGGGTGTTGTGCAGCTGTGTGATTTATATAATAACGACTCTATATTTGATAAATTTGACTGCTGTATCCATGGATATGGACTTCAATTTGCTACTGGATCCTATAGGTTTGTCCTTTCAACTTAAATTGTTCTTGCACATTGAGTCATGTTACTGTGACCTAAATATGCCATTTCTAATTACACAATATGTTCTTATTTTGAATTAGTAATCTTTTGCGCATCTTCTCCCTCGGTGGTGGAATTGCTGAAGGGATAACAGTTGAAGCTGGCAAAATTAAGAAAAGGTTGGCAGTTTTTCTTTGTCCATGGTATATACCTGAAAACCCATATGCACTTATTGAACCCATTTTCTTAAAGATTTCTTGTCATCTTTTCTCCTTTTAATTCATTTCCTTATTGAAAGATGGTATATTATCCTGGAGAAAAAAACGTTTTTACAGTCATTGCCAGTACTGTGTCAGGGGGATTTCACTTGGTGGTTTTCTCAATAGCTCTTTTCTCTATAAGTGGATAGTCTCTGTCCTGATTTATGCTGGTTACTTATAATATCCCAGTGTAGTGCTCTCATTTCACTTAACAGAAAAGGAGATCTCCTTTTAACCTGGTGTTAAGAATAATATTAGGTAAGTTATTTGAAACTAACCTATGTTAGTTGATGGCAACATGAATAATAGTGTCACTTTCTGTTTATGAAATTAAAATAGGAAGTCAATTCTTCAAGCTGCTCCAAGGGCCAGAAGGCCTTCTTTAAGCAACCTGACACGCGGGTTTTATCGGCAAGGTTGGAGTTTCAACTACTAAATCACCCTCTCGTGGCTTTTGGCTTTTGAATGTTTCTGGTATGTTCTTGCGTGTACAGATCTCTTACAGCTCTTTTCTTATATTTTATTATGCAGGGCGTGAAGATTCAAGCTTGGATTATAATGATTTTTCCTGTGACTTGAACTCCAAGCTGCTGCATTCAGCCTGGCATCCAACAACAAATTTGATCGCTTGTGCTACTGGAAATAGCTTGTTCTTGTATTATGCATAGTTGCTTGTACAGTCATACTTTCAAAATAGATTATACGGACGGAAATCAGGTTGTATTTTGTTAGTAATCGCACAATTTGAAAGGTAAAATTCCAGAAATCTCACCCGCTCTTCTCTTAGTAGGGATCAGCGGTACGCACGGATATTAAATGCTCAGGATTTGGATCCAGTGATGGCGAACCAGGCACAGGTTTGTTTCGGTAAAATACCTTTATCGGCGGGGTCTATTATTTATTTCCTAATTTATAATCGAATTTTGCCCATTGTTTTTATTTTTTTGTTCTTTCTTTCTGATAATTTTAATATAAATATTTAATTTTTTAATAAAAAAATATGGATAAAAAAATGATCTTATTACCACCATCCTATAAAAATAATATTTATTTAAAATAATTAAAAATATATTTATTACCCATTGATACCTATTTAAAATAAATAAATGCATTATGTATTAAAGTTTTGTTAAGGAGCATTCACTGTATCATTGTTTGTTTTGAAATTTTATTTCTCACTATTCTCAAGTGTTTTTTTTATATATATATTTTTATATATAAATTATAATTATCAAATAATTAATTATTCTATTTTCTTTTTAAATGAATAAAAATTACCTTCCTTTTTTAAAGTAGAGAAAATTTTAAATGAGACTTCTTTAATAAAATTATTTGTTATTTATTTCATGTCTTAACTTTTTTTAGTATAATTAATTATTTTATAATTGAATAATTTCAATATATATATATATATATATATACATATGTATGTATGTGTGTGCATGCATGCGAGCCGTACGTAAGGATATATTAAATGACCCGACTTAATGGGGTGCTATGAAATTTTCAACTCAATAATATATTTTAATTGCAACAATATGTTCAAATAATAAAACTTATAACTAAAACCTAACATTTTAAAAACTTTTAATTTATAAATTAAATTTCAATTAATGAGTGAAAATTTAAAAAAATGTATTTTTAGATTTAAAATCTTAATGACCCACCTATTCTAATTTAATAATAACTTTAAAATATGATTTAGAATTCCAATTCAATAACTCTATAAGTTAAAGACTTGAGATTTTATTCCAATAACATTTTATTTGTTTTACAATTATTTTATATGAGTTTGTAATCGAGAAAAAAATTAAAAAGAAAAAGAAATCAGTATATTTTTGTGCAAAAGTCATATTTTTTAACAAAAATTATTTTTTAAAAATTAGAGTTGAATCATTTTTATTAATGGGCTTTAAAATTAAGTCATTTAAAAATAAAAAAATAAAAAAAAACCAATAGTAAGGCAGGGTCATGTGCAAGATTTTTTCAAAATAATCTTATTTTGACTTTTCTTACTATTTTTCACCAATCCTAATATATTTTTATTAAAATAACTAATTTTGATGATTTTACCCTTAAATTTTATTTTTGTATTTATAAATATTGACACACATTTTATTTGTCATCCATTTAACTCTCAAATTTCAATTGTTACTTTGAATAGATCATAAAATGATGAAAAATATATATTTTGGCTTTCAATTACGAATAAAAAAAATAAATTTTTATACTTTAAATTTTTTTTTGATTTATAATTAATTTTAAAATATATAAATATTGTGACAAAATTATATAGTAATTTTACAAATTTCAATTATAAATGCGATAATTTACTATTGTTAAAATATCACTGTGATTTATCAAAAAATTGATTGATAAAAAAACAATGGAATCCTAGGTTGGCCAACCTAAAGGAAAATTAGTGTCTTGAGTCGGTTGGCTGTACGTGCAGATTGTGGATTTGGATTTATAGATTATGGTTTATATTTGTTGTCATACTGGTTGTAGATTTGTATATTGTGGTTTATATTTGCAGATTGCAAAATGTGCATTTGCATATTATGATTCATATTTGCAGATTGTAGAATGTGTATTTGTAGATTATGGTTGATATTTGCATATTTGCTTGTTATATGAACTAATTTTACAAATTAAAAACTATAATATGTGAAAGATAACCGCCCTGGGTCCGATTAAAGGTGCCCTGAGTCTGAGGATCCCAAGGCACCAACACTGACTGCTCTAATTCCACGGACCCAAGGTCTGGTAGGTCTTGGTTCAACAACCTAGAGCCTAATAGGCCTTGGGTCTTAGGACTCAAAGGTGCACATGAGCCTTAGGTCTGCTAACATTGCTTTGGGTCCTCAGACCTAAGCATCAAAATTGCCTTAGGTCCTAAGATCTAGGGGCAGACATGAGCCTTGGGTTTGAGGATCCCAAAGCGCCAACACTGCTCTAGGTTCTTGGATTCAAGACTTAGTAGGTCCTGAGTTCGACAACCAAGGGCCTAAGAGGCCCTAGATCTTAAGACCCAGGGCAGTTCTACTGTCAGTCCTAGGACTATATGTTATATCTATAAATAATTGTTTAAATAATAATTTATGAAAGGAATAATAATAATAAATTTTTATATATTTTTTTAAAGTAAAAACGTACAATATTATTATATTAATATAATAAATAATTAATTATTTAAGTTTTGTTTGAATTTAATATGTTTTTACATGTTGCGCGATTGTGTCATATTGCTTGCATCAAGAACACCTCCGAACAGATCGAGAACACCTTTGAACGACTACTTCTTCTCTTGTAGTTGAAATGCATGTATTCTTTGGTCAACCAAATGGGAAACTACCTATGGATGGTTTAACAATAGTTACTTGAATCTCATTTGGGACTTGCCTAAATCTCGGGTCACCATTAAGATGAATTTTTATTGCATACGGTGCCAACAGTGTGCCATTCTGATAAAATTTGCAACAAAATTCTTTGTACTTGCCTCTGATATATCTCATTACAGTCATTGCGTGAGCACATGGTATTTGTTATAAATTAAAGCACGTATATTGATATGTCTTCAAATTTAGATCGGCGACAACAATTTCACCTCAACCTCTAACTTTAAATTCATAATGAAAAACTGGATGAGTTGATAGTATAAGAGAGATGAAATTCATTATTTTAATTTTACGGGTTGTTACTTCAGTTAATGCATTTTCATTATGTTTAATAGCTTCCTCTTTTCTTTTATAAAATCATCGTTGTAACATTGAATATATCTAATCCACTAAGACCATAATTGGAAGAGTATCTGCATTTTTTAACAATGCATTCATATTTTTGACAATGTTTATAGTCATTATGTTGTATCTTGGGATTAAAAAATGACATCTTGCCTAACAATAAAATCTAACTTCATTTTCTAAATAGTTAGCAGCATTATAATGCACCGACTTCAATTTGTCCATATGCTTTTTAAATTTACTGAACACAAAAGCCTTGGTAGTAAGGTAAAATCCCATGAGAAAAGCGTCTTTCTTGTGGTTCTTAACTTAAACTTTATTTTGAGATTCCCTTCAATATGATATGCATAGAAACCATAATATGAATTAGAAAATACTATTCTTATACCTTTAATGATGCTATCATGTCGATCAAACACAAAAACAAGATTTTCAACAGGTCCAAGTGCATCTCGTAGTTTCGTTAAAAATTATTCTCACGAAGCATTATTTTTAGAGTCTCCTATTCTAGATACGACAGGATAAATTTGATCATATCCATTAAAAGTACCAGTAATAAACATGGTGAATTGTTATACGAAAACCATTAAAAGAGACTCCAAGTGCCATAAAGAAATACAAGAAATTGGTATCATCGTTAATTTCTATAAGTGTTATTATACTTGGATTCCTCTCTCTGAGAACATAACATAACTATGACAACAATTTGAACGATTCTGTTGGGTTCCAACATGCTAATTTTAGTACTTTTTCTCTTATTAACCATGTTTTATGATAAAACACACGCATTCCAAACTCTCAGTGTATATCATCTTAAATATTGTTTGGAGTATAAATCTTGCTAGAATCTTGAAATTTATCCATTACAAATTCACTAATGAATCGACTACTTACTTATCAGTGACTTATCTGTAGTTGGTCGCTTCAATAAGTATGATTTATTTTAAACCGTTTAATACACTAATATCCACATTTTTTATCTATACTAGTTGCTCGCATCCGCCATTGACATCCTTCAACTATACATTTAGTCTCAAATCAATTTATTATTGATTTTGAAACTCAAAATTGAAAACAATTATTTAACATCAATAAACCCAATGTATCTTGTAACTCTTTTTTTGAACTGAAAAGATAACCGATAATTATAACACTATATGTAAACACAGATAATGTATCTTGCGGTTGAGAAAATGATGGTAGAATAGATAGCATATGACGACCACTTAATAAACTATGTCATCACCAATCCTTAGAAAAGTGTTACTTTGACTTACTTGATGACTCAAGTTAGTGGTTGGATCAGTATCTTCACCGCAATAATTTTTTCACATGGAAGGTGGTATATCGTTAGGAATATTAGCATCTTCACCATCCACACACGGTTGAGTCTAGAAGAAATAAAGTACACAATCTTCATTGATTTGGCAAAACACTTGTTTTCCATGGCTTACAGAACCTTCACATTGTATTGGTTCAGGATCTACAAAATTTATATCATATAGTGAATAATATTAATCATAGTTGAATTGATTACTAGCCCAAGAAGAAAATAAAAAAATTGTGTAGGAATTTCTGCATTGACTGTTGGCAAATTATTGCAACTAATTATATACATTATAATAATCATCAACATCCACATATATCAAAGATTGGGTCTTACTTTCTATGAAACTATTTTCAATTGAATGTTAAATTTTATTGAATTAATTTTAATGCAGTCATATATCATGGTCAATAATTTATGATACTTAATATGTTTTAGAATAGATGTAAGTCAAACCCTTCTATTATAGTATTTTCTGAACACGCAACTCATGATTCTCTATGTCAAACACCAACAGGTATGTTTTAATGCATATACCTTAAATATATAAAAATATTTATTTTTATATATCTAAACATTTAAATATATTATAATATAATAAAATTAAAATATATTATAATATAATTAAATATTTATTATTTATTAAATACAAAGAATTAATTAATATTTATAATATAAAAAATATTTGTAATATAAAAAAATATTTATAATATATAATACTTAATTTGTAAGATAAAAAATATTTTAAATACTAAATTACAAGTTAAAAAAATTTAAATTATCATCAAATATATTTTAAATAAAAGAATAAATAAGTAATACATAATTAATAGTGCTGTGGGTTATTTGTCAACCCAAGGCTATAATAATGTTCTAAGTTGATTGTCATACCTAGAGCATTATTACAACTTTAATTAGTTGTCCAATTCAAAATAGTATTAAATATAAATTTATACTTTGAAATTAAATATAAATTACAAAATTTAAAATGTAAAAATTTATTCTTTTTTAAATTCATAGTTAAAAACTAAAATATATATTTTTTATTATTGTACGAGAAAAGATTCTAACCAAGGTGAAAAGCATGAAAATTAATATGAGTGTTTATTTATAAATTAAAATTAGGATTTGAGAGTAAATTATCTAAAATGATTATTTTGATAAAAATAAATTAAATTCGATCAAAATTATAAAGAAAAATAAAAAATAAAATAAATTAAAAAATTTGCCTTAGATAACAAAACCAAGAATAACATAGAAGATGATCAAATTAAGAAAATTTTCGAAAATAATCTTATTTTTATCCTTTTTTATAATTTTGATCAACTCTAATTTATTCTTACCAAATTAATTATTTTGAACAATTTTACCCTTAAACTCCAATTTTAAATTATAAATAAATACGAATCTCATTTTTTTTTGAAAATTTTTTTATTTTAACTTTATTTTGACTACTCCTTATATTTTTAATCAATCCTAATTTATTCTTACTAAAATAACACCCTAAAACAGCACTGTGCCCCCTATCTAGTGACCTTGGGTAGCACTGTTCACACCCTAGGGCAGTATTGTGCATTACTCTATCGACCCAGGGCAGCACTATTCACACCTCAGAGCAGCATTGTACGTCACCGAGTGACCCAGGTTAGCACTGTTTACACCCTAGGGTAGCATTGTGAGCTCAAGGGAAAAGAAATTGCCCTGGATCCAAGGACTTATGGAAGTTTTGGTGCCCTGAGTCTAAGGACCACAAGCAGCATTGTTCGCACCCTTAGGCAACACTGTGCACCACCCGGCGACCTAAGAAAGCACTGTTTGCACTCAACGCAGCAACCTAAGAAAGCACTGTTCGCACTCCAACGCAGCATTATGCGCCACCCTAGTGACCCAAGAAAGCACTGTTCACATCTCAGGGTAGTATTGTAAGCCCAAGGGAAAAGAAATTGCCCTGGGCCTAAGGACCCAGGGGAGTTTTGGTGCCTTGGGTTAGGGGGCCCAGGGCAGCACTGTGCACCCCCAGCAACCCAAGTAGCATTGTGCGCCCCTAGCGACCAGGCAGCACTGTTCACACTCCATAGCAACACTGTACACTACTCCAGCGAATAAAAAGCATTGTTCACACCCTTGAGCAGCACTATGAGCCCAGGGGAAAAGAAATTGCTTTGAGTCCAAGGAACAGGAGAGTTTCAGTGCCCTGGATTCGAGAACCTAAGGAACGTGTTTATTCTGGGTCTAAAGACTCAGGGAAGTTTTGGGGAAAATTTCTGAAAATAACCTTATTTTTACCCCTCTTTATATTTATGACCAACCCTAATTCATTCTTACCAAACTAACCACTTTGGACGATTTTACCCCCAAACCCTAAAACACAATTTCATTTCTACCCTTAGAATAACCAAAACATAAAAAAACAAACATCTACCCATTTTCTTCTCATTTCGTCGCTCATTTTCTTCTCATCTCGTCATCGTCGCTTTGTCTATCAATTGTGAGTTTCGTCATCAATAGCACAAAGAATAGAACAACAACAAAAAAAAGGTTAATGCAAGTATATGGCATTGAATTTTGCTTTATTTGTGTGTTTAGAAGTAATAGAAATATTTCTATAATTAGACAAAATTAAGTTTTTGGTGTAGTAGTTCATTTCTTTCTTCTTGTTTTTTTTAAATGTTGACACAACAATAGTAGAGAAGTAAGAGTGTAGATTGAGTAAAATGTAGCAAATAGGGCAATTTCGGTGTGTTTGGGGTGAGAAAATGCAGAAGACGGAGGAGGAAAGACGGTGGGTGCATTCCGCAGGCGGTCGAATACAGGGGAGTCAGGCGTGTGAGGCTCAATTTTTACCCTGAGTCCTCGGGAACCTAGGGCCTGGGCCGCTCTAGGTCCCCGCAGACCCAAGGCCTTCTTTCGCCTATATATTTATGTTATATAATTTTTTAGTCATTATATTAGAAAAATTAATTTTTTATATTCATATAATTTATAATTATAAAGGTTATAAATATTAATTATTAATTTGTCTATTAATTTTCTGGTACATGGCTGAAATCGTACCTGTTGGCATTCGGTAGAGAGGATCATGGGTTATGTTATCTGATGGTTCAGAAAAATACGACGGTGGAAAGGTCCGGCTTATATCTATTCTAAAAGATATTAAGTACCATGAATTATTGACCATAATATACGAGCGCACTAGAATTAATCCAACGGAATTTAACATTCAAGTGAAAATTGGTTTCAAAGATGCAGAGATAGGATCTTGTATATATGTTGACATTGATGATGATTTTAGTGTATCCGCTTTTATGCATAGTATTAGACCAGAATAGTGTAAAGATCTTTCTATACTTTATTTCTCTATAGAGCAAGTTGTTCCTAGTGAGCCCAGAGTGCCTGAAAGTAACGTGCCAACTTTCTACACAACCAGTTGTATCATTTTAGGATAGTAACCAATTTGATTATGGTCAATTACTATACAAATCCTATAGAGTCGGAACCAATACAATGTGGAGCTTCAGTTAGTCGTGGAGAATATGCGTTTTGCCCAATAAATGAAGCTCATACGTGGAGGAATGATTTCGAAGATGACGATACTTATATAGGTGCAAACTTGAGTCAGCAAGCTCGTGACAGTGACACTTCTATGAGGATTGGTGATGACATGGCTGGTCCTTCAAATCTTCCATACAGTGGTCAGCGTATGTCGCTTATTTCACCATCATTTTCTACAGGCAAGGATGCAATGTCCGTGTCTACATATAACATGATAGATGTTGGACAATTTTTCAATTCAAAGAAGGAGTTACGAGACGCATTGGGTGTATTGGCATTGAGGAATAATTTTCAGTTTCGAGTTACAAAGTCAATGACAGATCAATTTGAGGTTAGATGTGTTGTTGACGGTTGCAAATGGTGAGTGCGAGCAACAAATCCAGATGGAAATGGTGGATATTAGTGTATTAAGCGGTTTGAAATTGAGTATACGTGTAGAAGCGACCAACTAAATACAAGCTACCGCCAACCAACTTGTTGCTTTATTGGTGAATTTGTTATGGAAAAATTCCAAGACCCTAGCAGGATTTATACTCTAAATAACATTCGCGATGACATACACCGAGAGTTTAGAGTCCAGGTATCTTACCGCAAGGCGTGGCTGGCAAGAGAAGAATCACTCAAATTAGCGTGTGGAGACCCTGCAGAATCATTCAATTTGTTGCCACAATTTTGTTACATACTCGAAGAGAGGAATTCAGGTACGATAACGCATATAGAAACTGACGCTGATGCAAACCTTTTATACTTGCTCATGATACTTAGAGTTTGTTTGAGCAGTTTTCGTACAACAATTCGGCCAGTGATTGCTATTGATGGTAAAGGGTACGTATCGAGGCACCATGTTTGTTGCAGCCGCTCTTGATGGAAATGATCAAATATATCATGTCGCATTCAAAGTTGGAGACTCAGAAAACGATACTTCGTGGGAATGATTTTTAATGAAGTTACGAGATGCGCTTGGCCCTGTTGAAGATCTTGTGTTTGTCTCAGATCGCCACAACAACATTATCAAAAGTATAAGAACAATCTTCCCTTAAGCATACCACGAGTTTTGTACATATCATATTGAAGGAAATCTGAAAATAATGTTCAAATTCAAAGACTGCAAAAAAGATGCTTTCCTTATGAGTTTCTACCAAGCTACAAAAGTATTTGTTTTTGGTGAATTTGAGAAGCATATGGAGAAGCTGAGGTTAGTTCACAATGATGCTGCCAATTATTTAGAAAATGATGTTGGTTTTTATCGTTGGGCAAGATGTCATTTTCCCACTTGGCGATATGACATGATGACCATAAACATTGCCGAAAGTCTGATGCACTGTTGAAGGATGCACGGACTCTACCCATCATGGCTTTAGCTGATTGAATACATTCAGTGTTGCAGCGATGGTTTTACAAAAAGAGAGAAGAAGTTGCTAAACATGAGGATAACACATTAACTGATGCGACCTTTGCAAAAGTGAAAATGGAGGAATCATTATCGTTAACTGTGTTCGTTTATCCAGTTTTGTATTATGAGTTTGAAGTTAGAGGTCGAAGTGAAATTGCAATAGTTGATCTTGATGCGAAAACATGTCAGTGTAGGCGCTTCAACCTACAACAACTACCATGTGCTCACGCAATGGTAGCAATTAGATTCGTCAGGAGTAGGTATGGAGAATTTTGCTCCAACTATTATCACAATGGTACGCTATTAGCTGCGTATGCAGCTGAAATTCATCCTGTAGGTGATCTGCATCCTGTAGGTGAAAATAACTTTATTTTTACCCCTTTTTATATTTATGACCAACCCTAATTCATTCTTACCAAACTAACCATTTTAGACAATTTCGTCCTCAAATCCTAAGACATAATTTCATTTCTGCCCTTAGAATAACCAAAAGATAAAAACAAACATTTTTTCATTTTCTTCTCATTTTGTCACTCATTTTTTCTCATCTTATTACTGTTGCTTTGCTAATTAATTGCGAATTTCGCCTTCCACAACATAAAGAATAGAACAATAACAAAAAAAAAGATTAATACAAGTATATTGCATAGAATTTTTCTTTATTTTTGTGTTTAGAAATCATAAAAATATTTCTGTAATTAGATAAAATTAAGTTTTTTGGTGTAGTAGTTTATTTCTTCCTCCTTGTTTTTGAAAATGTTCACACAATAGTATAAAATATAACAAATAGGGCCATTTCGGTGTGTTTGAATGAGAAAATGCAGAATATGGAGGAGGAAAGACGCAGGGTGAATTCAGTGGGCTGCCGAATAAGGGGTGTGGCGGAGGAATTTTAGCCTTACGCGCCACACCCCCCTTTATTCGACCGCCGCTGAATTCACCTTGCGTCTTTTCACCTCCGCCTTCTGCATTTTCTCACCCAAACACACCGAAATAGCCTTATTTTTTTATATTTTATCCTATTTATACACCTACATTTTTACCAATGTGTTAATATTTTATCAAGAAGGAAGAAATTAACTATCACAACAAGTTTAATTTTATCATATATTTTGCTTTAATTATGAAAATTAACGTCAAATTTTATCAATTACTTGTACATACACAAATATCATAAAATTCTATCCGATGTAAGTGAAACTAATTTTTTTTCTTGTTGTTGTTGTATTTTTTATACTGTTGAAGATAAAATTAGTAATTGATCAGTAACGTAATGTAAAAAAAAAGTGAGAAGAAAATGAGTAGACGTTTGTTTTAGGGTGAAATTATATTTTAGGGTTTGAGGGTAAAATCGTCCAAAGTAATTAAGTTTGGTAAGAATGAATTAGAATTTATATATATAAAGAGGAGTAAAAATAAGACTATTTTCATAAATTTCTCGTTTAGTTGACACTAGAAACAAATTTTTAGTGAACTTTCGCCGTTGTGTTGGAGGATGTAGCAAATTTCATGGTATTTTGGGTGTTGTTGAAGAAGAGATCATGGTGTTGACTGGTTTCAGTTACAATTGTATGTCTTGTAATCCTTACCTGCCATAGAAAAGGATATCCTGGAAACCCTAATTTGAGGAGGTAAGGATCCCGCATTCTCTTTTACTTTGCATGTTCTAGTTGTTTTGGTTTTTGAATAAGTTTTCTCTAAGTTCTCAGCTTTCCTGCATTTTGTTTTATTTCATTTTATTTGGCTTGGGAGTGTATGAATACGCAATTTCATGCCACTTTTGACTATTTGGTGGGCTTTTCTGCTTTGTTGGTGCCGTTGTTGGTCTAGGCTGTGGCTTGCGCTTGCATTCAACTTGTTTCCTGTTGACTTGTTTGTTATTGTTCCTTGGGGCCGTAAAACATCTCTCAATTTCACATGCACAAACACAAATTAACACAATCTCTTTCTAGATGTTGTGAGGGTTTCGATCCTCGGACCTTCTGCAAGTGATCTACCCATTAATCATAATTTATTCCAAAGTTGATGTAGGGTTCTCGACTCCTAAACCTGTTTTAACTGATGTAACCAACTAGACTGTCCCCTTTGAGCTCTTTGGATGACGCTTTCAATTGTAGCTAAAGTTAAGAGTTGCATTTGTGTATGTATCTATACATGGTTGGATGTGAATATAGAGATATACCCTTATCGAGGAATAGTGGAAGCATATTACAGGAATGTCGAATAATTGATGGAATTTCAACCGAGGTTTCTAACAATAGAGAAATTCAATTGAGGTTTTTTGAGAAGGACCATAAATTTGACGGATGTTTTTGACAAATTTCAGAATCATTTAGATATGTTAATATTTTAACTAAAAAGATGTTGAGGTCCCTGCATTTTTCTCAGGATTCTATTGTTAGAGGAATTGCAGAGGTATAGGTGCGGAAATATATAGTAATTTGGCATTTACAGATTGTGGGTATGAATTACAGAACCTTCAGTTTCCCCCACAATGTCATCTGAACTCTCAAATGCTTTTGGTTTTTGTTTTGGTCACCATGGAAGGAAAGGGAGAAAACAAGACAATGAGAAATGATCGCAGCATAGAATCTTGGGCTTTGTCATCAATTTAGATTGATAAAAGAATGGAAAGGATAACAATTTGGGAGGAAAGTAACTTGTCTATTAGAATGTTTGAATAATTGAAGCTAATATGTGTCTTTGTTCTCTTGCCTGTTGATTCCTTGTGTGTTTTGGTGACTTTCTCACCCAACATGGTTCCTAGTTGCCATTAATCTATTTCTTCTGTAGTGTTCAAGATGAGCTACAGAGACATTGTGGACTTGTGCAGTGATGATGAAGATGAATTGGTGGTTGTAAAATCTAATAAGTCAGGGGCAGATTCTGTTGTGGGCACAATGCAACATAAATACCACAGTAAAAGCAATCTGGTTGTGCATTTGAAGTCCCAAAAACAACTAAGAAAACAAGATTCTGAAGAAAATAAAAGCTCAAATGCTGCAAGTGCTGGTCAAAGTAGCAATAGTGTATTGGAACAAGGGCAATCGCCAGTTGATGACACAGGCATCTCTTCTACATCATCTATATATCCAGCACCACTTTGTCGGCAATTCTGGAAGGCCGGAAACTATGAAGATGGACTTGGTTCCAAGGTCACACTTCAAAGTATGCGGCTGTCATTTATTCTGTTTTGAATCTCAGGGACAGCCCTATGGTGGTTTACTGTTGAATAATATTGATAAACCATCGTAAACATTTTGGTTCTAGCATATTCATCTCTAAGACTTCTCTGTTAAATGATATTGGTAGACCTTCACTTGGATGTCTCTGCCCTTGTAGTTGATTTTTTTACTGTTCCCTAACTTTAACTTTTTGGTATAACAGATGGCAAAAACTTTTTACATGTACACCCTATGTTTCTTCATTCAAATGCCACTTCCCATAAGTGGGCCTTTGGTGGTATGCCTGCTGTTATATTCTTCTGTTTCACTTTCTACTTTTCATTTTTTGTTGAATTCAACTTGCTGCTATTCAGAAATGTTGTGATAGTTCCTTGTTTGGTGCTCTTTGCAGCTGTTGCAGAATTGCTTGACAATGCAGTTGATGAGGTGATTATTCATTTTGATTTGTTAAGCTTTTTGTTTCATTACTTTTGCTTGCTGGATCATGGTCATCTGACAGTTTGGCATTGCAACTGATTTGGATAAGAGTATCATTTTTTTTTAAATATAACTTTTTTAGGAGAAAGTTCTCTTTTGTTGTAGACAATTCTTTTTGTCATTTTAGATAATTAAGTTCTAATATGTTATTGGATGAGGCATATTTAAAGTAGATAATTCAAATTAATTTTTATTTAAAGCTTATAATTTTTTTTACTTTTTCTTAAATATTTTTCTTTGATTGACAAAAATTGGGCAGCCTTTATTTGCACCTTTGTTTGACCTGTTTTTCACACAAATAGCATCAATGTTGACAAAATTCAAAAGATAAGATATTTCAAGTCAGATTTACTTTTATGCCCATTTCATTGGTGTGTATAATTTGCTACATGTTAATCACATGGTTTTTTTGAAATATTTGTTTTCACCATTGTGTGAAATTTTCATATGATGTTTTCTTCATGCTTTGCACTTCACATTTCACTTGTTTCTTAATTGGATAGATCCAAAATGGGGCCACTTTTGTCATTGTAGATAAACTAACAAATCCGAGAGATGGAAGTTCGGCATTGTTGATTCAAGGTATTTGCATTTAACTTTAGCAGCCTTGAAAATATATTTTATTGTGTGGATTGGCCTGATTGGATTTTCTTATAATATCTGTGGGAAATGCACAAACTAACTCTCATGCTTTGGGGACCTGATTTTTGGCAATTAGATGATGGAGGTGGAATGGACCCTGAAGCAATGCGGCATTGTATGAGTTTTGGATTTTCAGATAAAAAGTCAAAATCAGCAATTGGACAATGTAGTGCTCTTTTTTCCTCATTTCGCAGATTATCATGGTTTTGTTATTTCATATTCATTGCTTGAGTTTGTGGCCTTTGCAGATGGCAATGGCTTCAAGACCAGCTCTATGAGAATTGGGGCAGATGTTATTGTCTTCAGCCGCCACCTAGAAAATAGGTTTGATTCTGATGCAATAATCCTACCATTTCCTTGCACATATCAGCATTTTTTTTTGTTGTGGTGGGGGAGAGTATGTCTTGTTGGCTATGTAGCAACATCCCTTTGTTCAGAACATGATACAGCATATTAATTTACTATTTAACATGAGTCCTTAATGACAGGCTTCTGCTGCAAATTCCTTCTAAACGTTAGTGGAAAGCTTTAGTTTCATTTGTTTTATTTTGTAATGATAGTATTAAATTGTTTCGAAGTTCAAGGGCTTTGTTGTATGGATGTGTATCAATATTTGCAATTCCCACTAGAAAGTTATGAGGCTTTTTGCATGGAAACCAGGTAAGAAATGAGATAAAGGTTATATTAGCTTTTTTGGACATGAGAGAGAAATTTTAAGTCTCCCATCCAATACAAACTGTGTGCTGCAGTTTGTAAGATCAAGTATTCTGGACTTTGAATCCCCGTGAATGTGAGATCTAATGATGTTGAAGGTTCAAAGAATATGATTGTGAACATGCATCCTTTATGATGTACTGCATGCTTTATAGAATTACGGAACATGCCTCATTTTTTTTCTTTTTTGTAGGATGTTTGTAATTGATTGTTTTTTCAATCCATTTGTAATTGGTTTTTCCATATTTTTGGCAGTTGTTTTAGAGAATTTAAAAACACCAATATAATGATTTTCTTGTTATATTTAGTCATAGGTTTATTATTTTTTATTTTAGTAATTGGCCATTCAGATTCATACCTATTAGCTTATTTCATGAGCAGGATGTCTACTCAAAGCATTGGTCTCCTCTCTTATACTTTCTTGACTCGAACAGGCCAAGACAAAATAATAGTACCCATGGTGAGTGTCTTCTGTATACTTAAGCATATCTTATTTCCAATTCCTACCTAGATCTTTGTGTCATTTGCAGGTGGATTACGAATTTGAAACATCAACTGGCACGTTAAATGCATTGCATGGTAGAGAACATTTTACATCAAATCTTTCTCTGCTATTACAGTGGTCTCCTTACGCGTCAGAAGCAGAGCTTTTAAAGCAAGTAAGCTTCTGCAGTTCTTTCTTCTTTGATGAATGCTTACATACATGCCCAGCTGTGTTAGAAGCCTTGCATCTTGCTCGTCTAATAAATAAAGCATTTAATCTTCTAGTTACCGATGGTTGACAGCAGGTTCTCTTTATCCCATATCACTATGAAGGCATTTGCATCTTTACAATTTTCTTCCCTTCCTCAATACGTCTGAAGCTTGAGTCAAGTTTTTTCTTTACTTAAATTGACCAGGTTCTAGGATGTGATTTGGATATTTATTTTCTTGTGATTAAATCTTCATTCTGTCTATTGCTGATCACTACCCATTAATGTGTACTTAATTTAACAGGTTTGTTTGATTGATGACAAATAAGTTTCATACTAACTAGTATTTAGTTCATTATGATGCTTTCTACTACCACACACCTTTTTTACTGTTCTCTCAAGAATAGTTATACAGGTGCCTAATTGTGATGGATAAGACTGATTTGACTGGGTTTTTTTTTATTCTGATTAGGGACACAAACGTCCCTTTGCAAAATCAAGGAACATGGGTATAGTCTGAGATGTTCTGAGTTGATGAATATAATTTTGATGCTATGGAAGGAAGCTGCTTGTTGTAGGAACATAAAATAGATCAGATGTCACTCTGCATTACTAGTTGTTATGTGATGCAAATGAAATGGTGTTTCTTGCTTTTTTTTTAATGGTCATAAACCTGTTTCCTTTTTCAAGCTTCATTTTATGTTCATTATATGTTTTTAAATTCTGATGGCAGTTTGATGACATTGGGTCTCATGGCACAAAAATAATTATCTACAACTTGTGGTTCAGTGATGATGGGAAATTGGAGCTAGACTTTGATTTGGATCCTGAGGTTGGCATTCCTTTTTGTATTTCTAAGATTACTTGTTTAAAAATTTATTATGCTTTCATTTCTAATAATGCTGTTCTTGCGGATTGGTGATTTTAGGATATTCGTATTAGTGGGGATATTGTTAATAAATTTGACCTAAAAGGTTCTTATAGGCCAATACATGAACAACACATTGCTAACCGGTTCCATTATTCCCTTCGGGTAAGTCTACAGTAGGCAATTTGTACTTCAGTATATAAGCTTATGTATGATGATCCTCATGCCTTTCTAAGTCTAGTTATCTATCACTTCACAGGTATACCTGTCTATCTTGTACTTGCGGATTCCTGAAAGTTTCAGCATAATATTACGTGGGAAAGTTGTTGAGCATCACAATATTGCCAATGATCTCAAATTTCCTGAATTCATCTTGTATAGGCCCCAAAGTGGTGGATGTGTGGAGGTGGTTTTAAATTATGGCCTAGTTTTTCATTATTATTTATTGTCTTTTTCGCCATTGATGTCTCATACCGCAAGTTGCATCTCATACATAGATACATCCAACATATCTCAATTGTTGTTGTGGTCTATGCGGCTACAAATATGTGGAGAGACTCAGTCAAGAGAACATACTATAAGGGCCATATAGTACTGGAAGTGTTACTTAAATGGTGTAAATCTACATGGAATTAGATCTTGCACTTGTTCTTTTAGGTTGAAATTTGAATAGATATGAATTGGTAAAATCTGAATAAATTTTATAATCAAAGTATATATCAGTCCTTTCTGTAACATTAAAATAAAAATGCTGGGAATATGTAAAGATGAAGATTTTAGAAGGAAAAAGAGAAGAATGGCAGATAAGTTTAGTGTGAGGAATAAGGCCTTTAAGGAAGGAATTGAAAGAGGAGAGCCTTTTATGACAATAAAGGACATTTTGGATTCAGATGCCAGTAAGAATATCATTTTTGGATAGAAGTCAAATGTTTTGACTCTTTTAGAACAAGTTAAAAATAAAAATAAAGTAGACAAACATCTTAATATCTTGCAATCAGATAAACAAAGTCTTTTTCCTTGAAACCAAGGAGCTCCTTTGCAAAAACTTGTTACCGTACTTGTTTGCATGTTAAATTGACGGCTCTTACTCTGAGCTTGTGTTTTCTTCAGTTTTGTGTTGCTTAAGTTAATGACGATATATCTTGTTTCATATATCTCTGGGGAATGGATAAACATCTGGCTTCTTTCCTAGAGTACTACCACTCGTATGCATCAATTGAAATATTTAATGACTATCATTCATGTTGTTCTTCTTGGTTTAATTGTGCAGGGTACAGTTATAACTACTATTGGGTTTTTAAAAGATGCCCCACGAGTTAGTATCCATGGCTTCAATGTTTACCACAAGAACAGACTTATTCTGGTATCCGTCTAATTTAAAATATTTTTATCTTCCTTTTCTTAATTTTGTTATTGATGTCTGGGAGATTATTTTATGTAATTATGATATGAAATTTGCTTCCCTTCCAGAACTTTAGATTTGTGAAGTATCATTGGAATGATATTGTTTGGTTTATTTCACCCTATTTCTCCGTACACTTTCACAACAAATCTGTGGTTGGTCACATTTCGTTTGGTGGAAATTGAAGTTGATTCCTGGGTCAAATTTCAAATAACCAAGTGTGATGGTTGATGATAGAAAATTACTTGGCTTGTAGAAGTGCATGGTGGTAGGAAACCATTGTTCTTTTGTCTGAGGTCTTGATTTCAATGAAATTTTGTTGAAGAGCTTACAATGATGTCATAATGTTTAAATTCTCATGAATGATGGTGCAGAAATATTCCTTTTTGAAGGGGAATTCTTCTCTTTCTCTCTTTCGGCTATCTCCCAATGTCCCACACATAGACATGTTCACATCATCACCCACACACGTAATGCAACTATATAGTTGCATGGTTTCAAGTAATTGTGTTTTATTATTTGTATTTTTTTATCCATGTGATATCAGAATTTTAAATATTTTCTTTTTGTTTTGTTCCCTTTCTCTCTTCCTTTGCAGCCATTTTGGCAGGTTGTTAACTATTCATATTCAGACAGCCGGGGAAGAGGAATAGTAGGTGAGAGCTGCTAAAGCAAAGCATTTGATTAGTCCCATTTGACTTTATGTTTGTTCAAATTAATGGTATGCACTCTAGATGATTTACCAGTATTATTTTAGGTATTTTGGAAGCAAATTTTATTGAGCCAACTCATAACAAACAAGACTTTGAGAGAACTTCCCTTTTCCAAAAGCTTGAAACTCGATTAAAGGAAATGACATTGGAATACTGGTAAGCTTCATTTTATCTCTGATACGTTATTTTTTGTTAATTGTGAAAATACCTTTTTTGTAGTTCCTCTGTGAATCCTGCTTTTCAACTCCTGCCTTCTTTTACTTGTCCATCAGCTATTGAATTTTTTTATTTCTCAAAAACATTTGGGATACTACAAGGATGTTAATTTGTTTGTGTTAATGTACTGCTTTAGTTGTATATACACTATTTACTTAGAAGTTTATTTAGTTTATTGATGCATGAGTGTCTGGAATGTGGTGACACAACTGCCCCAACTGATGAGTGTGCAGTTTTGATTGGCACCTTCCTGATGTATGTTATTGAACTTTGGCAGGGATTATCACTGTCAACTGATTGGGTATCAGGTCCAGAAAAAGCACCGTGCATCAGTTTCAGTACTGGCTTCATCTCGTTCTAGACCACATCACAATATTCACCAACCTGTTGTGTTGAATCAGAGTCCTGCTTCTGTTGGGTACACAAAATCATCACCTGTAGCTGCACCTTGCCAACTAGCTGCCATTAATTCCTCATTAGTTGAGAGAGCCAAGCAATCAATACCTAACTCTGAAGGCGTAATTGGACAACGTAAAATGCTTGAACAAAAATAAACTGATTTTATTTCTAATCTTAATATTTATGTTTAGACATTGTCTTGTGCTGTGACAGGATCACTTCAAATTTATGTTTAGATATGATGTCTTGTGCTGTGACAGGATCACGTAAGAGGAAGGAATGCAGAGATTTATTGGAATCTGAAAAGGTGAAAATGCAGGCTAGTGAAGGCTCCAATGTGATAGATGGTGGGCAGAGTGTGGAAACACGGGTATGTGTAAAGATCCTTAAGCTGAATCCTTTTGATGTTATAATATCTCTCCAAGGATCATCCAAATGCATCCCAAAATAGTGATCAAGAATATATACTCCAGTTTTTGAATTCCCCTGTTGTCAGCTTATTTGATTTTATTTTAAATATATGTGGTGAAGCTAGAGGAATCTTATGCGATCTACAGTTTGTATTTCAGCATGCAAGATAGTAGTGTGGCTTGATTATATTAGATGTTTGGTTTTGTTCAATGGGCTGATTTCTTTTCTTGATTTCCTACATGTTATTTTAGTTACATTGCTCACTTTTCCCACCAGTTACTTAGCAAGCATAAGTCATCATCTTAAGAAGCATCATATTGCTATGATTTATTTTTCCTCTTGTTTTTGTTTAGTACTTCTACGAAACATTTGCTCATGGAGGTCTAATTTGTTTCCCTCCACTCTGTCATCTCTTTTGTAGCCTGTTGTTACTACAACAGATCAGTTGAGAGATCAAGAAGCTATAAACCTGATGCAAGAAAACAAGAAGCTTCGTGCAAAGTGAGTATATTTGAATCTTATTTTTAGTTGTCTATATTCTTACTTCACCTCACAGAATGAATGGATTTCCACTTTTTTTTGAAAAAAATGGGACTGTAAAACTGATGTTTGTCATCATTTGAAGATTTGCAGTTTTGCATAATGATTCTTTTTTACTCTCATCTGGACACTTCTTGACAGAAAATAGCATTTTTTAGGCTCAAAATTAACATACTCTCTCTTTTTTTTTAAGAAAATAAAAATAATTTGTATGCTTTATTTTTCAGATGCTTGGAGTATGAGAGCAGGAATCAAGAACTTAATCTCAAGGTATTTAGTGTGACAGACTGATTGTTATATGCACTTTATAGATGTCTATGCGCCCCACTATCTTCTACCTGAATTTTATCAAATATTTGACCAATTTTATGAGATATAACGGAATGATTGGTCTTTTATGCAGGTGATGCAGCTTCGAAGCAAACTAGGGGAGTATAATCGTGAACACAAGCGACTGCTGGCTGAGTTACAAGTATTGGATGCCGTAAAAGAGGAAAAAAAGGATGTAAATTTATAGAGTTGTTTCAATTCTTTTCTTTGTAAAACAAAGAAAGTAATGGTAGCCGCCAGTCTAAGAGCATATAACCAAGTTCCCTTCAGTCAGGAACAAGAGGCAGACCATTAAAACTGTAGCTGCAGATACTCTCAGCCGAAGAGAAAGGTTTTTTGAAGGTTTAGCCTTTTAGGTGACAAAAATTGTGCTGTAAATAGAAAGTGAAGTCAAGCTTAATTGTAGGACGATTAGCTAGGTCAGTTTTTCACCGGCCTTTAGCTGTGGAAATAGCCAAAAAAAGTCTAGAAACCGAGGGTTGGTTTGTCTGTACAACTGATTGGGCTCTTGGAGGAAGATGTTGGATATGTTCAGTTTATCTACACTTAACACTGAGCGGTCGCATGTACATTCTTCCATTACTTCTTGTGGGATATAAAAACAGTGTGGTTCAAGAAAAGAGGCGAAATTGATGCATGCCGAGTTCCTTTAATTGTGAAGTAGCAGCACTGAGTTGACCTGGTGGTTACGATGCAACTCAACAACATTGAACCCAAGTCAACAAATCTTCTAACAAATTTAGGTATAACTATATTGACAATTATTTAGTATTTGCGGGGAGCATTGCCCGGTATTCATTAATTCAATTGAGTTTTTGATTTAAAATGATATAAATTTTGAGCCATTGATTCTGTGATGGGAAGAGCTCATGATTTGTCAATGTTGAATAGTAGTAATTTTTTATTGAAATTATTGCTATCAAATTTAAAATATATAATATAAAATATATGAAACTCACGAACCAACACTTGGTAATAACATCACGTGCGTGTAAACTTTTGTTAACAGCATGCCATGCTATGCAATGGTAGTTGTTCAAGCTTGGAATGGGAGCCATATCTTTGGTTGCCAAATGTGAAAGGACGTCAAACATGCTATTTATATATCGAGGGTGGTCGTCTTTTCCATATTATCATCTCATCTGTGTTAAGTGCTTTAAGAGTTCGATCGTTTATGCATATGCTAGTAGATAAGTATACTTACTTCCATATATAGTGCACAATACGTGCAAATTACTTGCGTCCGCATGCTGCGACAGACTTTGTTAGCTGTTTCTTAAATGGTTGATGTTAATCTCTTCATATGCATAAACCCATTTACAGCCGGTGAAAGCATACGCTTTTACTAGTTCAGTTTCTCTTTATCGTCGAGGAAGACCTGCTCCTGTTCTGGCTCTGCTTCTACCTCAACTTTAGGTGTATCCGAATATATGCTACCTGCTGACCTGCCTTTTAATATTTACTGAAAAGAGGAAGCCCCCCTCTTTTTTTTCTTCTTTTTGAACAATAGACCAATTGGCTGTCATTCATTCTATTCAAGTTTGGTGTACGCAAGCAAACCAATAGAACAGCACGTTCTTTAAAATGAACTCTGATAAGAAAAGGTATCCGGACGGACCACCTATAATTTTCCACTCCCGCCGAGCCGATGAGTCTTCTTATGGGCCTTTGGTAAGGCATCACTTCTTTTTATTGGGCTCGTTTAAATGCCGCAAAACATTGTACCTAACTCCGGAAAGCAGTGCCAAGCAATCCTGTTATACTAATACAAATAATATAATAAAATAATTTAATTAATAAATTAAAAAAAATAAAATTTATAATATTAATTAAAAATAATTTTTATTTTTATTTTTAAAATTTTAGAAAAATATGAATATAAAAGATAATAAAAAAATTTAAATTTTATTTTAATTAATTTTTTAAAGTAAGTAAAACATTAATCAATGATTAGTAGAGAAATTCAACTCAGAATGAGTGTTGGGGTGTATTTATTATTATTATTACTTTGACTATTGGTTTCGTGTCGTGCAGAGAGTGATGGGCCTACATTTTCAAAGCCCAATGTGGAAGCTTTGGTGACGCGTTGTAATGTCAGCAATTGAAGAGAAGTGCTTTCCTGTTTGTCAACTTAGCCGGAGAATTTGAAATTAAAACTATTACTTCCACGACAAAGTCTAGAGAACTGCTGCGGCTCGACTGAGAAAGGTGATCAATGATGGCTTACTTCAGGGTCTGGTTGTCTTTTGGCTTAATGCCCTTGGTTGCATCCCTGTCCTGTTAGCACAGGTTGCAATTACGATGAATGGCAATGGCTGGTCTTGTAAAACTAAGTTTCCGACTGCTACTTAATTTTGAAAACATCGGTAACTTTTAGCCAGTGTCTACACGAGTGATGGACGAAAGTATTGAACAAAGAACACCATAGCTTGACGGAGATTGGGAAAGTCCATAGTTGGAATACAATTAAGTAAATAAGCCATTTACACGGGAAGAAGTTCAATGTATATCTGTTAAGGAAAAAAGAAGAGAATATTTCTGATGAATACTTGTATACAAAGTGCTTCTTCTCCTTGGTCTGTTTCAGTTTATAGTCTGTACCTTGATCAGAAGTCAAAGCTGTGTCACGCTGTATGCACGGAGGAGCAAATCATTTACAATCCAATTAACGCGAGCAAAAGAGGAAACGAAAACCGAAATGGAAATGAAATAACCGCACAGCTTCTCAAACCGATGTTTTGTCAATGGATTTAGTTTCCATTTTGGAGTGATAAACGCATGATGCAGGATTTTGTATTTGTTCATCTTGTGAAGGCACCATTACTCTCCAGTAGTCGCCATTTCTTCTTTTCTCATTTTCGCGGACCAACTTCTCTTCTTCTCCTTTTCTTTCACTTGCACCGTTACCGGCAGAGTTTGAAATGGAGACTCTTCTCCAATTTAACCAGATTCTCAGCATGATATAAAGCATGATCAGACATATTACTGCTGAAGCAAAGACAATTGCCACAGTAATACTCACAACCTCGGGATTGGATAACTTTTCTCCATTCTGCCGCGCTGATTCAGAGCACGAGAGCAGTGGTGGGCCGCAAAGCTTGGCATTGCCCAAGAAAGAGCTCGGTGGGAATCCTGAAAAAGTTGAAGGAAGTTGGCCTTGGAGATGATTATTTGATAGGTTCAACACGTGTAGGCTGGTTAGTTTTCCTAGTGAAGTAGGCACTTCTCCTTGAAGTTGATTGAAAGAGAGGTTCAATCTCTCTAACTTCAAGAGATTTCCAACAGAGGATGGAATCTCACCAGAGAAAATATTTCTACTCAAATCCAAGATCACTTGTAGTTCTGTCAGCCTTCCTAGCTCAGATGGTATTGAACCTGTTAAGCGGTTCTCTGAGAGCCTCAGCTCAAAGAGTTTCTTCAACTGCTGGATTGTTGAAGGAATGTTGCCTGAAAGGTTATTTCTTTGCAAATTAAGGACATTTAGAGAAGTAAGATTACCAATCGCTGGCGGTATTTCGCCAGAGAGGTTATTGCCAAGGAGGGAAAGCTTCAGCAATCCCGAGCAGTTTCCAATCTCAGCTGGGATCTTTCCATGGAAATTATTGGAGGAGAGGTCAAGCTCTCCAATTTCCTGTAAGCTTCCTAGCCAATGAGGCATTCTACCAGTAAGTTGATTGTTGCTGAGTAGCAGGTGTCCAAGTTTTTCACATTTTGAGAGCTGAGGGTCTATTTCGCCTGTGAAATTGTTGAAGGATAAATCAAGAAAGTTGAGCTCCGTAAGTTGGCCAAATTCAGAAGGTATGTTACCCGTGAGATGATTGTGTGCAAGGCGGAGACGGCTCAGGTTTCTCGACATGGGTAGTTCAGATGGAATGGGTCCTGAGAAACTGTTGTTTGTTAAATCCAACGCAGTTAAAGAATTTGAACCAGTGAGAGGAAAGATTGAACCACTAAATCTGTTGTGAGAAAAATTTATGATTTTGAGGTTTTTTAGCAGGAAGAGAGACGGAGGAAGAGGACCTTCAAAGGAATTGTTGTAAAGAGTAACGAGATAGAGTTCTGAAAGAAATCTGAATGTGGGTGGCAATGATCCCGAGAGTTTGTTATCAGCCAAGGCCAATTGCTGTAGCCTTTTGCAGTAGCCCAAGCTTGCCGGAATAGGACCTGATAAATCATTCTGCCTCAGTTGAAGAACAACAAGATTTATAAGTTTCCCAATATTCTCAGGAATGGACCCTGAAAATTGGTTGCCAAAGAAGTCCATTTCAGTTAAGCTCGAGCAGTTTGTTATTTCTCTTGGTATACTTCCTGACATTTGGTTATCATAGAGGTAGATGCTGCTCAGTCTCTGTAACTTGCCAAATTCCACTGGAATCCTACCTGTGAACATGTTGTCAAAAAGATAAAGATTTTCCAAGTTACTCATGTTTCCAATTTCAGGAGGTAAACATCCTGTAAAGCTGTTATTATTTAGTACAAGGTCTGTAAGGTTCTCCAGCTTGTCCAGGCTGCGCGGTAGCTCTCCTTTAAAGCTATTATCGGACAAGTCTAATTGTTGGAGTGACGAGCAGCGCAATAGCTCCAAAGGGAATTCACCAGAAAGATTATTTCGAGCGAGAAGAAGTTGTTGCAAACTTGAATTATTGAGGCAGAAGTTATTAGGAATGCTACCTGACAAAGAATTATCAGACAGAACCAAAGCTTCAAGATTCTTTAACTGCGTATTTAGAAGACTTATGCTCCCTGAGAGATTGTTTTTTGACAAGTCAAGTATCTCAAGCTGAAGCAACAGGTTAAGCTCAGACGGAATTTCACCATTTAATCGATTCCCCAGAAGATTCAGGTACCTCAAACTGAAGAGATGACCTAACTCGATAGGAATTAATCCTGAAAGGCTGTTGTTGGCCAAGTTAAGAATTTGTAGCGATTTAAGCAAACCCATTGAAGAAGGGATATTCCCTTCAAGGTTGTTGTTTGCTGCTGCAAATTTTTGAAGCTCTTCACAGCCATGAATCGCTTCTGGAATAAGGCCACTAAGCATATTCATCTGCAAGTCTAGAGAACTCAGATGCTTCAACTTTCCAACCTCTGCGGGAATGCTTCCATTTAATTGGCAGTATGCAAGACCTAATACTCTCAACTCAGTCATGTTACCGATTTCCGATGGTATTTTACCCAATAACATGTTAGCTCCAATTCTAAGGACTTGCAACTTATTCAAATAACCCATTTCTGGAGGAATCTTACCAGATAGAGAGTTTGAATAAAGAAGCAGTATCCTTAGATTTTGAAGCCGTCCAAGCTCAGAAGGAATAGAGCCAGTGAGGGAATTTAAGGATAAATCTAATGTTTCAAGTGAAATGAGGTGCAAGAACTCAGGCGAGATGGAACCTGATAGTCCTGAGACTGTTAAGTTCAAGCCCACGACATGTTTTCGATCATCTGAACAAGTTATTCGATGCCAGCTGCATATATGAGCTCTTGCAGACCAGTTGTCGAGAACTCCTGTAGTATCAACGAACTCTTTTTTGATTCTCAGAAGCCAGAAGGAATCTGTCGAGTTATCTCCAGTAGCAACAGCAAGAGTAGCAACAAGTGTCACAATAGACAGGATGAAACGGGACATTTTATTGCAAACCATTTCGAACCGCATAGACAGGATAAATTTCCAAACCAGCTTATCGGATTCCCGATTCAAAATGATTCAGTATCATTTACTGGAAAGAAGTTTGGTCCCGTGTTGAATGAGAAGGAAAGAGCAAGCACGAAAAGAGTAAGTTCATGAAGCTAACAACATATCAGCAAATGAAAGGTTAACAAGAAAATGGAATAGGAGTTTAAGGAGGTAATTTGAATGAGCGAATCGCACAGGCTGCTACTGAAATGATGATAAAAGCTTGGATTTTAAATACTAAGGCTGCCAAATGATGGTGAACGGGTAGTTCATAAAATAATAATGCATGCACAGTGGGTAAGATTTAACCACAAAAATTGTCAGTATCATGAGATGGCAGTCTTTTATTTTACCAAGTATTACTTCTTTCCTGAAGACAATTATGGAATATTGAAGCATGTTTTTAATATCTTGTGGGACGGATGAACTGTATGGAGATAAGAACGAGTGATTGAAACAGTTGAAAAGAGCAGAAAGTTTAGGGGGCAGACCCACTTGGAAAATGGACCAATCTAGCCTTTTACTTGGTGTGTTTGGATTGGATACATTTCTATATGAAATAATTGTTTTCTGTATTGTACTAAGAAGAATTTTTAAGAATCCACTAGGACTGCTCCAAAAGAGTTTTAAGTATGATTTGACTTTCCAAAGAGATGTCGGTCAATCTTATTTCCAATTTTTTGTCAATTTAATTTGGTATGAACCAAACCCATTATCTTATTGAAGTTCTATGATGCCCCAAAAGAGTACGAAGGACCATGAGCAAATGCACCATCTGCGGTCCAGTTGGCTTAATGATAACTCCTTTGATGTAGATCAATGGGCCAGCCAGCCATTTGCTAGATATAAATCAGTGGAAAATGAAAATATAGGAAAGCATGCATATTGTTGGCCGACTGTACTCCTTTGATTTGATGGCCATAATTGACAGCTTCATTTTGTAGCGTGTTCAAACCTTAGAAGTCATCTTGTTTTCTACTGTATACATCTCACGGGGGAGAGTTTAGATATCTAATATGCTTTCCCTCGACCTAAACCACCGAATACAAATTTAAATACAGGAAGAAAACAAAGAGAGCAGCACATTATTGGGGCAAGACCATGTTAGGTTTTGGTATTAATCATCCAAGAAATTCATTGGAGCAGTAGTATAATTACATTTGGTAGAGAGAGAATGAGTAGCAGTTTACTGAGAGGAATCTTCTGACCCAAATTGAAATAAAATACAATGATTCTGCTTAGAAAAGAGCCCAAAAAAGTGAGGACAAAGAGGCTGATTCATCAAGTGGATTTTCTTTGATATATAATTCTGAATTGTGATTGCCGAGCTTTCAATTGAACCTTCTATTTTATTTTTCTGTTACCTTTGCTCAAGTTCTCAGGATTTAAGCAGAGGCAATGAGCAATCCAACACAGATATAAATCCAATGTCCATCAAAATACCCGGACAAGGAAACCCAGTGCTTAACTACCTGGACCATTTGCTTACTTTTTGGCTTTTGCTGAGGAACAAGGTCAATTGAGTGCATATAAATTCGCCTTTTGCTTTAACCTCCCTTTCTCTCCACATGCAACATTTTCTCCTTACAGTCAGAAGCATCTTCATGTTTGCATGTCAGCCTGCTGGGAATATGTTCAAATCCTGCTTTCTTTTGTGCAATCAAACTTGATTTTGAAATAACATTTGACATTCTCACCAAATCTGCCTCTTATTCAGTGTCCAGTAAGACAATTTCAATGGTGAAAGGACATGCTACCATCTAACAGAGATGGAATGAAATACAACTTGTTTAGACTAACATAACATTTTAAGAGAAGTTTCCCATCTACCTAATCTAAGTGTCTTTTTGTCTAATCTTCAACTTGTAGTCGGGGAATGCTATCAAACACAACCTACTCTAGAATTTAAACAAAAATATAACAGTTTTGTTTAAGATATCACAACATGGAATGTCAAAAGGCAACGCATAAGGGACAAAATATACAACCAAAGAAGAAGGTACATTATTGAAGATAAAAAGAATAATAATGAAAGTGTGAGTATAATTTAAAGAAAAATGTTTTGCAAAAGGTCACCTCTAATAAAATAAACATTGAAATATTTCCATCGTGAAGACAACCACCCATGAGAAAGAGAGCGACATAACTATTTCCAGGTAATATTCCCTAATTGCAATGAATTCTGTCTTCAACTAATAAGTTGACTAGAACAGTCTCTAAAGGCACGTTGCTGCTTGCAATCATCGAAGGACATGTCCAACTTAAATATAGATACAGTTATGAATTTTAAGGATTCATTTTGACACACAAAATCCAGTAAATTCATAGAAGTTTGAATGCTACTTTCTCAGTCTACATGTTTTAAACCACTACAAAGACTTTTGAAGCACAGTTGTCAAATATGGTCAATCTACAAGAAAGAAAGGTAAATTTACAAATGACTGTGCAGATTATAAGTCAAAAATAGGTCCCTGAAAAAACATAAACCTGCAGAAATCGCAGCATGGCAATTATCATTTTCTATTTTCTGCTGCTGTTAACTCAGCAAAATAATCCAGCAATAACCTTTTAAAATCTTGTAGACAACTAAGATGCTTTGGTAACCAAAACTCCTTTTTCTCAGCAGATAAACTATAGAAAAATCAGATCCCCAAGTTCTTTAAATTACCTGAGCTGACCTACTCTGCAAAGCAAGATGATAATTCTACAAATCCAAAATTACATTGCATGCCTCACGGAATATTCGCAGCAGTGAGATGAAAAAACCTCACTAGAAAGTTTGAGAGTGACCAATTGCAGATGACACCAAGAAGCTGAATGACTTTCAATAGTGCACCCAAAGAGTTGTTTACTGCCCAGTTGTGCAAGGTCATTTCAGCTCCGATCACTGTAAATGACAGCTGTCACTAGTTGTGCTGCTCTATTCAATTGGTGCGATCTATATACCTCTAAAGAATAAAAAAATCTCTTCAATGTATAGGCATATGAGCAACATCAAAACAATTCTGTCCTTCATGACATCTATACAACAGGTTCTAAATGGCGCTCACACTGGGTTGGGTTGTGTTTATTATCTTCTTATATTTTTTAAAAAACATATATCATAAATGGAGCTTTAACTGAGATATTATGGGCCAAAGGGAAAAAGAAAAAAAGGAAAAAGAGAAATAAGAAAAAAGAATGATAAACAAACAGTTAGAACTTTTAGCCAATCCATGCATTTATATACACACATTAGAAATAGCTATTATAGCTGACAGTGCAAATGCATTGAGATGAACTATAAATGTCTAGAAATTTAAGCAGTAAAGCAACTGTAAAAGGAAAAATATCATAAAGGATATACTTTAATCTTGCTTTCTCTGTTTCTTGGCCAAACATGGATATCCCAATGGAAGTGGGTAGTTACATATGAGTTATGGCTGCACTTGAAAAATAATGGGAATGACAGGACATGGAGGTGATTTCCGATATCTTGCATACTGTTCAAATGCAAATTGTACAGTAATACCAACAATATATGGAGCAAGAGAAGCAGAAGCTGCAGGACCAGTCCATGGCCAGACCATCCCCTAGTCACCGTAGGGATTATAAGACTGAGTACCAGGGAAGCAACACAAGAGATTCACTGTCCTAATTGACGAGGCCTGATAGGCCTCCTTCGATGGTCTATTAGCAGAAGAAAAACTGCAACACCACAGTAGAAAAGAGCTTCTGTGAAGACCAATATCAGGAAATCTGCAGACAGACAACATAGGGCAGTTTTCAGAAGGAAACAAATTTTCTCCAGGAGTAAAAGAAAAACAGTATTCATAAATTTAAATGAATGGCAGCAATAAAAAAATAATAATCAAGTTCAAAATTTCAGGTAGGCAATCTCAGAAACTGCTAATACTCAAGCTTTATTCCAAAGACTAGGGCAATCAGCAGAAACTATATTGCCTGTCCACCCTACTTAAGTTACATCTGATGGAAGCTATCGATCTTTGACACCAATGCTGATCTTCTTATAGATTATTTCCCTTCCATACAATTCTACATATTCCATCTTTATGATCACCCTAATTTCATACCTTTATGTCTTACATCTCTCCCAATCAAATTTCTTACCCTATTTCTCAAATTGCAGATACCAGGCCATTGTCTCCACCAAATTTCAGAAGCCTTGGTATTGTGCAGAACTCAAGGTATATTTCAAAACTTGCCTAGCATCTCTTTCCTTTTAGCCAATGTCATCCAACCATATATTTTCACCTTCTGTTGGGCAGTTATAACCATCTACAGTGGGGTTTACTTAAAATCAACTATAATTTGGGTGGCAGCATGGACAAAGTTATCCTTAGCAAGATTCTTATATATACCCTCTAACTTTAAATTAAAAATTAACAAGAGAAATTAAAGAATTGACCACCTATCCTCCAGAAGACCTTAGCAACCTCTCCAATCCTTCCTTCTTTTGAGTGTATCTTTAATATAATCATTTAGTTATTTGAGTAGTCAGAAGTATAATTGATTTCATGTGGAAAAATAAAAAATAAAACAAGAACAAAAAGGCCACATTAATGTAAGAAAGTTCATACCTGTCAGCAGGGAGTCTACAAATATCATGGAGATTACTCTGCGCAAATAAAGTGCGGAGAAAATAAAAAACGCCACAAGGACAGCAGGACCCACAAGCCATACTAGGCTGCTCTGACTCTTTTGGACATTAGATATAATAACCTCGTTTTCTCTTTTATATGGATGATTGTAAAATGATATTAAACCAGGTTTTCCATTGCTTCCCTCAGAATGGATAGTTGGACTGCCAGCCAAAGAGATACCTTCTAGATTAGGATACTGACTTACTTGTTCCAAAGCATCTGGATTGATCTCAATGCATTCTGCTGATCTTCAGATATAGCGAATAGCACATTTTACCTCTTTGGAAACCCTCCCTGTAACTTCATATACGAAGTGGCATGACTTGACTACTCCAAACACCGTAAGGAAAACATTATAAGAATATTTAAAGCAGCAGTAACACTTCGAACAGAAGTAGTAAAATCAAACTTCAAAACAGTGAATAAATGCAATAAATTGCTGATTGGTATCTAAACAGGAAAATTAGCATAAAGGACCAGTTGCTCTAATCAACAGCATCTCACAAATTACCCCAACAAGTCATGATGGTTATCTTTAGGATTTTGATGCTGAAGAACAACACATCGCTGCCTGTCAAATGGTCCCTGTGACAAGTTCATCTGGACATCAAAACATGAGAATTGAAAGAATACGTCTTCATGGAAAACAAAGACCAAATATTTCCGAGGAACAAAAGAATACCTTGGAACTCATTCTGGATTTAGAAGGAGAAGAAAGAGAATTCGCCACGCAAGAAAGTGAAGAAGGACTAAATTAAGCAGCCATAAGTATACTAAGAAGGCCAAAACAAAAAGAAACCCAGGATGCAAAATGGTTAACTAATGCATGCTAGTTGATTTTAACGCATATCCCATTGAATTGAGGGGAGAATTAAAACCCATAACATAGGAGAAATTTGTGAAACGAAGCAACGAAAAGGTGGGAAAACTGAGGAATTCGGAGAAACTGAGCTTATGGGTTTTTTTACTTCGAGAGAAGCAAGAGAGTGGCTTGTCTCCTTAGTGTTTTTATCTGTTGTGTGGGTAAATCCAAGCGGGGTTTTTTTTTGTCACACAACTCTTCTTCTCGTATGGGCCTCTCATTGTTCCCACTTCTTGACGAGTTATTGTTCTGTTTTCGTCGTCCTCCTACTCCTCCTTTCATCGGTAGGCCGCGTATTATGAATGAAGTTAAAACATTGAAGTACTGCATTTCCGAGATTTCACAGGGTCCAGTGTTACGTACAATTAAAATGCTAAGATTGTTTTAATCAAGAACTCCTGTCCAGCATTCATTAATGGTAGAGTCGATCGAGGCACCGGTTATGCATGAAGCAAGCAATCCAGGCTTTTTCACTCGTATAATTTTGAGATTGAATTAACCATCATTTTATTATAGAACCTCAGAAACAACTTCATAACAAACAAATGACAAGTGCCTCAATACATGACATCGCGTTGCAAAAAAAATTACACAAATCACAAAATTAGGTTTTCCCGGTTTTCCTACGATATAAATAACCCACAATCTCCCCTCACCCCTGCGAGCTAACGTGGGGTTTGCCAGCTCTGAGTAAAAATTTCTAATATCGGAACAATTTCAGAGAAAACCCTAATTTCATTCTTTACTAACTCGGCTAAATGACTTTTCTCATGTCAAATTCCCAAACCTATATCAGGTTAGCCCTCTTTAGGAACCTGATGGTTCTGCAATAGTAGGGCCATATTGATTCCACAAAATCCAGGTACCTTTCCATCAACCACTCTTTAAATTCTTTCAGCTTTCTTCTAGACAGCTCTTCATAATCCAAGTTCTTAATGTCCACCACAGGTTGCCATACACGAGCTCGTACATCTTCTTTGAGCTTCCCCTGTTTGATATAGTTATGGGCCACTGCGTAGTAAGCTGGCAAATTCTTAATTACTTTAATCGTCTGCTTGAAGCTGAAGACATAAAGCGCACATAACCATTGAAACATCTTGATGTAAAGACCAACAATTATGGGTCCAAATATCCATAAAGGTGTTAACTCCTTCGAAACTTCAGCCCCATAAAGCATATTAACTGCCACGAACCATGGCACACTGCAAATACAGCAAAGCAATTAGCAGCAATGTAACTTAGTCATGCACATATTATACAACCAAAGTTATTCATAATGTAATGGTTGAATAGCAATCTTATTAACAATGCCAAGGAATCCAAGTACATCCACTGCAGATTATGGAGCTAAAACTGACGATCAATACATTAAAATAAAAAATCATGGATCTTGTTATTATGCTCTCCCCTATTTATCTTTCTTAAAAGCATTGCTGCAATTCAAATATTCAGTTACAAAAGTTTGAAGACCAGACAGTCAGTGAGATGAGACAGCTAGATGCCAAGTAAAATTATATGAGGCTTTTAGCAAATGATAGATGGATGCAATATTGTCCAAAGTCCAAACTAGTACGCGTGTTTCAATTTTTGGCCAAAAATGAGACAATAATAATAAATATAATAGTTCTACAAATAAGGGTGTTTTGATTGCAAGGCTAAAGGGAAGAGCCCTAATCTCTCTGGACAAAAACATAACCAAGAACTAATTGAGAGTAGGCAACGAGTTGGACAAAGCAATATATTTGTGTCCTAGTGCTTGACCTGTGTCTTCAATCATGTAATTTTGGGTCACATCAAAATGGCGTCCACCTATACCATAGATGAGCACAAATACTCAGCAAATCATAATGTCGCCAAAAGCAGAAGGCGGATAGGGAGAGAGAGAATCACAGACAAACAATCATACTTACAATATGAGCAAGAGAACCTTTATTGTTGCATCCAGATCCCAAAACCGGCCCCAAGCTGCCCTTAGAATCTCACCTCTTCCCTTGTTCCGACTCTCAACATTAGTTTCTGCAATCTCCTTAAGAGCTGGTTCTTCTTCCAAAACCTCATCTACCTCTTGACTCGGTGATTGTGTGCGTAACATTGTCAACCATTTTTTGAATAATTTATGAATAGCAGGGGAACCAGCAATAGTCTCATTTGTCTCAGAGGCATATGAAAGTGGAATATTACGTGCCTCAGAAGATTCGGTTACTGTCTCCTCGCTTTCTTTCGGAATATAAGATAGTTTAACAGAATTCATGGGAATCTTTCCACTCGCCCTGCCTCCTGATTCCTCATTTTGGGCACTTCCTTTGAACGCTGAAATCTTCACAGGTTTTACTTTAACTCCACAAAAACGAGGAGTCCCTACACTGAAGAATATAATCATCTGAGTTCATATATTCAAGTGATATACAAGATAGAAGATTACAAATTTCAATGACGTGAAAGTGGGAACATTCTCACTCTACTGCCAGAGAAGCAAGAAACAATTAGTTGAGGAAATTATGAAAGGCATATCAATAGCTCAAAATAACTGGAAGCAGATCTTAAACTAGTAACTTCAAAGGCATATGATGACAGTCAGAGAGATGACCAATAAAAATTCAATATGCTGAAACAAAGGAGATGACAATTAAACATGCTTTATTACAGTGTTTCTCACCTTACACAAAAGTTGAGCTTTACTGAGGAACACTGATCAGTTTTTTCAGGCATGTGAACAGTTGTTACATATTGCCTTAATGTCAGCCCTTTGCTCCATGATAAACGCCTTGATGGGAATGCTACATATGAACCCTGTGGAGCAATAAACAACACAAGAATTCCACAAATTCAGATACACAGAAAAGTTAGCATCTCAATTTAGTACTGGCTTACACAATTGAGAATTTTCATTTGGTACAAAATCCAACACCACACAGAATAGAAAGGAGTCAATTTTGGGAACTCCCCTAAAATGTCATCAACTCCCAGGATTGAACTAACAACTCATGGGTGAACATACAGAAAAGGAGTCCAATATAACCAGGATGCTGAAGAGGAAAACAAGAATGTTGGCACTAAGGCAGATATAGAAGATAATGAATGCACCCACGAGTCCACTTATGGCCTTAAGGATAAACAAAAGTTTGAATTAAGGAGATGCAACATCCAAGGTGTATACGTAAGGTGTCGTACATCTATACAGAGAAATGGAAAATAAGGAAAAGATGAGGGGGCAGGGTGAAGAATGTCAGGCATCAGTCTCTCCAGACACGTCCAGCTTAAACTGATAATTCTTCTAACTGCAGTTTTCAAGTGCTACAGAAAACTGATATAGAATATTACAGGTTATATTTGAATCTCTTTGAACTTAAGACACTAAAATTGATCATGTTAATCACATTAGGAATTCATAATGTTATAACATACATCCTGCACAGCTTCATGAAGTAGTTCCCATGGCTCTTTTTCCTGAATTTCACTCTTAGCAACTCCTATGCTAAAAACAAGATGTTGTTTAATTAGAAAACAAATTACAAAATTCTAAAAAAGCTGTAATCTGATTTTGCAAGGCAATCCATATCGACGTCCATCAAAAATATAGAATATTTAACGGCTACCAAAACAATAAATAACATGCTAAGAGACAGCAAAAGGGGACTGATGTGATTTACCGACCACCAACATGGAGATGTGTAGTCTTCATGAGCGCATGCAAAACTGGTTGCAGCATTAGATGAACCAGTAATCCGTCATTGTTTGGAACAAGATAACTATTAAGTTAAAGTCTTTGCTTACATCATCATATTTCAATAACATAATTGATTTTCCCCATACATGCAGTATTAATGAAAGATGGACATAAGATCATCACATAACAGCCCATAATTTCAAGGACATATGCCTACTTCTACTGGTATGAAAATAACATAATTATATCTCTCATGCTTTACCAAATATACAAAGAGAAATTACAAGTCAAAGTGTTACCTGCAACTGATGGGTTACCAACACCATTGTCTCCACCCTAAGCACCTGATCATTTACGCAGTAGGGCCTATTCAACAACAAGCACAAAATGAGCACTACTTTTCTACAATGATAATTGAATGTTAATGTCAGTGAGATATAAAGATGACAAAACAAATTGATATTTTAACCGAGGATCTAAGAGTTCCAAATGCTTAATTTAGAAGTGAACAAATGTTACAGATGCTACAAAACCCTCCCACCCGTATCCACCAGAAAACTTTCAAAAAGATTAAAAAAAAAGTTAATAAACGAAATTAGAATACAGATAGTGAATTGAACGAATCCTCATATAGTCCTCATGATTCACCAAAAAAAGCGTAACAAAGCAGCTAAATTGTGCTAAAGTTCCCACTTATAACATCCTTGGCAGCAGAAACCACAAAAATTGACATTTCTTTCACACCTATTTTTCTTGGCGGTTTTCTCAGCAACCAAACATACTCGAGCACAAAATCACCAATGAAACTAAAAACAAATAAAAACCAAATATTCAATTCAATTTCTCCATTTCCTCCCCAATTACCCAAGCAACGAACCCAATTGCACAATTAATACCCAGAAAAAAAGTTTTCATAACATAAAGAGCACGAGGAAAGCTAAAAATTTAATATTGAAGCTCAAAGCAACAGAGAAAACACGAAATTGAAAATAACCTGTACACATGAAACCATGAACTCTTGAAAGCTACGAAACAATTATTCTGAATTAAAGAGCGGATAGAGCGAAGGGGTAGAAAAGAAACTTTCAGGCGGTGAATTTTTAGGGTCTTCATAGAGAGAGCATTTTATCCGGATTGATTTTAACAGTGGATAATAATTAATTAATTAAAAGGGGATAAAGAGCACGCCGTAAACCGGACCGGACCGTAAAAAAAATTGGAAAGTTTTCACGTAAAATTATCCCTTTTTTAAAAAAAAATTTTAATATTTAATTTAATTTTATAATAAAATTTTTTAAATACTTATTTTTACATTAAAAAAATATTAAACATATTTTATAATAATTAAAATAATTTATAATTATACACAAATAAAAATTTTACATTTAAATTACATATGTTTATTTATTATAAAATAAATAAAATATTAATATTTAAAAAATCATTTTTCAAAATATTTTACTTAATTTTTTAAATCCGACTTTAATTATTGGGTTCGGAGTGGAAGGATTGATTTGTATGCATATGATTGTCTTGCAACTGAAAATAATCTGCCTACTCAATGTTCCGATCGTCAATGGATGACACTAAATCAGAGGAAAGTCGTTCCATTGAAATCAACATTAAATCAATTCAAGGCATAAATAATATCCATGACAGTAACAGCGACTATAATCCTCAAATTGAAAGATCAAAATGTGTAAAAACATCATCATCAATCCACAAAACCACAAGGAGGATGACACTCACGGAGAAGTAGGCGAGCCGGAAAATTTCTTCGCCACTTCATCACCCTGTGCATTCCGCGATATATATATATAATATATATATATATATATATATATATATATATATTTCGAGCAAAGGATTGAAAATATAACCAAATACAAGCCAACATCAACGACATCAAGGGATGGTTCCAGAGGGATCCAATTGTGACCAAATTACAAATGTTCATATCGGATACATCTTAAAAAACAAAGGCGAGAAAAATCATCGTCCACATAAAATACACAAGGCACCACCAATCAACTGACTAATTTTCTTTTTTCCCTACCACCATCTGCTTTTGCTTCTAGCCCTCCCCTGCTCAATTCCACACAATCAGTTACCAGGTGATTTATAATTATCTACAATTGAAATTACAACACCTAAAGTACCTGCAAACTCGGAGGGATAAAGCCACCACTACAAATCATGGAGAATTTTGATTCTTCACAGGCGAAAAATAAAAACACCTATAGGCATTTCCTCTCCTCCACTACACACAATCACCATCTGCTTGAAAATTGCCACTTGGCCTTCCATGGTGATTCCCACCACCACGCCTTGCTTGATTCTGACCCCTCTCTCTATACTTTCCACCAGCATTATTAGATGCATCTTTCTGCCCTTCAAACTTGTTTGCTCTGTTGTTATTGTAAGCCCCAACCGGCTGGTACTCATAATGAGAATTGTATCTCTGCCTTTCCCGGTTCACAGGTTGGTTATGTTGCTTGTTTTCTTGCCCAGATGAGCTCCAGTCTCCACGAGATTCGTGTCCCCCTTTGCTAAAACGGATATTCTGGTTTCCATTTCTCCGAAACCCTGAAGGTATTTGTTGCTCGTGTCGAATGTCCATATTTGACAGAGTGGTTTCAACCAAGCTACCAGGACCTTGGTTTGGGGAGTCCGGGCATCCTCTGACTGATGCTATCTTCCTTTCTCTCTTGGGTTCTTGATAGCCAACATTGGATTGTCCTTCCACTTTGCTTGTTTGGGAGTTAGAGTGATCATGGCGAGGCTGAGACATCTCTCCACTGGTGTGTTTGTCTGGTTGAGGCAGGATCGGCAACCCACCAGGGCAAGTGGAATCTTTTTTGTTAGACCTACCAATTTCAGCCCCAACACCTTGACCACTGCCAGGCCTGCTTGCCCGTTGATTAGAGGAGGCTGAAAATGTCTGTGGTTTTGGTTGCCAATGACCCATAGCAAGATTTTCCTTTGAAGAAACAGGCCAGTCAGTTTGACTCATCTCAGGTGCGGCATAAATTTTGTCAGTGTCCCCACTATTAATCTTCTTGTGATCATGATCATGATTATTTCCTGTGCCTTTGTGTCCCTTGAGCTGATGCCGCTTTCCTCTGGCTATCACTCCCTGCTCCTTAACAACAGCAGGAACAACAGGTTGCACAGCAGAGTCAGGATTTTCAGGTGGCAGGGTCCAGCCATCAGAACTCCATTCATCAGAATACTTGGGCCGCGCTTTCACTGAGCTTACATCAGGCTTCTGCATTTGATGATGATGCTCAACTGATTTTTGAACATTCCTACTTGCATTTGAAGACTCTGCTTCTTGCACAATGGTTGACTCAGATGAAGCCCGTTGGCGCCAGGATCCATGCATCTTTCCCTGTTTATTCTGCCTACTATCCCTATCTCTATCCCCATTCTTAGTCTCCATGGCAAACCCTTTCCTCCCACTGCCAAAACCAGAAGGTTCAGAACTCTCGACCCCCCATGACCCAGAATCGGCTTTCCCATCAATCTCATCTGCCATATTTTTATCAACCAAAGGAGCTACTAGTTGTTGACCACTTCCCTGCTGAGCCATTTCTTTGGCCACAGGCTTTGGAACGTACCTCTCCATTTCAGCTCTCTTGTTTCTTGAATTATTCTGCACTTGATTTTCGTTCTTTAAAGATGAAGACTCAACCACAGGCTTCTGGCTGGCTTCACAAGTCACCTCAGCTTTGTTCTGAGTCCGCACTGGTGCCCAGATAACAGCTTCATTGGTGTGGAATTTCTCTGCTGTCTTATTAGTTTGTATGTTCCTTGGCATCCTACGAAAATGCTGAGATTTCCATTGGTTATTTACTCTAACATGGGTTTCTTCACTGGGTGAAGATAAGCGCAGCTTCGAAGACTGATTTGCATCTTTAGACTCAGTTGTCGATTGAACAGAGCTGGGATCCAACTCCAACTCAGAAGCCTTTGTCCTTCCACCTTCACCTGAAGCAGTGGTCTTAGCATTTGTTTCTGTTGATCTCAAAGCAGGTAAGGTGGCCCCAGAGGTTGCCTCCTCCACTTTGTGCTTCTTGCCACCCCTGTTATTTCTCCTCTTTTGTTGTATGGAGGACTCAGACATGGCATTTGAGTTGACAGACAAACTTGACTCACAGCTAGGGGTAATTTCACTGGCAACAACCTCATGAGATGCAGCAGCATTAACTGTTAAATCAGTATCACCTTTCACTGACTCAGTTGTGCTAGTAGTAATAAATTTCTCAGAGGAATTCTTTTCCAACTGAATATACTGCTTTTGTTTATAGCTCAAACGCTTCTGCTTCAAGGAACCGGCATCATACACCTGCGAAGCATTATTATAGTGCACATCAGCATCATTAACATCCTGCCTCATGGGCATAAATTCATTATGTTTATGCATCCCGACAGATTCCATGTGGGCACTCTTTGGTCTCTCTATAGGTTGCTCATAGGACAGAAGTGTGTGTTTTTCAATTCTAGTGGTGACAGTTTCACTAATTTGTGCAACATCATTTGAATTAGAAACCAAAGCTAAGCTTGATGTTCCAGGTTTGCTAGCCACCACTATAGATTCAGTCATCGACTGGTAATCTTCTTCCTTGTTATGTACAGCATCAGTGGAATGAACCTCCAACTTCTGAGTTGAACCATCCGCTGCTTGGGTACGCCTGTTCAACTCCTCCAATTTGGCAAGAGCCTTAGCCTTTTGATCTCTTTCCCGTTCTTCCTCCTCCTTCTGCCGTTGTTTGACACGTTGTTTGGCTAGTTCTCTCATTTTAGCACGCTGATGGAGGAAGTCCAAAACCATTGTTTGTAAAATTTCCAATGCACAAAATTAGCATGCATGCAATACAAAAGTAAATTACCTGTGCTTGGCTATCCCCAAGTTCAGACATGGGTGGCACAGACTCTCCCACATCCTTCCCTTGAGGATATGCCCCAGATTTCTCGATAACCTCCTTGGCTGGATGCTCTTGAATGTGAATATTAGAACTTTGAGAATGCACAACAGACATTACACTTGGAGAATCTGCAACTGGAGATTTCTTCCGCCAGCCATCAACCTCTTGAGTACTAAATTTCCCTTTGCCATGATGATCAGCTCTGCCATACGTACTGTGAATAGATCTGTGAATCTGTATATCAGTATTTTTCCACCATTGGAAATGAAAGACATTGCAAGTAGAAACCTAAAAATTACAAACCAACCTGGAGATAACTGTTGCCCTGGCAGTTGTTGATTTGAAGCTCTTATCTCCAGCACCAACACTGCCTTCATAAGAAGCATGGTTATTAATTACAGTGGTATGATTCCTTCCCATATATGCAGAACCAGTTGCAGCTTCATCAGAATCAGCATTAACAACTTGAGATATATTCTTCTGCTCCTCCCTGCTAGAAACAGACACGAGATCATGCCTTCTATCCAAAGCACGAGCCTTTGCATTTAGGCCCTCTATTTTCTGAATCAAAGTGGAATCTTTTGAGGCACATGGGATTTCTGGGGAAGTAGTAGCTGCATGTTCCACCTTCTTTACTGAAATTTCATCCACCACCATTGCATTTCCCCTACTTTCAGCTGATTTAACAGGTACAAGTGATGAACCAACTTCAAGGTCAGATGCCTGATAAGAAGCGTCCTCGCCAAAAGCCTTTCTTTTTAAATCCATCTGTTCATCCTTTGCGAAGTCTCCTCTCCTCTCATTCTCCCATGATGACACTTTCGATTGGTCACCCTTCTCAACATGTGATGCATTGGAAACTACAGAGTCCTCCTGCTTCTGTTCTTCATCCTTCCCACCCCAACCATCTTGCTGCCTCAAAAGAACCCTATATGTTTCTCGAGCATCATGGGCATGACCAGATTCCAATTGTTCTGAAGCCAATGCTTTGCCATTAGGACCAGATGCAGAGGATCTACCATGGGAATTGCCAGGATCATGAGCATTTTGGCCTGAGTACCTGTTATAAACATGGGGACCACCTGCCATTCCTATAAATGGTATGTCTCTTTCATTGGAATTACGATAGTCCATTGGAGGACCATAGTAGCCCTCATAGGCCACTGGAGCAGGATAAAAACCGGGCCTAATCGGCATACCTGGGCGCATATAAATATCAGGCATAGGAGGCCTGTACATATCTCCACTTTTTGGATGGTGTACCCTTGGTCCAGCTCCTGGTGGGGGTACTGGCTGCAGGTTAGCAAGAGCAGTAGCTGGAATTTGGGGGCGACAAAAATGAAATGGTTCCATAGGGAAGCCCCCCAGAGGAACTGGGGATCCAAATGGAGGACCACCTGGAGGTCCTCTATACCAAACACCACCAGGATGATTATTAATTGGACCACGAGGACCATGCCAGGCCTCATAATGCTGATGGGGAATACCAGTATTTGGGTATGGTTGGGGTCCTTGGGGATCTGCTTGCCACATCTCAACACTCGGTGGCCTGACTCCATCTTCATCGTATGGATTATTCTCCCTTCTCCAGGAATTTGCTGTTCCACTTTTCACATTTGCATTCACAGGAACATCACCTGAAATGTGAACAAAACAGAAATTGACATCATGGCGACCAGAAAATTGATCACCATCCTCATTCAAACAATAAAATTGAGTTCACGCCCACAAACCAGCTACAGAAGTCCCAATCCTGTCTTTCACTGGTGCTACTCCACCAGAGGATGAGCCAGGCTGACTGTGAGAACCCAGGTCTGCAATTAAATCATTGATCAGTCAAAATAATACAGCATAAATATATATCATAAGTATCAAATCCAGATTTCTTACAGAACAGCTATACTCAAAGTTTACAAAATTTGCAAGGAATATCAAACCAACATGGAGTTATCCTAAAACCATTCAGAAAAACTTTCAGGACAAAACAAAACTCCTGTTAGAAAAATTTTTTAACACAATTTTTAATTTTTAAAAAAAGTAAATAAATCAAAATAATTGAACATATAAACAGCCAAAACCATCACCATCAGAGCTCAGATAGGGAAAAACAAAAATAAATTTATAACTGGAACAAAGAAAACCAAAAATACATATACATCATAGCAGAGACAATAATGTCAGTAAACAGTACAAACAATCACATCATGGGCCTCATGTACTTCTACCTGGCAGATACCAGTATGAACACAAATGAAGCTATAAGCAGCATAACAAATTTGATTACCAAAAACCAATAAATTGCATTTATTGTCAGTTAAAGGTGATTTTCATCAGAAGTACTGAACCAACATCCCACACAACACAGCCTTCTCAAACAGAAAATCAGAGATTTCAGTACAATAATTTAAAAAATAAGAGGAATGTCAATAACCAATATAAAGCAGTACATGACTTTAGAGCTATAATTATAAATGTAAATAAGTTTACAAAGAATAGAACCTTGAAACATATGCAAGACAACTAACTTTTATCACAATGTAAAGAGACTATACATCAACCATTCAAGAGATGTTTCCCCAATCATTTTCATACAGAAATTTTAACTCCAAAGCATGAATGATGAGATCTTGAAAAGAGAATTGAACAGGAACCTTGCAACTCTGTGTTTCTTCCAGTGTTGTCTTTTTCTGAACCGAGTGTGGGAAAATCTCCGGAGGTCAGAGAAAACCCATCATTCTTGGAGGACGTGACCGCCTGCATGAAAATAACTATTATAAATCAGACCATTGCGAAACACTTGAGAAAACCCATCAATATCCATGCAAGTCATATCATTACATTTCATTTATTTCCTACAGAGATTAATCTGATTGAGGGAAATACTTTTAAGTTAATTTTCACAAATATGATAAAGTGATTAAAGTATATTAATGCCAAACTAATTAATAACTTCTGTGTGCATTTCCACAGTCTGTAATATACCAAAATAGCAGGAATATTATATAGTCTAGCAAATGAAAATATCAGAAAGCAGTAATACCAATTAACAATGAAATACAATACTCAAAAATCAATGTCACTGTCTGAAGCATATGCTTAAAACAACCACAATGACAGGAAAATTTCTGTTTTAAAATCCAATGCAACTCCATGATATCAAACACTTGTTTTGAGTACAGGATGGTTAAATTAAGAAAATTAACCACATGAACATACCGACTTTTCTGCAGTCCCAGCTGTACACCATGCCACTGAACTTTCAGATAATGGTTCAGCAAACCGAGATAATTGTGCGCTACCAGGTCTTGTTTCTGCGCTTCGAGGGCGTAATGATGTAGTTGATGTCTGATTTGATGTCAACACCCCAGAAGCTGATGATGGTCGAGAATTTGAACTCCATGCACTAACAATAGGCTCAGGGGCTTTCTCACTACTCGCAGTTGATGGTCGAGTACCGCTACCACCAGATGAAGGGCGGCCACTAAGATGGCTTGGGGAGCCAGAACCACCATCAGCACCTGGAGAGAGTGTTGAGGATCCCCAAGCATTTGATGAAGAAGCAGATGATCTACTTCCCCAGCTAAGAGTCCCCCTATCAAGTACAGGCAAGAATCATAGATCAATCTAGGTACCAAAATGGCTGTTATAGACTGAAGGCATTTGGTGAGAATAAATTCTATAAACAGGAATAATGAGAGTACAGACAGCAGCCAGAAACAAAGATGTGCTACTCACTTGGGAACAATTTCCACATTTGGGTCCAGTCCATGATTTTCTAACCTTAAAACAACAGAGAGAAAACATCAAATTTAGAAGAGAGCAGCCCCAACCTAACCATGAATATATAAATGCTTTAAATACGAAAATAAAATAAACTAAAATAAGAACAAAAAAAAAGTAAAGTGGATTACTTTTGGCTGGGTAAGTTAATTGGTTTTGGAACAGAAACTTTTGGAGCAGCAACCTTCCCCAAAACAGTCATGCCACCTCTTCTTGCAGAGGCCCACCTGCAAAGCATTAGATAAATGAATAACTATACTTCTTTAAAAAAAAGACATTAAGTTATTAAGTAGTACAAAATAAAGGGCCTAATATATCATGTTCAAAGAGGAAACTAAATCCCTCAAGCCTCAAACAACTCGTCACCTTCAAGTTTTCAACAGATATACAAGCTCCTTAACAAAGGAAAAATAAACCTCAAGTGTGTTCAAAGAAAGCTTAGGTCACCAGAAAAAGCTCTTATAATTAATCAAAAGCTTACAGAGAATTACAACTAGTAGCAGACCTTTCACTTTGCAATTACAGCAACAAATCTGATAAACAGCTATGACGTCATTTATGGTTAATTCAAAAGCTAGAGACTAAGGCTCAACAGAAATGAATTTCTATTAATTAGTCATTCTCTCTTTTTGTTTCAAGATTGCCATAGTAACTACAGGTGGGCAAAACCAAACTGACGGTTGTTCGGTTTGGAAACGTACTGGTTTGATATCAATTTGAAAAAAAATCAAAACAATAGTTGTCGGTACAATTTCAAGTCCAAAACCAAAAAAACAAACTGAACCAATTATTTTAAACTTATATTTTTATTTTTATCATTTTAATCAACAAATAATAACTCATTTAAATTTAATTAATATAAAAATATAGAAAATGATTTTTATTATTGATCTTGCAGCTAATAAAATTAAAAAATACGTTTTTTATTTTTGGTTTCAAACCATACCAAACCAACTTGGCATTTCTCGTTTGGTTTGAAATTCAGCCCAAATTGAAGAACCTACCCATCCCTAACTGTTACAGCATCAGTCAAGAAAGAGTTATGGGAAATTGTTATATTGCAATGGCTTTCTAACATGCAAGATGGCAACTAGGACCTTCAGTAGCATTCCAAGAATAGTTGTACAAAAGTTTTTTTTTCGTTTTTAATTCTATGAAAAACAGTGTACCTTCGCTCTCCACTCAACATACTTGAAGTCATGGTTCAAGTATCTTTGCAAGGTCATTCAATCAAATTTGCAGCAGTCTGAAGGAAAAGGAGACCAAGGAAATCAATGAGTATGATATATTGCAGTTGGGAAATACAGTTTTGGGGGAAATACTAATAGGTCACAGACAAACAATATAAGCTACGTGAAAAACAGAATCACCTATCTCCAAGACATATCCAACTACTGCATTTGAAAGAAAAATGTAACACAACTCAACAGAATAGCAACAGATAAGCACCAAAATGTTTACTATCATGTTCCACGTCGGTCAAATGCCCAAAAACATTTGTTATGAATGAAAAGTACATGTGCGAGCAAATATTCTGTTATTTGATTTTTGACATGTTAAAAACACTTGCATAAAATTGGTTTGAAAACCATTACAAAAACTGGGGTCAAATCCATAACACTTCGTGACCTGCGTATACAGACATTACACCTCTAATTCCTCAATAATATCACTTCAGACATTGGAGGATAAAATAACAAGTGGAAGGGGAAAAATCAGTTTCAAAAATGCAAAATGTTTTGAAATAAATGCAGACTATTACAGTCCATCCATTGATTTACAATATAGATAATAGTTATATAAAAATTTCTCATGAGAACCTGACCAATAAAGACTTTTAAGAGTAAGGGATTCCGGTATGCATGGCTATAGACAACTTAATCTGGGCAATGGTACTTAAATTGACTGGCAATTCAATCATTTCTCTTCATTATTGACTTCGGTAGTGGTATACAGACCTAAGGAAAATAGGATTTCTTCGTGCATGGTAAACTTCTTTACCATAAAGACTTAATTTGTACTACTGTACCAACCCCTTTCTACAAATTCGATCACAAGTACATTTTAAAAATGAATGTGTCAAGTTAAAGACAAGTAAAAGATCTACAAACTAACAACCCAATAATCAGAAAAAAAAAGACCATAGTTAGAATCCAAACAAATTCATCCACCAGTAAAGCACAAAACTATCATAAAGCAGGGCTTATAAACTCCCATAAATATAATGAATCTCCAGATATCGCTATCAAAACGTTAGCAACAAGAACCACAAATTCTCACGGCACGATTTTAGTTGCTAAGGTTTCATAGGATACATAATTCAAAAGTTATATAAATTGTCAATCAAAACATAAAAAAAAACAAACAAACAAAGAATAGTACCATAAATTATTATCGAAAATAATAAAATTAAGTAGAGAACGACTTGCCTGTGATGGGATAGAGAGTTATGGATGTGGCGTATTAACGGTGCGTTGAAGAGGAAACCCTAGGAAGAAGGAGAGAAAGGGAGGAAGATCGAAAAGTTCACGGGTGTTAAGTGATCTTAGAGAAAATAGATTGAGTAAGGGAGATCTGTAAAGAACGAAAGCCACGGATTACAGTGCGGTGATTTTCTGTACGGGCAGGTAGAGAATGACGAGAGCGAGAGGGCGAGAGCTGGAGACGTTGAGTGTAGCTCCTGAATTTTAATACAAAACCTTCTTGGATGAAAATAATAAGAATTATTTATTATTATTATTATTATTATTATCCTAAAAATAAAATAAAATAACTTGTCAACATAAAATTATAATATTTTAAAACAAAAATAAGGATCAGTATGAAATTACAATATCTTATAAAATATTTTACTATTATTGTAATATTAAAAAAATAGTTGAGCCTTTGGTAAATTATAAATTATATTATTGTAAGCACTATTTATTAAATAAAAAATTTTTAGTTGGACCCAATTCTAAAAATTTTGTATGGATTCCCACACTCACGAAATTATTAATAAAATTCAATTGGGCCGATTTGAAAAATATTTATTATTCATCATTTATTCGTTAATTTTTAAAGTTTGAGGGCCCATATGATAATTGGGCATAATTGTTACTTTCAAACGAACCCCCTCAATCTTTGTAATCAACGAATAATTGTAAACTATTTCAATAACTTGCCCACCGGTGTGACGAAAGTGGAGAAATTTGGTTAAATATGTTTTGGCTGCGAATATATTTTTAATTTATTTAATTAATAAATTATTAATATAATTAATTTGGTAAAATAAATAATAAAATTTTCCTTCGTTTACTTGTTCATTATTTATTTGGCTCATTAACTGGCCAACTCGCCTCGTTTCAGAGACCCTCGTATATATAGATGTAAATTTCACATTTCATTTGGCTGTTACAGAGGTGTACGCCTATGGTCTCTCGCACCAATCGGTGGGGGAGAGACGACGAAGTGATTGGTCGGAGTGGCTGTATGCTGACGAGCTACAGGGTTTTTTGGCCACAACAAAGGTACATTTAACATATGGATATGCATTTCTTTCACTCATGATCTCATGTTTGGCGCTCTTCGTCGCTGCAATTTAGTTTAGGAATCGACGATTGATAATTTGATCGGGGTTTAATCGAATTTCTTGCTTGATCTATTTCTGAAGCAAGCAGGAACTGAAAACTTTACTAGGATTGGAATTTATTAGGGAAATTTTAATGATGGAACCCAGATCACCTTCGAAACAGAAGCTCTTGATCACGGGATTCAATCAATTCAAACGGCTATTGAGATTTTGTGCAATTGTGTTCGGTGTAGTGTTGTTATTTGTTGGTGTTTATTTTGTATTTAGACCGGGGAGAGCTTATAATGTACTAAGTGGGTCGTACTATACTGTTGTTGTGGATTGTGGCAGCACTGGAACCCGAGTAAATGTTTATGAGTGGAAAACAAGAGACGTAAAAAGTGACAATCTTCCTGCTTTGGTGCATTCTTATCCAGATAACTCGACCAAGAGTTCACTTTGGAAAAGTTCTTGTCATTACCATTGTCTGCAGACTGAGCCCGGTTTAGATAAGTTTGTTGGTAATGCTTCTGCAGTGAGAGCATCTTTGGAACCGTTAATTTCGTGGGCGGAACAGTTAGTGCCGCTTGAAAGACACAGAGTCACTCCTATATTTGTCCTAGCTACCGCCGGACTAAGGAGGTTGGCAGTTGAGGATGCCAGGTGGGTCTTGGATGATGTTGAGGCTATTGTGAAGCAACACGCGTTTATGTACAGGAAAAATTGGATAAGGGTTTTGAGTGGGAAAGAAGAAGCTTACTATGGTTGGGTGGCTTTGAATTATAAAATGGGGACTCTTGGAAATTCCTCAAGGACTCCCACGTTGGGGCTTCTTGATCTGGGAGGTTCGTCACTGCAGGTAGTGATGGAAGATGATGGTGCAAGAGATGATGAACACGTGATAAGATCAGAGATTGGCCTGATTGAGCATCGGGTATTGGCATACTCACTGCCAGCATTTGGTATGAATGCAGCATTTGATAGGACAGTTGCTGTGCTCAGCCAAGGGCAGATGCCAAGAGAAGGTACTAGTGACAGACTTGAAATCAGGCATCCCTGTCTCAGTTCTGGTTTTTTGCAAAATTATACTTGCTATGGTTGCGTTGGGCGAAATATTACTGATCCGAAAAATTTGAGTAGTCATATGAAGGAAACTACTACTTTCACTTCTACTTATCTGGTTGGAGCCCCAAATTGGGAGCAATGCAAAGGGATTGCAAGGGCTGTTGCAAGCAACTTAGGTTGGTCTCAGTCTACAGTGGGCATGAACTGCAAAGCAGGCTTGTCCTCTTCTAGCATTAAGTTCGAAGAATCACATTGCTTTAATTCTGCAATCACTTCTTGAAATCTTTATGTCCTTAGTAAATAAATAAACATGGTGCTAAGCCTCTGAATGTTGCTTTCATGTCCTAAGAATGTATTACTAAAATGGTATCTAATGACATTTGTTAGGGTGCCTTTAAGTTAAAATAGTGATCTTTAGAGTTCTATCATATTATTGGTTACGCGCATAAATCAATGTCTGTCATCAGTTTTGTAGGAAAAAGTTCTGCCCTGTCTCTTGGCCAGAAGTTTGCTTACTTTCCCCTTGATAATAATGTAATTAAGAATGGGATTATAAATATTTAGTAGAAGTCTGAGGATTTTATGACTTGTGCAAACTTGAAAATGTATTCTTACTTCTTTGCTTTCCTGTGTGGTTGCATTCACTCTACAAAATCCAAGTCAATGGTTGATTAGGGTAGTCTCTTAAGGAAACATTTCTGTGATCAGTCATTGATTATAATCGATGAGACTTTTCCCACATCTGTTTCTTTGAATCAGTGTCTTTGTCAGCAATATATCATTATCATTATATGTAGTAGCTGTACCCATGAGATGCTTTTTCCACCTGTGGAAGGATGAGCAGGAGTTGATAACTGATACCTCACCACTTGTGTTATGCAGGCAGAAATACACTTAATTTGACAGCTGTCACCCACTCTACTGGACGTTTTCATGCTTTATCTGGATTTTTTGTGGTTTACAACAAATTAAACTTGAGTTCTAGAGCTAATCTGACAAAAATTTTGGACAGAGGCCAACAGTTATGTTCGAGATTGTGGGCTGATGTGAGCCAAGCTGCTGGCACTGAAAATCATGCTGGGCAGCATTGTTTTCGGGTGCCTTATATGGCATTGCTCATCGAGGAAGCTCTAAGTCTTGGTAAGGCAGAGATAATGTTTGGTCCTGGGGATCTTTCTTGGACATTAGGTGCTTCACTGATTGAAGGGAGATATTTATGGCAAAGCACTACCGGAGCTGAGACCTCCTTTTCAATTCTAAAGAACACGCAGCTCATGTCTTCTCCAATTTTTGTTTTTGTTTTCCTTCTCTTTCTTCTATTCATTGTATATTGCAGTCAAATCAAGCTGCCTATGCCAGGCAAGAAGGGTCCTGCTGTAAGGGCATCTTTGCCATCTTATGTTTACCCAAAACACCGGCCTAACTAACATTTTGGTGACGACAACATAGAATTAATAGATCTAGTGAGTACATCCATTGTTGTACCCTGTAAAACATCTATTCATTCATTCTTCTATGTCAGAAAATTTCTTGAAAAGAGTTTCGTACATTTTGGATTGATTTATGTTAGTGACAATCAATTTTGTTGGATGGTTTGAGTTGCAAGAATGATTTCACGGTGGTTTTTCCTAACTTTGAGGTGAAAATTTTACTACCCATCCACCTTTTCGCTTGTCTTTCTAACCATCTATTGAAGGGGGCGAATTTTGATGTGGAAGGCAATTTGTAATTGTTATTGTTACAGGGTGAATAGCACATCAAAATGTTCTAACTTGCGATGAAAGATTTGTGGACCAATGCTTTGTGCTTTAATTTGGGCTAACGTTCGCTCTATGTACTCTAGAGTCCGTTTTATGTGGATTCTTGATCTAAAGTGCGGCCTTGTTATCTTTGGCATTTTCGAGTCAAACAGACCAAGTGAAAAAACAAATTACCAACCATGAGACAGTTCTAAGAGCTTCCACTGAACAGCCACAAGCAGGTTACCTGTTAATGCATCATGAAGTTTATGCTTTGAATCGAATATTCATAGAAGAGGGAGAATCATGAGCATTGAAGTCTTCTGTTTCTAAGGAAGACATGCAATCTACAAGAGACTGATTGCTCAGTAAAACTGATGATCTCAAGCTCTTCTTTCTTGGACAACTGAATCATATAGTGCTATAGTCCTTGTGTATGAAGAAGACAGAGATCATAGAAGTATTTAGTACACTAGTTGCAGTGGTCCATATATAAAAACTATATATACTAACAAACCATAATTATTTTATACCTGATGGGTGTACATGAGCCGGAGACTCAATTCATTTTACAAAATCATCACTTAGTAAAGCCAATGGACAATAGATTCATCCCCTCATCATTAGCTTCGCTCTGTTTTTCTCTTTCATAATTGACAACTAGGCAAGCCATTGGAAAAGGGACATGCTAGCAGCCCTAACAGTCTAGCATGGCAAGGAAAACATCAGAAGTCAAATGTAATATCAGATGATGATACTATAATGCCACAGCAATTATGATTAATTACTTGTATACTTATCTTAAACACTGTCTTGAACTGAAATACCAATTACCATCTATTTTACAGACTTTCATTATACATTATAAGTATTAAGAACACATTTTTTCATGCACACATGATAAGAAACCGGCATAGTGATTCCAATCATTCTGCAATACTTTAATATGTAGCTATGTCTTTTGCACTAGGTTTACAGCTGTCCATTCCAGATGCATCAATATCCACCCAAACTTCGTTAACACGACTGATGAACTGGAATGGAGAACTATACTGCGCAATGGAGTAAGCATAACCACTATCGGAAGAAGTAGTGTTAACCCAAGGAGACCTGCTCAAGCTGATGGCAAGTTTCTCTGCTTCTCTCACAACAATTTCATCCTTGGCAAATCCAGAAAACTTCCTCACAGCAACACAGTGGCGGTCCCATACATAGGGTTTCAAATGAAGTTCTGGGAGTGGAGTCGGTGGGTCAGCTTGGAACTTCAGAGGCAAGTACAGATTGACAAAATAGGCAGAGGAGTGAAGGGGCCCAGCTCCTGGAACTAAGCTCGTGACAACAGGAGCTGTCATTGCAATCCGAGAGTAGTTAAGATTGGCACCCTGGGTGTACTGGAACAACCTACAAGAACATCATCAAGAAAACTTTAGGCAAATAACATTTATTCAAATTAGCAATCGTGAAATATCAACACAGTAAAGAAAACTGAATAAAGAAAAGAATCAATTAGAGTCCAAGGCAGCAGACATTTTGTCAATATTAAACTGCATATTCTCCTCCTCCATCAACATCCCACCTATTTTTTCTAGTGAGAAATAAAGTCTGCCCTGATTGAGGTTGCATACCATTATTATTATGTTGATTTCTTCAAAATTTACGAGTATGCTTGTCACCGATGTGCTTTCTGTTTTTAATGCTCAAATTTGAAAGCAGCCAATGCTTACCAACTACCTGTCCTCTTTAACATGTAAAAATCTCATTTCACTGTCACCTCAATCTCAAACATACCTATATCAACAACACACAAGATGCTTTCAGCATAATCTCTTTCCATTAATGAGATAATTAACACTTCCATGCTGGGAAGAATTGTATTAGAATTCAAGTTTGGTAACTTTAGTATTATAAATCCAGAATTTGTACAGACTTTGCATTACGTTGTCATATTGCCAATCATGAACTTCAAACTGAAAATACCAACTTTCCTAGCCAAACTAGAAACTCAAAGATATTCTCAGGGACTGATACCTGTGAAAGCCCAACAAGGTGGCCTTCTCGAAAGAGAGTTGACGAACAGGGGCAGACATCCACGTGGACTCACTGTAGAGTCTGACCTCAAAATCCGATTCCGAGTGTACCACCGCGTACTCTGGCGACTCGATCGCGTTACATAGTACAAATACACAAAGCAGGCACACCCGCTTCAGCAACATCCTCGCCCTCTCCATTTCTTTATTCTCAAAGCATCGAAGACAGCCAGAAGATGTTTTAATTACCGAACAAAACGGATGGTAATTTACAATTATGTCCCCTTTTGAAGTCATCATTGTTCGTGTATATGAAGTTAAGGTTGTAATCAACATTAGTCATTTAATGGACATTATTAATTATTGGTTAAAATTGTAATCAAAATTAAGGTAATGACATCTTCTCGATCTTCTGCCACTACCAATTCATTGATTATAATGTCAATATCAACGAAGCTGCAAGAGGGCAAGAAAATCTGAACTTATCGAGGAAAAACAGCGGCTATACGCTTCTAAATCATCTTAATCTCACCTCTAACCAGCAACAATTTGTACAAGACTCAGGTAATGCTGGTTCAGAAAGAACGATTTTAAGTTACGGTACAAAACGACATGTTACATTCCCACATGTTGTTAATTCTCCACCACGTTAGCTAGTTACTGAAGTCTCCAAGCGTCGCCCTTGCGTTGCGCTACGCCTCCTCAAGTCCTAGTGCAACTGAAACACTAAAACACTATTTACATCCATAATCAGTATAAGTTGTCAAGTTTACATAACTAATAAAACCAGCTCACCTGAAGAATGTAAACACTGAAGTGTAGTTAAAATTCCCACAAAGAACAAATCAAACCAAGCTCAGGGGAAGGCATAATAGCACCATTTAACCTACCCTTCTGAGGCTGACTTATCCATTGTTCATCAGCTTGTCCAGTACCACATTAAGGTCAACTGACTGCTCATGTTCTATCAGTTTCCTCGTTGTTGCCTTCACTTGATCTCTCCGGAAGCCCATTGCAGCAAACCTTGTCGACAACATCCATCAATTGGTGGCCTGTTTTCACTCCCACCAGATTCAGCATGCACACTAGATGCCATTGGAATAGCATGAGGTAACATTTTGGCAGTCGGAAACTGAGAGTTACTACTTCTAGCTCTTGGGCCTGAAGGAGATGGCAAGGGTCGCAAAGGTTTCATCTTTGTACTGTTGGAGCCGAAAGGAAAGGCACCGTAAGGATCAAGGTTGTTGGAATTGAAGTGATCAGGTGGTAGAAAATATCCAGAAGGGAACTCCTTACAAGGAATGCTGGGAGCTTGGTAGGTTAATCCACTGGAGTTATAAATGAACTAAAATGTCTAATGACCTTGGAAAATTAAGAGTGCTAGTTTCACTGTAAATGTCTAACTCTGCAGATTTTACGAAGTAGAATTCCAAGAATAATGATCAAATGAGAGTGTTCGTTCATTTGTTACCTTATTATTTTGTGATGTGCGTATAATTAATTTTACTGATTCTATTAAGTAGAATTCAAGAGTTAATCGAGTGAGTGTTCGCTCGTCGTTGAGTGTCACTACAACAAAGGTTCGATGACAAGTAACTTAACTCTTATACTCTTATACCACTTGTCACGGGTGTCATTTTTGTAATACTTGAGCACTCTCACTTAATTAGCACTTTCAAATTTGATTTGTCAAAATTTACAAAACTAATTTCACATGCACCATAAGCATAGTAAAGTAATAAAGAACAAGCAACATAATATTTACAAAAGCACTAACCTTCAACCTAAGATGATGTTTATGAACACACTGACTTTTGACTTAACACCATGTTTACGAGAGCATTGATATTCAACCTTTTCATTACTTGCAACAAAGAGGATTACAAGTTTAATACTTTCAATGAACTTATTAAATATAAATCAAATGTGTAGCACTTCTTTACTTTTTTATTACTCGTAACAAAGAAGAATACAAGCTCACCACTCTTCAATGAACTCCCTCATACAAATTCGTGATGCTCCCACACTTATATCACTTGTATGTAGAATCCCACATATCTTTCCATTGGGCTCTCCTAATGATTTCATTTGTAGTGAAACCAACACACTAAGTTTTCTAAGGTCATTAAGCATCTTAATTTATTTACAAGTTCAGTAGATAGTAATTTGAAGTACATTTAAAGTCTATCTTATGCCTAAGAATTATCCACAATACACTTCAAACTCGTTTAAAAGTCTTACTTTTAGCCTATCACGTCACATGCCTAGTGGGTCTCAGAAGTTTGTTTCTAGTCCATCACTTATAACTGATATATTTGACTAGAATTCTAATTCTCACATTCAAGAGTCTCACTTGCGCATTGTTTGGCTAGAAATAGTTTGCCTTCAATTATGCTTGTAAATGACTTACTCCTGCTCAAATCCTACTCTTCCTTAACTACATCCTGACAACCATTCCAGTTGTTCTGTCAGGAAATGAACCCATGTTCAATAAGTGGAACAACCATGTTTCAGCATCTTTGGTTTGTCTTCTCACATTATGGTTTTGGACTCTTGTGTTTTTTTATTCCAAGAAATCTCTGTAACCTTATATATTTAACACATTTTAACTCTATCATATACTTATACATGCAGCATTATTATCTTGTGTTACATTGTCAGCCTGTTGGCGCCTAATGCACCAAAGTTGTACACTGCTCTAATGCACACTAATTTGCTTTCGCATATGTTACCTTTGCTCCCACGCACACCAACCCGCATTAGTATATCTTTGGCTACATTCCACACGCAACTAATCTATGTTGTGCGTTGACTCATGCTCATCTTATTGCATGTTACACCCACAGCATGTTTAACCACCCCTTCCCACCAAACTTAAGATCAAGGTGCAATCCTAACTTCAGGTGTGCCCTTGTAACTAAGGTTGTGACAACTGCCATTATTATGAACGATGACCACAAATACAACGATACCACAATCAGATGTATACGATTAATGTAAAACCTGGACAAACAATAAAATTGATTAAATTTCCATCGGTGGTCGTGTCTATCAGTACACTATATTTGAGCCAAGATGATAAATCTAGTAGTTTTTCTGTTTCTTGACTCTCAGAGGATTTATCCTCCTTCGAGAAGGGCAAGGCAGACAACTATTCACTCTTACAACTACTGTATGTCTAATTGAAAACTGAAAATTTCTCGGCAGAAAATTAACAAAATGACCCAAGCCTTTCTGCACATGCATGAATTTTAATGACATAACTACAAACTGAACATAAAAACCGGAGAAAATGAAAGATTTTGCAAGTAAAAAGGTGAAAGTAAAAAAAATACCACTCTCAGTATATTATCGGTCTTCCCATTATTGTACTCCATGGCAGCCTTCAAGTTATCAACAGCGTTCTCCACTTGACGCATTCAACTCTCTCTCCAACCGAGTCACTCGTGAACCGATACAATTCACTTCATGTAGCACATTATCCACATGTTCTTCGATCTTTTGCTCAATCACAGAAGTCAAATCCACCTCACAGGAACCAACATGGTCCACAAAACACGCCATTATTCCAAAAGCCATTTCAACATGTATAAGCAAAGAACGTACAAACAAGAAGCCATTGCCTACTCGTATGACTAAACTGACTGCAAAAGCAAACGAGTAATTAACTAGAAATTCTATCAAGAGACTGAAAATTTTCACTTCGTTCAAATTCAAAATTTGGATTTGGCCCAATATTTATCATCAAATTTGAAACCAGAAAATTCAATAAGACTGAACTCTGGCTTCTTGCACCACTCGAAATAAGATTTACTAGATGCTTTTTGTCTTTACATGCACTGTGTTCAATATCAAGCAATTAAGGATACAACCCAAATAATTGCCCAATTTAAGGAAAAATCCCATTTTTCGGACAAAAATCAACAATTACCCAATTTACTGCTGAAAATCTAAGATTAAGCCATTAAGGATACAACACAAATAATTTCGTTGAATCAAGTTTTTGAGATCAAATACCAGAAATTCGACAAAATGAAAGTATAACTTATAACTAATAACTGTAGAATTAGAAAGAGGGAGAGATAACACTCTAAGGCGGACATGTGCATGTTTGTGCTTGGATTGAAATTAACCAGAGGGAAGAGCTTCAAATCCGTAGTCTTGATCGATTTTTTCGTCTGAGAAACCGTCAGACTGTTGTTGGTTTCTGGAAAGTTGGGTAATTTGCTTATCCTTGTGAGTCCAAGAATTAGAGTTTCTCATGGCCTCTGTTGTTTAACAAATCCGAGGATCATGAACTACCATTCCAGACCAGTTCTCCAAAGCCAGTAATAAATACAGTTGGGTACAAGTTTTTCAAAGACAAGGGACCAACCTTAAACCATGTTCTGTTCTCTCTCTTTTTCTAGCCGCTGTAAAATTACTGAGACTGAATCTGTCAAGTGAATTAATGCTGCAACCGGTTTTCAATGGCATCACCAACTAAATTGTCTTTATCGATTGCATGAAGTTAATGGTGGAAATTATTTTGTCATTATTATTATTATTATTATTAGTTATGTGATATTTAACTGCCACAAAAATTGATGAAGAAGAAAACCTTCATTAATGAAAGTCGAGAGCGCTTAAGAAAGTCAAAATAAGTAGTCAATGACAGGCATTCCTGAAGGATTAGCTCAGTTGCTAATTCTTGCTAAAATCTTAGATGTGCACAGGAGGATCACGTAGACGTAGAAGCGGCCGAGTCTAACAAGTATATAGCAGTATCCACTTTCTTTCGACATGGCTGTAGGCAAGAAGCCCACGAAAACATTTGAGCAGATGTCACGTCGCATGTGCACGGGGGAATTACGCGGTGGATGCTAGCCCCCACCGACAGCTGAGATGAAACGCGCGAGAACAAGCATGCAGCGGTGCTGGCCAACCCTCAAGGTAAAAAATATACTAATTTTCTGTTGGTAACCGTCAAAACGACGACTACTAAGCAGAACCTTAATTTATCTGCTTCAAGTTAGTGACAAAACCGACCTATTATCAAAATGACAAAGCAATTCATTAGGATTTTGTTTACTCAGTGTTACCGAAATTACATGCTATCTCTTTTGTCTGTCTGTTTGCCGTCTTTTTTAAGCCTCGAACCATTCAATTGTTCTCTTGTTCCGAGACATAGGACATGCAAACTGTATCATTCGACCAAAATTAATAAAAGCACTCAACAACCGAAACTCATCGGGGACAATTACATCTTAGGGTTCTTTTTTTTGTTTCAAGTAGCCATTTATAGTGACGCATGGTTGGGTTTTTCCCTCGGTTTATTTACTTTACTCAAGTTGGTGTCTTGGGGATGTTAGTTTCTTCTAATATTCGGAAGAGTAATCCTAAGTTTTGGCTTTACTTAATGTATCCTGTTAATGAATGTGATAGCCCATACATTTTCCGGTCAATATACCGAGCCCCTTGTTGCATATCCTGCCGTTTGGTTTCCATACATTTTGCTGAGGATACATAGAAGCCATTAGGCCAGCTTTCATCTGATGTAAATATTTGCAAAAGTGTCGTTGGAAAGTCTGAGAACGGCGAAGGATTTTTCCGGTGACTTCAGAGGGTCATGTCTTCTTCCGTTGGGCACCTCCCGCAAAGACCTCTTTCTCTGCTCTGCAATTAAATAAGAAATCTATAAAAATAATGAACTCGAATTGCACATTCATACATGGTGTGTGTGGGCATATATAATCTCTTTGTGACGCATTAACGCCCCTATCACAAGGAGCTAACACAGCAAGACCAAAACCAACAATGTGGGCTTCCAGTTATATAGAAATAGCCCATTAAGATTAAAAAAAAATCTTGTTTATTTGATTTAAATTAAATACGCTTTAATTTTTTTAAAAAAAAATAAAATTATAAACAGGTAATTAAAATATATTTTTCAGTAAAATTAAATATTAAATTAATTTTTTAATAAATTTTAAAAATTCAACCAAAACCAGCTGTAATTAATTTGAAGTTAATAATTTGATTGGTTGGTTTCAAAGTAAGCCATTATTACTTTTGGAATTAAACCACTTTAAGCTAGGTATGAAATTGCTTTGCCTCTGCCATGTCCCTCCAAGTATTTTGTCCACCCACCACAAGAATGGCAAACACATTATACTGTCTTTGAATTATATTGCTGATCTGGTCTTGAATTGCTCATAGTTTTTGTCAATAAAAATAATTCCAAGCAATCTCAAATGTCCTGTCGGTAATGATGAGTTATCACCATTGCATGTTCTTCGTCAAGTTTCCTGCTCCCTGTACAGGGAATTTCTTGTTCAATTTCTTTAAAACCCTAGTCAGAGTCATAGTAATACTCATATCTGGTGGACGAAGATACTTGACAAACCAACCTTTCCTCAAATCTTACCCTACAAGCGTCCAAACAACTGCAATTTAATTAATTAATTATCAATTAACAAAGATCATCATGCTAATAATTTGGACCTAATTATACATCCCCATCTTAATTAGAATCATAATAATAATAATTAGTATGTCTAAGCAAGGATTTGGTTGTGTCCCGCTCTATCCCAACACTTGCCATCCTGTGATTGGCAGGAATATGGCACGTGAGACTGGCAGTCATTAAAATGATAATATACTTGGTCCTTCTTCCTTCTGAAGTGTTAAAACTTTTGCTTAATCTTCATGGATGATGGATGACAAAAGGTAGATTGATATTAGGGTTTGTCGGCAGTGTTATATCTTGCTTTGTTGACAGCATCAATTCGGGTATGGAATTTTTGTCTATGGAGGGAACATGATGACTAGCATTTGGGCCATAAGGTCTGCTAATATATGTTTAATTAATTTTAATCAACTTTAGAAGTGGGTATTGCTTGTATTGGGTTGTTCAGCTATTAGGTATGGATAATTAATGGTTTTTGCTTAGCCAGTCATTTGAGACTAATTTGGTGGAGTGGTTGCTGATTTGACATAGGTAATTAGGGACTAAAGCATCTTTAATTTAATTAAACAAGTAGACAAAGAAAATGATCGGTTTGTTTGAAATTTGAGAGGTAGTGTTTCAAATGTGAATGTTTTTCCACCATTCCTTTCAACATTGGTCGTATTGTCTTCTTTGCCAGTTGTTGAACAACCCATATGGAAAATGCTAAATACCAAATGAATCAAAAATAGAAAAGACAAAAATTGAAGTTGATCATTAATTTTTCTTTGGGTACAAGAAGCTAATACCTCTTTAGCTTTTGAATGATGGGGAAGTGCTTTTTGTATGCAACAAGCATGCATAAATGGGATAGGCTGCAATAGGGATATGGGTATCCCCATCGAAATTCACTTTACACTTTTAGTGAACACGCCATGAGTGAGAAGAATATATGAGAAAGAAAGAGTAAGGGCAAGAAATCACATGCGGAAGTGGTAGAAAATTGCTTGAAGAAACACAAGGCAAATTGATTAGAAATGTAGGCAAGTTAGGAAACAAAAAGGAGTCCCCTTCAAAACTTCATTGTTGAAGGGTCAACCTCAATGCTCTCTTTTCGTCCATCATTTCTCACTGTGCAACCATACATGGCCATGGATTAATAGAGACCAAAAGCAGACGTGAATGACACGGTCGCCACCCAGCAAAATTACTTTTGTCCCTACAATATTATCTTTCCGTCCATTTTTCTTTTCCTCACAAGTCATAACACTTTGAATTCATTCGTAAGATTGCATGTAATTATGCTGGTCATTCTAGATGTGCACGTGTGAAAGTTTCATGCATACACCCTTACACCCATCAAGGTTTGAACAGCACGACACTATAGAACATTCACTCATCACTACTCTTTTGTCTAAAGGGAGGTGTGAGGGATCTATTCACGTTTTCTTGCATTCCAATCAAACCCTAGATCAAGTTTGATCATGTCTTTTCGTTGAATCTCTTTTCGCCCTCATGATTAACTTCATTTTCCACTCAATATTATATTTCCATCAACGTTAAAATACATCATGATCAAGGCAATGTTTCCTCTCTAATTCCCAGTCTGAATGCTACCAAATTCTGGTGAACAATTTGTCTCCCTGTAAAGCATAATCATTTTAATATATATAATCAACAGATTGTTTTCATGTCAGATCATCCAATCCCACCAACCAACCAACCGAGCAAATCAAGTTTGTAACATTAACATTTCTGTCAGGATATCTCATTTTGACGTCATAATTATTCATAAATTGTAAATGAAGCTGCAAATTGGAATAGGACAATGCCCAGAGAAGCAACAATACGAAGGACAGACGGTAATTATGATAAATAAAATGACCATAAACAGCGGCGCGTTTCCTTGTAACATATGGTTACAGTTTGTGGACAACCTATATATAATAAGAGAGGTCTAAAGTCTCTCCACCAATCAAATCACTGATTGTTTTCCTAGAAAAGTTACTGAAGTCTGACTTTCTGATTTATAAGAGTGTTGATTGCTCGAGACCACATAAGTACGGTGGTCCGTAAACCACCATAAAATTCAAGTTTTATATATAGTAGTAGTGTATATTGGTGTGGTTTGTTTCTACAGAGATAACTCTAGTTGTTTGAGCTTCCAATTAGCAGCAGATTCAATGAAGGAAACACTGAGATACTTAGCAGGCATTGCAGGCCCGAGTGGTTATGGCTCGAAATCAACAGCTGAGCAAGTTACTGAAGGCTTGCTTCTTCCTTCTCATCATCATCTCACTGCCATAATCACTGGTTAGCATTTTTATATTAAGAAACTCAACCTTTATGGTAATATGGGAAATCTTTCTTCTTCGCACCTTTTTACTTATCATTGGTGCATGGGAAATTTTTTTAAAAAATTGACAAAAAAATTAAGGTATACTTCAGAATTATTTTTCTTTGTTCTTTATTTTTTGTTTCGGCCTCCCATGAAGAGCTTATCTGATGGGTTCTGCATGAGTTTTGCCCTCTTTGTTTGGAAGCTGAGTATGCTAAACTTGAGTTTCTCAAGAATAGTATCAGTACCATCCTTCCTCTCTTGTCTACTGGATCCTTTAAGGATTCGTGAACATGGTTCTTACTTTTTCACATGCCTTCCTTCTTTGCTGGTTCTGGAAACAATATCACACTTCCCCATAAAACTTCGTTCAGGTTAAAAACTTGACAGCCTAAGAAGAAATTTCATGGCTTCCAATGGTTTCCAAATGGAGAGGAAGCATGCATATATTTTGTATTATTCTCTCCCTAAATTCAGCATATACGTATTTTGAATTTGCTACATGCAGTGGTTGCGGGAAGATATGGTTTTTGTCTCTTGTGATGATGAATATGCTTCTCTCATATTAGATCACTGCAGCTTTCTGGGCCATTATGAGAATGTATTAACTGCATTAATGATATCGTAGTTTATATTATCTAGAAATTTGTCTACAATATTCTTGAGGATGTCATTAAAAAAGCCTGAAGATCTTCGTGCATTATCTAGTTTTTACTGTATTCTGTACAAAACTTATCATTGCTAACTTTATAATCTCTGGTTAAAGGGGCGACGTCCGGTATCGGGGCGGAAACGGCGAGAGTATTAGCAAAGAGAGGGGTGAGAGTTGTGATTCCGGCGAGGGACTTGAAAAAGGCAGCAGAAGTGAAGGAAATGATTGAAAGAGAGAATCCAAAAGCTGACGTTTTGTTATTTGAGATTGATCTGAGTTCAATGGCATCTATTCAAAGATTTTGTCACGAGTTTCTAGCTCTACGGCTACCCCTTAACATCCTCATGTGAGTACAAATACAAGTTTTCTCCTTGTACCTTTTACCAGGATGGAGAGAGAAAGATTATCAGAGCCTGAGAGTGGGGGTCTTGTTTTTGTTTTTCAGAAACAATGCAGGGGTATATTCTAAGAATTTGGAGTTCTCAGAAGACAAAATTGAGATGACCTTTGCTACAAATTACCTTGGTAATCTCTGATTTCTTCATTGTCCATGTGTAAATTGATTATGATCATACGGGTGATAGCCCCTGCCAAGACAGGTCAGGGAAGACCAAGCCCAAGCCTTCCGAAACCCCAATGTGGAATAAGAAACTTTTTACAGGCCTGACAAGGCCCACCCAATCTATAATTGAGAGAAATGTGGGCACACTTGAAGTCTAATTATTGTGCTTTGTTTGTTTGGCAGGGCATTATCTATTGACTGAAATGCTATTAGAGAGCATGATAGAAACAGCAGCCCAAACAGGTGTGCAGGGAAGAATCATTAATCTTTCCTCTGTAATTCACAGTTGGGTGAAGAGAGATGATTTCTGCTTCAGCCGACTACTCAATCCAAAGAAGTAAAACCCTTACTCTTCTTTTCATAATAAATTTCAGACTTCAGAGCAGTTGACTTTAGATTTCCACAACATGTGCTCGGCAGATCAGTTCATTGACTAACACATTTAATGCTTGCATGCTTACAGCTACAATGGCACATGCGCATATGCTCGGTCCAAATTGGCTACCATAATGCACGCCAAGGAAATGAGCAGGCAGCTCAAGGTAAATTCTGCCCTTCCAAATTCATCAAATCAAAGCATTTCTAATAAAAGGATTTGTAACTAATCCTAGAAAAACATTTTTCTTTCTATTTTGCAGGCTAGGAATGCAAGAGTAACATTTAATGCAGCACATCCAGGCATTGTAAAGACTGGAATTATTAGAGCTCACAAGGGTATCATTACAGGCAAGAATTTGTTCCAATGCCCCGTTGTCGTTTTAAATTTCCATGGTCCCAGCCCAAAAAGCTTGTTCCACCATTCATACAAGTTGTTAGATTTAATGGGTTACACCAAAATCTAATATCACCAAATACATCTGTGCATGCAGATTCTCTGTTTTTCATTGCCTCCAAGCTACTAAAATCCACATCTCAGGTTTGTCTACACACTCCTGTCATCTTTTTTGGTTCAAAAGATCCATGAAACCAAAAAACAAAGAGAGAATATTTAATAATTTCAGCAGTTTTTAACAACATAAAAAGCTGTGAATGCAGGGAGCATCAACTACATGCTATGCAGCTCTGAGTCCGCAGACAGAAAGCATCAGCGGGAAATACTTCGCAGACTGTAACGAGAGTAACTGCTCAGCTCTGGCAAATGATGACGCTGAAGCGAAAAAGCTGTGGAAGCAGACCCGTGCACTTATCCACAGACGATTGCGTCAACCGTCCCTATAACATTCCTTTCACTCACCCACCCACCATGTCAAATTCAGAAGCCATGCGTATAAAGCAATTATGTCTTTATATTTAGTAAGAAGGCAGTAGTCTAGCAAAGGTACACGTGAAGAATAAAATACTTCAGAAAATTTGCCTTCTGTTAAGTTATTAGCCACCATACCTCTTTCTTGTGTTATTCAAATTTCTCTCTCTTGAGCGTTCTAGACAACCAGCGCTAAAGTCTGACAATGTCACTCAAATAGCCACAAGTTGTGGTGGTACGCAGCTAACATAAGAGCACAATACACAGCATTTTAAGTTTTGGATGGTGAATCATGCAGATAAATTGAGATCAAGAGATTAAATTTAGGTGTAGAAATCACTAGCAGTTGATAACATAGAATATTTGGGATTATCACCTTTACATTTCATCCATTGTTATTTCATTTGGTTAATGAAATACAAATAATTAGCCAAAGCAACCTCCTCGCGAAGCAGTAACGTTTGCTGAGCCGCAAAGCTTAGGCTGTCATGTCTGCAGTCTGAATATGCTCAGCCTATTATCTAGGTTTTCTAAGGTGCATCAACTTTCCTGCCTTTCATGTTAACCATCCAAGAATCAAGTCACAGACTAAGCAAACAGATTGAACCGTCTCAAGCATAGTATCAGAATGGAAATGACAAAACAGCTTCCACTTCATTTTTTAACCTTCCATGCATATTTGGTATCTTCAGTTAGGAATTTCCTGCAATGGTTAATAATGAGATAATATTCGTATCCAAGAAATGCACTAGTCTTCTTCTGAACATCACAAGGACAAAGAGAAAACTAATACATGAATAAAAAGAATGCCTAGTGATTTCCTTCCTAACATCACAAGGATATCAGAAAGTCAAAAATGTTACTAACTTGGTTTGTCCGCAAAGAACTTCTTCACTAATTTTGTGCAGGCAGATATACATTAGGTTACCTTAAAACGGGGAGATCGACGAAGAGATGATGCTGATGTAGGGGATAGAAGTTTTGATCTAATCCCTCTTCCATAAATAACTTTGTTTGATTGTCGATTAACTTCTCTATGACGATTGTGATGCTCTTTTTTCTTTGTTGAAGATTCACTTCTGTCAGTTGAAACCGAGACAACTGGAGCAGACACAGAGATAGTGGAAGATTCTTGGCGAGCAGTTGTTAGTTGAGATGGTAAACCTGAGTCATAAATGATAAAATTGGCTATGAGGAAAAAAAGATGCCCCTGCAGGGATAAAAATAAATAAACTTATAAAACTTAATCATGTTTTGTACTGATTCAAGCCACCAATGTAAAATTTCTAGAGTAAAAACTTAATGAAGAGAAAAGGAGAACCACCCACATTAAGAGAATATCATCTTTCAAGCATGAGGAGTACAGAGTAAAAGAGGAAAAAGAAAGATGAGCATATACCAAGTGCTGCAGCTTCAACAAACTTCTCCCTCATAATTCTGACAAATTTGAATAAGCCATTCGTTCTGTTCAACTCTTGGATGGACTCCTTAATGTTGTTCAATGGTGGGTCACAATCTAACACTACAGAGTGCAAGGACTTATACGATTGAAAGTATCCAGTGTTAATATATGCCAAAGTAACACATAAGTAAACTCTGTGCTTACAGGTGTAGCTATCATCTGCATGGCGAATGGTGAAAGAGCACTCTTCATTTGGATTTTTCAAGCTAACATTTCTGAACGTGAATTTTACCCCTACTAGTAAAGGAACTTGTAAGTAAAGAAATTACACTTGAGAAGAGAAAAAGGGAAAACAGATGCTGCAAAGTTGCTGTGATTACCATGTCCACCTTCAATACAAAAACCAAGAACCCTATTGTACCACGAGATGGCCTCTTGAATTTCTCCTTTACGTTCAAGGTCTTGTTTTGTCTTTTCTTCAGAAGTAGCCAAAGCTATGTATAGCACCCAAAAAATGAAAAGAGATAGTGCCAGAAGCAGCAGTAAACTAGATGCTAAGTCCATTAATAACAAATAGTGGTATACACACTAACAAATTCACCATTTATGAACAAAATAAGAGAATATAGTTTTGGAGAACACAGAGAAAGAGGAAGTAAGATCACATAGAGAGCCACATTTATCAATTCACTATATGATTATATGTCTATCACGTAGTATATTAGGCATACGCAACACTACACACAATCAGCAGAACAACTATATCTATTCTCCATACAATAATTTTCCTATGATCCCTTTGAATCAAGTTTGAACAGCCAAAGAATATATTACAATTTCCAACTAGATAGACTGGACTATCATAGGTAAGCAAAACATCATGGGTCTCAACTTCTGAATTATAGAACTAAAAAACAAATCAAAATTCGGAAGTAACATGGCAATGCTGCATGCCATGAGTCCATATTGTTGTCTTGCGTAGGCATGATGCAATTAAAAACAGCCAAAGTCTTAACCATGCCAAATACCTTTTGCATCCGAACCCCAAGAATGAATTTAAGAAACCCTAATACATCACGATCATAAACAGTCCCTACATCCATGGCCCACCATCAACAGCCGTAACTAATTCTTATTGAACAGACCCATGCCAGCATGATTTCTTATATAGATTGGTTTATAAACAAACAGTAGAATACACAACACACACATCAATATTACATTTCCCTGGAAACAAGCAAGCCAATAAAATCATTCAATAATTTTTTTCATTATAGAGTTAATCACACTGCAACACATGAATGACCCACTAAAATCTGTCAATGCAAAGAAAGGAAATTACCAAGAGATTGTTTAGATATGATCGCAGTGTACTCATCTCTTCTGGCCCTTTGAACTTCTACAGTTCTTTTCAGCTCATCTATTCTTGCTTTTGCTGCCAATATGGAGTCCCTGGTTGCCATTTGCTTGGCTTCTTTACGGGTCTTCACTGTACAGCAAAAGAAGAAGAGACATGCGGTACAAGTTTCACTTTTCTACTTTTCAGTGAGAATATATAAAAACTACTTAAATCATCATATCACATAGCAATATTGAGAACGGTTAACAGAGAAAAACAACAAAATAAATGCACTAGTTTATGAAACACAATACGTTTAAAAAGTGTATCACACCTTCACGAGCAACACTGATACATAAATAGAGTCCACACATAGTGAAAAATGAAAAAGGAGTATAAATTAGAAATTTAACCACTAATTTTGGTATTTCCAGGATGCTCAAAATAGGAAAGAAAGAAAAAGTTACAATGTAGAAAATCTTGTTCGGAGCTGCAATGAGATGCTATAAATCAAATGATCAACATCAATGTCAACTATTGCTGTGTTAAAATCATTCAGTTAGAATACTAGGTACAATTATTATTCACATATTATTTATATTTTTTTGGAGATATTGAGGAACAAACATCATAATACATTTAACCTAAATTAGCATTAGCATAGCCGTACCTGATAGTACTGTCACGAGCTCATCTTCAGCGTCTCTCAAATCAGCTTTCATCTTCGCTAATTGCGCTGTTAGTAGTAAACAGACGACAAATCAAAATCTAAACTCAATAATCTCAAATAATATTACTGAATACTAAACCTAGAAAACACCAGTTCAAATTCTTGGAGATATAATTTCCAAAATCTCCAGTTCTAGCTCAATTTCTTAATCTCAGCTTCAAAAAACCCTAGTTTCACACAGAAGGCATTTTAGAAATAACGACCAAAAATCACATATCTAATATTATAAGGGGAAGTAAAATTCCGTTGTCACCTTGATTTTGAACGGTTTGTTGCACTTTGGCCTTGATAGACTCGAGAGACTGCGAAAACGACGTCGCGAAAGAGTCCACTTTCTGCTGACTGGTCGGAATTTCTCTGTCGCAAATCAAACGCAGGGACTCCATCTTTGACCGTACAGAGTTCTCCACTTTGCTCTCGTGTAGAGCGTTTGTGAGGAAGCGAGGGAGAGCGTTTACAATTTGAATTATCAATCGATTTAGCCCCGCCCGCGCTTTTTGCTTTCAAGTTCCCCTTTTCTTTAGCAAGTGGGAGACCAGGCACGTTAGGCAGCACGGGAAATCCACGATCTAGCTGATGAAGTGGACACGTGGTATCATCTGGATGCGTCAGGTGGTACAAGCTTGCATTGCATTCGGCCAGGGTGTACCAAGCATTCATTCCGGCTGTATTCAAGAAGCTTCAAGCCCTCAACATAACGGGCTCAAAAAAAATGGGCTTGCAAAGCATATTAAATGGGTACATTTAGTCATACAACGGGTTCAAAAGCAATAAATTAGAAGTTAATGGAACAGCGAAATGCATACATGGTATGGACCATCTTCTTATTAATTAATGAATTCTTTGGGGCCGAAAGAAGGAAAGCCCAGCAGGCCTTTAACCTTGAAAGCGGGAAGAACATTCAAAGAAACAACAGATTACCCGGCGTTAGTTTTGATGTCAATTGAATTGAAATCGAAAGCACAAAACGAAACCCACCTAGCAAATTTCGAATAGCACATATCAAACCGTCAATGAAAGAATAGCTTTTTGAAAAAAGTGCTTAATTACGAAGTTAATTTGAGCAAAATAGCACATATAAACAAAGTGGGTAAGCATGCTTTCTGATTATATATGTTGGTGGGATTGTATTTGTATCTCTTATCTATCGTCCATTTGTCCCTAGTTCGCTAAACCTTTGGTGGAGAAGCCATTGCCATTGGGATTGTTAGTCTCACATTGTTACTCAAAGCAAGCAGGCACTTCCCTTTGGCAATCAATTAATGTATTTGCAAATCGAAACGTACGTGTGTTCTCATCAAACAAAGATGAACATAAGAGAGATTTGGAATCTAAATATTAATACTGTTAATGTTCAAGCCATGGATATGACCACTATAGATTACCATTGAAGAGGTACAGGTACAGGTCAATTATTATCAAGAGCTCATTCATATTAAAACCACACGATGTTGCATGTTTAATTGGACTAATGCATGTTTGACCAGTGTATCACTAAAATGACTGTCATCTTTTGTGGTAGTCAAAAATCTCATCCATGACCGAGTTAGTGATTTGGTCATCTTCGTTTACCTGTACATGTTTCAAAGATTTCAAATATTTTCAAATAAAAAGACCGAAATTAAGATAATACAGCATTTAGACCACGTGTCATTCACCCAATACATCTAGGATTTCGAATAGTTATCTTGATTTGATGTGCCCATTTGAGTATTGGAAAAGAGAAGATCCCCGAGAGCCCAGAAGATCAAACTTCAAACTAGGGCCATGACACACATGATTCAACTTTCCATGGGTGAATTTGATATAGAAAATGACCACCCATTTACCAAGCTTCATACCTGTGCAACTTTCCATGCCAAAACTAAAACTATACCCTTGCAGAAATGTCCTCCTTCCACAAATTTATTGCTTCTGTTCATCCCCATCAAATTCTGATATATTAAAATCTTATTTAAGATGTGCTAGAACTGGAGTACGACCATTATGGGCCTATGGAAGCCTAAGCAGAAGAGAGGAAACATTAATGTTGGTAGAGGCAAATTAGTAGGGGAGTCCCCTCCTTTTGATAGGTCGTGCTTTGTCTCTTCCCTTCTAGTCTTCTGCGACTGCCATCCACAAAAAGATTTCGTAAAAAGCTGTCCTCCACATCATGGCTGGCTGCTCTTTTCTTTGCCTTTTTTTAATCAATAAATAAAATCCCTAGTGATCATGTGCAAGCTCTCTGCCATACCGTGCCTAGATTCCAAGTAGGCACAGCACTTGTAAGATAATTTGGGTAAAAGAATAACAATACAAAGCACAACACAGCACTGTCCCAAGGCAGGCAGTATTAATATCGTTTGAGTTGTGGACCATGCTGTGTTACGTAATGTATGATAATGATCAAGTAATCCAAATCATATTCTCCACGACATCGCGTCATGGCTTATGTGTAATTTAATGGTACTCTTGCAATTAATTGCCCAATTGAAGAACCATGTCATAGATCTCATCATGAAATTGGAAACCCAATGGGAATTCGAGTAGGGTTATGTTGACCTGCATCTGGATCCATGTTCATATTAGTAATTTTCTAAATTTGATTTAGATCTTAATCTCAATTAAGGAACAACAAAGTTCTCTTCTGCACTGTAACAGTTAGCAGAGCTGCATGCAAGCATTCTGTCAATGCCCATGGCTGGCCAAGTAACCAAGAACTAGCTATAAGAATAATAGTGTAGTCCACATGATAAAGACATTAGAGTGCTTTATTCACTTGTTAATTAAATCGTAAGTATAAAATTATAAATAATCTAAGAATTAAATCTGTAAATTGAGTTTCAATTCTACAAACTAGATTCACTCTTATGTCTTGTCAAGACAAAAGCCCTGTAAGATTCCGAATGCTAATTGGCTAAACATGGTGCAATCAGCAACATCAACACTTTGGCATCAACTATATTTAGCTCAATTCTATTTGTTTCCTAGGAAAAATCCAGGAGAAAATAAAAGAAAATTTGAAGAACAAGGGCGACATAATACATAGCAAAGAAAATTTGTGGGTGGTTTGGAGTGTTCGGCAAATCCAACCATGAAGTTGTGGGATTGGATTTGAGGTACATCGATTTGCTTGGAAAAGTTCCTTCTAATTTCACCTCATTGTTGTCTTTAAACAGGCTGGTTCTATTAGGAACCAACCTCACTGGTTCAATCCCAAAAGAAATTGGTTCTCTTACCCAGTTGAATTACCTTGACTTGAGTCAAAATTCCTTGACTGGTAAAATCCCGGGTGAGCTCTGCAGCTTGCCAAGCCTTGCAGAACTCCATCTCAACTCCAATCAATTGAAGGGCGCCATCCCAATCCAAATTGGGAACCTCACGAACTTGAAACAATTGATCTTATACGACAATCAACTCAGCGATGGAATTCCCAGTTCAATTGGGAAACTTAAGAATCTTGAAGCAATTAGAGCTGGTGGGAACAAGAACCTTGGAGGCTCCTTGCCGCAAGAAATTGGTAACTGCACCAATTTGGTAATGATTGGCTTAGCAGAAACAAGCATTTCAGGATTCCTCCCACCAAGTCTTGGCCTCTTGAAAAAACTCCAAACGCTTGCCATCTACACCGCTCTCCTTTCCGGCCAAATCCCACCGGAACTCTCTGACTGCACCGAGCTTCAGTACATCTACCTATATGAAAATTCCCTCACAGGATCAATACCAAGCAAACTGGGTAACCTTAAGAATCTAGCAAGCTTATTTCTCTGGCAAAACAATCTAGTCGGCATCATTCCTCCTGATCATGGCAACTGCAGTCAATTATCAATCACTGACGTATCAATGAATTCGTTATGTGGAAGCATTCCTGAAACACTTGGCAATCTCACCGCACTGCAAGAGCTCCAACTCAGCGGCAATCAGATCTCGGGCCAAATTCCGGCTCAAATCGGAAATTGCCAGAGACTTACGCATATCGAGCTTGACGACAACCAGTCACAGGTACAATTCCTTCCGAGTAGGTAACTTATCAAATCTAACACTACTGTTTCTATGGCGCAACAAGCTAGAAGGAGAGATCCCACCGTCCATCTCCAACTGTCAGAATCTGGAAGCCGTTGATTTTTCTCAAAATGGCCTAACGGGGCCCATTCCAAGAGGAATATTCCAGCTTAAGAAACTCAACAAACTGTTGCTTCTTTCAAACAACCTCTCTGGCGTTATCCCGCAAGAGATTGGAAATTGCTCGTCTTTAATTCGTTTTCGAGCCAACGACAACAAGTTGACCGGATTCCTTCCTCCGGAAATAGGAAATTTGAAGACATTGAATTTCTTAGATCTCTGATCAAACCTGTTGACCGGAGTTGTACCGGAAGAAATATCGGACTGTCGGAATGACCTTTCTTGACTTGCATTCTAATTCGATTGCTGGAAACTTGCCAACAAGTTTAAATCAGCTTGTTTCATTACAGCTTGTTGATTTGTCGGATAATTCGATTGAAGGGGCGCTAAGTCCAAATATCTGATCACTGAGTTTGCTCACCAAACTCGTTCTTGATAAGAATCGGTTTTCAGGTTCCATCCCGAGTCAACTGGGTTCATGTGGGAAGCTACAGTTACTTGACTTGAGTAGTAACCGGCTCTCAGGGAATATACCGCCAACTTTAGGAAAGATTCCGGCGCTTGAAATAGCTCTCAATCTGAGCTGTAACCAGCTTTCCGGGAAATACCGGCGGAACTTGCACACTTGGACAAGCTGGGGATCTTAGACTTGTCGCATAATCAACTATCCGGCAACCTTCATTCTCTAGCGGAGCTGCAAAACCTTGTAGTGCTCAATGTCTCGGGTCGGCTGCCGGAAACGCCCTTTTTCGTGAAGCTTCCTCTCAGCGTCCTCGCGGTAAACCCTTCTCTCTGCTTCTCCGGCAATCGGTGCGCCGATTCCAATAAAAAGGATGGCGCATCTAGACGTTCGGCGGCAGCGCGTGTGGCCATGGTGGTGCTACTATGCGCCGCATGCGCGCTTCTCCTGGCCGTGCTGGACATCAACCTCGAACCAAGATAAGAGGCATTGGTAGGTCCCACGGCAACGACAGTGATCATGACGTGGAAATGGGACCACCGTGGGAGCTAACACTATACAAGACTTGTCAATTGCTGACATGACAAGATGTTTACAAGGTGACACTACCTTCAGGAATAACCGTGGCGGTCAAAAGGTTCCGTGCATCGGAGAAAATATCGGCAGGTGCATTTGCATCCGAAATAGCTACGTTGTCAAGAATTCGACACCGAAACATCGTAAAATTATTAGGCTGGAGTGCAAACCGGAAAACGAGAGTATTATTCTACGATTACATGCCGAATGGCACACTAGGCGCCTTGTTACACGAGGGGGAGTGCGCAGTATTATTGGAGTGGGACACACGGCTGAAGATAGCACTAGGCGTGGCTGAGGATCTCAGTTATTTGCATCACGATTGTGTGCCAGCTATCTTGCACAGGGATGTGAAAGCGCACAATATTTTGTTAGGGGATCGGGACGAATCCTGTTTGGCCGATTTTGGATTAGCCAGATTGGTGGGGGACGATAACGGCGGTTCATTATCGGGTAATCCGCAATTTGCTGGGTCCTACGGGTACATTGCCCCGGGTGAGGTTCCGGTATTTTTCTGTGATTTCTAGTCAATTTTCTGTGATCTCTACGGGCTAAATGATTAATTTTTATTGATCTTATTATTGTGCAGAACACGCCAATACTCTGAAAATCACAGAAAAAAGCGATGTTTACAGCTACGGAGTAGTCCTCTTAGAGATCCTGACGGGTAAGAAACCAGTGGACCCATCGTTCCCTGATGGGCAGCACGTAATTCAATGGGTTCGTGATCATCTGAAGATCAAGAAGGACCCGGCTGAAATCCTTGATCCTAAACCACAAGGCCATCCAGACACACAAATACAGGAAATGTTACAAGCACTTGGAATCTCTCTGCTTTGCACAAGCAATGGCGCAGAATATCGCCCGACAATGAAAGATGTGGCCGCATTATTGAGGGAAATTCGACAAGAACCTACGATCGGGAGCGAGGCCCACAAGCCGACTACCGAAAAGATTGAAACTCTGTCGTATCCGTCGTCGTCGGTGGCCTCAGCTCAACCGTGAAGGCCAAGGCTCATCAAATAATTTTATTAAATTTTAATAAAATTTATAAATTATTTTTAATTTTATAATATAAATTAAAATATTTAAATTATCTATTATTAATCCACGTGGGAAATTTTATCCACGACGGAGGAAATATTCGAAGGGTTAATTGCAAGTACTGTAGCCGCACAAAGCCAAACCACTCCTTTGTGCCATTACAGGAACACGCAATTAACAGCAAGCAAGCAACGTTCAGAGAGCATGCCTTAATTTCCAGAACAGAGGCAACAACAGTAACATCTGACAATGCAAAGACAAGAAAAAGGAAAGTACAGTAGTAGCCAATTATACTGCTAGTAACCAGCAAGACTGAGTAGTTTCGTCCAAGCGGGGCGACTAGAAATTTTCTCCCACCATGCATTAACATTCTTCTTTTCTTTGATCAAGTGCCCCATTCCAGCTTCGTTCACCAGATATCTTATTCCAGGCAGGTGGCTCAGATCAGCCAACGTGAAGTTTTCTCCGGCAAGATAGCTGCTTTTAGACAGCCTTTCCTCGTAGACAATGAGCACCGCCTCCAGCTTCTGCTCCAAAGTGTGGATTAAAGCTACGTCGCTGCCGGGTTGTCCCAATCGAGGTAGAATTACTAGCTGAAGCACCAGATTGTAGACCAAGTCATTGAAATTGTGTGCTTCAACTTCAAGCCATTGATCAACCAGAGCTTTCTCTTCCAGCGTCGTTCCTAAAAGGTTTGCCCCACGGTCTGCATACTTTGCTGCGTAGTATCTTATGATTGCCCTAGACTCTGCGGAAATCAAAGTTATAATTTTTCAATAATTGATAAAATGGATTCCTTTGGCTTGTACTGATTGAGACTTTCTGATACTTTATAAATGCCGGCTTGGGTGAAGGATGTGATAGGCAAGTTACTTTGCTTAATCTTGTGTAATTTTTGATTTTTCAACGTAAACGTCTACCCTAATGCTGCGTTTTGTACTGTAACAAAAATTTTGAAGCAGGCTGTTTAATATGTTAAAAGTATGCTCCTATTCTTTTGAAAATGATGATCCATAGGTGTAGGATAGATTATAATCTTACCAAACAGCTTGAAATCGCCATCCTCTACAGCTGGAATTTGTCCAAATGGCTACAAAAGAGAGTGAAATTTCGTATATGCATGAGACGACAGAAAGCACAAGTAAAAATGTATCATTTACAGGACTTGAATAAACAAGCAATCAGTGAACTTATAACTCGTAGAAATATTTGTTGTTTGGGGGTGCATGGAAGAATAGTCTTTTACCTGTCGAGTAAGGAATTCGGGTTTCTTATGTTGGCCTTCATCAAGATCAATGTGTCTAATTTCAAACGTCACACCCTTTTCAAGAAGACAAGCCAAAACCCTTTGCGGACAAGCGGCCCTAACAGACCCATACACTTTAACAACCATATTCAGATGAATAATGACAATAAAATCTTCTCTTCTCTCTCGTTATGTCACTGGTTATTCAATCACTTCTAATCTATTATAGATATATAGGTGAATGGCTATATCTTGGACTTCTATCCGGAAAAGGAAATGGTTGGTAGCTGTCACGTGAGTTCTGCCATTGAACTTTCCTTACTGACAATACAAAACCATTTGACTGTTGGCAATGATCGGTTTTGGGGTTGTCATTGACCTGTTAGGTTATGGTGGTTATTGGGGGTTGTCACTTGTGTTAATGGTGGTTACTGGGGGTTGTCACATGCATGCATGCGAAATGATCGACCGGGCGGGTGGTAGCTGTATTGTAGGAGAAAAATTCCTGTACTGCTATGAATTCATGGCAGCTATCCTATTATAAGTTCAATAAATTAATTGCCTTCTGAACTTTTGGCAAGTTAGATGCGCATAGACTTCTTGGAATTGTACTATTCCCCAGCAACACTTAAACATTGGCAAGCATTTAAAGGGAAACTCTAGACAATTACTACTGCATTGCATTTAGTTCATTAAATTACAGACATGTTTTAATACATCGGCCAGAGTGAAAAGAAAGACCTATATCTAATATCTAATGGAAAATAACTAAATCCAAAATCTAACTTATACATATTCCTATGGCACTACGATGCTCTAAATACTACTGCAGTATCTTCAACTTGCATCACGGTTTTAGTTCAGCTATATAGATCATCATCGTCTGCAGAGGCAGTAGCAGAAGAAAATGGATCTGCAACTCCTGTGGCAGCGCGATGGGTTTGATCTAAAAACCGAAACTCAGATCCAAATCCACGAGATTGCTGTAAGGTCTGTGCAAAAAGCTGGTATTTCCGGATACCTGCACCATTGACACTTAGGCGGGCATATTTCATTGACTCCTCAAAGTGAGCCGCCTTAATCTCAGCTGCATCATCAATGTCATCTTTTCCATGGCTTCAGGGTTCTCTTTCTCCTCTCCCTCTCTGTATCCTGTCAAGTCAAGAGCGGGTTAATTCAAGAATGAAAGTGAAAAATGGCTAGCAAGTATTAATTTTGTAATACATAAATCCATGCTTGGATTCAGAAAATCTCTTACCTTCTCAATATTTTCTCTAATGGCATATTTGCAGGCACGCTGACATATTTCAGTGATATCAGCACTCTAAAACCATGTGTATAACGTGCAAGAGCTGCCAGGTCAACATCAGGAGAGACAGGGGACTTCCGCAAACAAGCTTTAAATATCTGGAGACAGGAAGCCTCGTCTGGCAGGGGAATGTACATCAATCGGTACAGTCGTCCAGGCCTCAACAACGCTGGATCAATTATGTCAGGTCGATTGGTAGCACCTATGATGAAAACTGTTTTCTTTGCAGTCATCCCATCCATTTCAGTCAGAAGTTGATTCAAGACTGTCTGTGGCAACCCCCAGCATCTCCAACAGAACTACCTCGCTGAAAATTGGACAAAAAAGAGAGAAGCAATATGCAATCAAAGAAAATTAGTCATTAGAGAGTTTCACAAATAAATAACAACCAGGTAGAAGGCTTACCAAAGATTAGTACCTGTGTAGCAATGGAATCAAGTTCATCAAAGAACAGTACACATAGAGATGACTGTTATGCCTTGTCAAATATTTCTCTTACATTTGCCTCACTTTCTCCAAACCACATAGTCAATAACTCAGGTCCTTTGATGCTTATGAATTAGCCTGGCACTCATTAGCAATAGATTTTGCAAGAAGAGTTTTACCACATCCAGGAGGTCCATAAAAGAGAACACCTTTAGAAGGTGACATGCCAAATTTATCAAACTGCTCAGGATGCTCCATTGGGTATTGAACAGTCTATTAGAGAAAATTTGATTTAATAAATTAGTCCACGCATGAGGAAAAAAGACCGGCAGAAAAGGTAAACAGAAGTAAAACAGAGGTAGACATAAAAATTATTCATAGATAAATAAAGTTAAACGTAGGAAGTCACAAACCTCTTGAAGCTCTCTCTTAACATATTCCAACCCACCAATATCTTCCTATGAGACAATAGGAACCTCCACAACCTACCAATAAAAAATATTCATTTTATTATTCTTGAGAATCATGTCATGGTTCTAAAGCAAGAGGCACTGTGACAATAACATTTCCATGTGGACAATAATGACTTGACAGATGTAATGATGGAAAAACATGCTGTTGCAAAATCTGCTTTTCCTAATTCAGAGAAAGCAAACAACTAAAACAATGTACAAAACATTTATGCCAATCACAACAGGTATCATTGTAGATTGCATACATGCACAACTTTGATGCCAGTGAAAAATTCTGAAAATATTCATTCAACCTAACTTTTCTCTCTATGGATAAGTAGAAATGTCAATGAAGCCCAAACTGCATCAATTTACATTAATGGAGTAAATTAACGAAATAAGAAAAAATCTTACTGTTTCACGCAAGGCTGATGGATTTGAAGACCCCAATGCAGTTTGGAAGTGTTCATTAGTCAGCCATTGAATTCAACACCTCAGCATCAATTGTCTCATCCTCCAAGTCAATCACATCCATTTTCTTCCTAATACACTGAAGGGCAGCCTCCGTGCAGAGAGCAGCAAGATCTGCACCGACATAACCATGCGCATCTCTTGCAAATTTTTCAAGATCAACCTGAAAAATAACATCAAGCATTCATCAAATTATAACAATCAAATGAATAAAGGATTCATATAATATTGATAAAGCAGAAATAAGAGTCTCACATCTTCAGCAAGTTTCGTATTTTTTTGTGTGGATTCTAAGAACTTCCAACTTCATCAGGTACACCTATGTCGATCTCTCAATCAAATCTTCCGAATCTCCTGTGAGCAGGGTCTATGCTATTGGGCCTATTAGTGGTCCCCATAACAATCACATGGGCCCGAGACTTAGGGCAGTCCATCAAAGTTAGAAGTTGGGATACTATACGCCCCTCCACTTCACCATGTGTTTTTTTCTCTCTTTGGAGCAATGGAATCTATTTCGTCAATAAATATTATTGATGAGGCATTCCTTTCATCTTCCTCAAAAGCCTTCCTCAAGTTGCCTTTACTTTCACCAGCTAACTTTGACATTATTTCAGGTCCATTAACCAAAAAGAAGAATGAACCTGTCTCATTAGCAACAGCTCTTGCAATCAGGGTTTTTCCAGACTCAGCTGGCCCATAAAGCAAGATACCTTTTGGGGGTTTCACACCAATAGATTTGAAGAGCTGAGGGTGTCTAAGAGGAAGTTCTACAAGCTCACAGATTGAGCCATTTGCTTTCTAACACCACCAACATCATCATAGCCTACTTCATTTAGCCTCTCCTCATTCTCACGCTTGATAGGTTCACCCTCACAGAAGATCTCAGTATCTGGTGCAACAATACAATATTCACCAGGATCCGTCTCAATTACTTTAAACTCAACACTTCGCATCCCTCCCCTGACTAGGAAAAAGTTCACCTTTCCTAAACAGGCCAGTAAGATTCCGCGAAGTATGCTGTTAAATCAGAAGAAATAATCAGACATCCAAAAAGTGTAGAACTTAGTAAAAAAGCGAGGCTGTCAATGATCAACATTCTTGTCTTGGAAAAAAGAAGGCATACTTATGCTTCAAATATGCATCAAACAAGTTGCCAGTTACAACCTCAATTGTATTATCGAGGGGAAGGATGTGAACACGCATGCCATATTTCACATCAGGGCGTGAATGTACAGAAATTACATCTCCAAGGCAAACTCTCAGATTTAATTGTACAACTTTATTCATTCTGACTTTTTATTCTTCACATTGTTCATCATCAAGAAGAATGCAAACAGTGTCTTTTTGATTCTTCCCTGAATAATAAAAACATACACCATAAATTCATAAGAGTATACTACTCCCCATAAAACACAAAAACATAGACCTTTCAGAAGCCAAATAAAGGGATAAAGTCACCTTTATTAAAACAGTGTCTCCTTTAAAAAACTGAAGCTTGTCCATAGTCTTAGGGTGCAGGGTGATGACAGAATTATAATCATTGATTGCTTCATCAACCACAAGACGGTTGGGAGACTTTTTGCGTTCAAGAATTGCAGTGGAATAATCCTTCTTCCCACTTTTCCTGTTGAAGTGAAACAAATAATTAGAAAGATATCCGCAATAAATTTCCAATTTTATCAATAGCATCACCTTTAAAACACCCCAAGGATAAAATCCAAACAAAAACAAACTCATCAGTAAAACAAGCTGCAACGTATAGGTTTTGAAGCGAAAAAGTTTTAGACTTTGCCATCAACGAACACTTCAACTGACGATACTATCGCTAGCACATTAACCCTTGTCAAAAGGGGAAAAAAACCCATATTTTCTCAGCACCGAAACTTAAGGTCCCCAAAACCATAACTCTACCGCCTAAAATATTTATTTACACCGGTCACTTCTGAATTTGTGGGGAAATACATGGCAAAAAATCAGCCAGTGGTTTTAACTGGTTTGATGGATGATTGGAGGGCTTGCAAGGACTGGTTCACTCACAATGGACCACCTTACAATCAATTCTTCTCTACCCATTTCGGGAAGTCGAAAGTTCGGGTAATTACTTTGGTACTTGTCCAAATTCTGTCCATCTAATTGCCTTCTTTATGTTTCTTTTTTTAATTTTAATTCTGTTGTTGAAACCGAGAGTATCTCATGATAAGAAGCTTTGCCTAAGCTAAATTAAAAAAGGGCCCGCCCTTGATGGTCCATGCAAAGGTTCTGCACCATCACGCAACCTCGTGGATCAATAGCAACGGAGGCACCATCAAGCAATGATATGTCCACGTGTAATCTATGGAGAGGTACGTAATCTGAACTACATGACCTACAAGCAATTCATATGCGTGAATACAGCTACTCTACTCTACTTTATTTTAATATCTTTATTTTGTTATTAAGTATTATTTGTTATTTGAAGTAGTTATTGTAATTGTTGACTTGTTCTACAGTAGATAAGGTTAGTAGAATTTGGGTATTGGAGTAAGTGACTTAAAACTACCGTTAGTGACAACGTGCTCCCTGTGATTTAGTTAAAATTTGTTATCGTTGATCTATTTAAAAGTTTATATATAAAAGAAGAGGGGATAATGAGAAAATACAAAGGTTTTCTTCTCTTAATTACTTCTCTTTTCTTCCTTATTTCTGAGTTCTATCTTCATTCCACAAATTCAACTTATCAAGCAACCACATGGATCAATAGCAATGGAGGCACCATGTTCTTTAACTTGTATTCTGATTACTACCTTTCCCTGCATTATAGTGATGTGTGTGTTTGTGTGTGTGTGTATATATATATATATAATTTATTATTATTATTATTATATATATATTTAATAAATAGAATAATATTTTTAGGATAGTAAATTTAATTAATTGAATAGTATTTTTAAATATTTTTAATAAAATATTATTGTTAATAAGACAATAATAATACATAGAAATTAATGTATAATGACTGATAACAACATATATATATTATGATATAATGTATTAAGTTAATATATAAATAGAGGTCAATGAATTAATTTATCGGATCAATTTATCACGAGAACTCTACATGAATCATTATAGGAGTATTATAAATAATTTTTATAGTGACAATAGTATATGTAATCTTTGGATTTGAATTATTGTAGTTTCTAACATTGATAATAATATTTTTTAATATTTTCAACCATTATTTGTAAATGATATATACTAAAAAAAAATAATCAAACATACCATGATTTGTATAGAGAAATGTACGTAATCAAAATATAATTTATCATTTCTATAAAAAATGATATCTTAAATCCTTTAATTGAATGAGATTATAAAAATTCACAACCATATTCAAATAAGTCAAGTAAGTTGATATGTGATGTTAATTTTATTTTTTTAAAAAATTAACTATACAAGAGTGACACATACTATAACTTATATTCAATTAAAATATTTAGGACAAAGATATTGAATTACACAATAACATTAGTCACTAATAACATAATATCAAATTATTGATATTTTCATTACTTGAGTAGTCATAATATATTACTAGATATCGTCTATTATTTATAATACCAAAATTATATTTTAGTATTAATATCAATATTATAAAAATCTATTAGGTCACACATTAAGATAAAAAATAATAATGACATTAATTCATATAAATAAATATATATATATATATATATATGTATGTATATGTATATATAGATAGATAATCTTATATTCATTAAGTTATTTGGATAGCAAAATTTGATTAAACCTATAATGTGAAGATTGAATTAAATTTTATTAACATATATTTTATTAAATAACCCAACTTATTGATTTAAATTTAAACCAAAATTTTAAAATATATATTTATAATTTTGCAGCGTGTGCTTAGGATTTGTTTTGTGTATTTATTTTTGAGAAAAGAAAAACATATAAAATTATCGACACTAGAAAAAATATAAAATTTAATATTTTAAGTTAATTCTTGATCGTGTAGATTGTGAATGTCATAAAGAATTGAAGTATTTAATATGTATTTATAATTTGATAAATTGTCTAATATATAAATAAATACGTACAAAATTTACGTAATTTTGTACGTGTGGCATGAATCTTAAAAATTAAACAAATGCTAATATTTTTGGCTACCGGCGTACAAATACTAATATTTTTGACTGCTAGTTTGCTTGCCGTTAATTCTTTGCAACTTGCAAAGGTTTTGCGATTTGTCCAATAAACATAAAGAGTATGAACAGCATGCATAAAAGAGCTGGCGATTGGATTTCGAGAAATATGTTGAGTGCATGACAATCACCTAATATTCGCCAAGTGAAGACAAGACAATCAATCAACCAATTCTTTTATTAGTTGATTCAAGTGTGCATCTAATACCCTTTTTGATAATCACTTGAGGGTGATTTTTAAGGGTTAGCTGAGAAGGTTTAGGTGGGTTTGTGACCTGGATTCTCTTGAGAAATGGCCATTTGGCTTAAAAGAGAAGAGCCTTGATTGTTTCCTAACTAGTATAATAATATTTGGTGACGGAATACTCAATTACGGGTCCATGTTGGAAAGCACAAGCTGAGACGTGGAGAAGAAAGCCTGCTGCAGTTTATTGGCTTTGGGTTTGGATGCACGTATTTTGTTCTATTTTCTTTATGATACTGTTGTTGGAGCCATTGAATCAAATACAATTATAGTGGTTACTGAGATTGATTTATGTACTTGAATATAAGTTAAAAGCTTTGAAAACCAGTGTCAAGTGAGATATTATAATATTGTAGAGAAGGTTCATTCGGCCAAGTCTTGCCAGATGTACGCTTAAAATTTCTCTTCTTTTTGTTGGTATCCACATGCAGGGTCATATTAAAATGTTATCTGCATCGGGTTTGCCTTCTTAAGAAGAAAGATTTGTGGGTAAAGCTGTATGCCAATGGCAGAAACCAATGCTACTTGAGCACAGATTGAAAGGAAAGGAAAGGACCACACACAAACCAATGTAATTAACAATTTGTATTCTCTCCATATTTACGTTGTCACAGAGGAGGGATGATTAACCTGTTAGAAATTGAAAACTAAAAGAAGAAAATAGAAAATTTTGAAAAACCATACCACGTTAATACCCAGGAAATACCCAAAAATAATTTATAAAAAATGGATAAAAATGATAGCTTCTCTTTACACAATGGCATTTTCTTCATGGACACTTGACGTTTCTACCAGGACCTCCATAGTAAAAATAAGTTCCCCAAGCATTATTTCTGCCTTGTCTTATATCATAGCAATTTGGATGATCAGCCAAGAGGTGAAGATTTGTTAGCGGAAGCAAGTTATTATCCCAATCAACAACTTGCAAATTTCTGAAATAGGATGCCTTTTTGAATCCTTCTTCAGCAAAATGGCCACTACCCATTTGTGTAGATGTGTGGAAACCAGAAGATCTAGAGTTAACGATTTCTCCTCCAAATTGAATCATGTTTGCATGGCTTCTCAAATGACTGAACAAAAATGCAGGCCAATACCCAACTAATAGTCCTGAACCAAATTCCAACCACCAATGTCCATGTTTTGGATCCTGCAAGGATGTGTTTGGATTTTAGTACCTTTTGTGTGCAAAATGAAAAAGGTAAAAAAGTTATTGCAGCATAATTCAAGTCTTGTGTTTTCATAATGTTGCTTGACTGCCTAATGGCAAACAAAATGAGTATCCTTGTGCTGTAGTTGTCCCTTATTCACAGTTTAACAATATGCCAAATAATAATAATAAAACAATATCACAAACAAGGGAAATGTAAGAGAAAATTCAAGAGGGGAGAGGTGGGGAGTAGGGACTAGTGCTTTCACATAATAAGCTTCGGTATGTAGAGTTAATAAAGTATGCACTTTTTTAAAGGAAAAAGGAAACAGAAGTCGATGCTCAATGAGCCCTTTGACAAGAGATATAAAAAAATTATTGACGACTGAGAAAGGAATCTTCCCTTTTAATATTAAGAATGGGAAAAGAATCAAGAAGAAAAATGTCAAACATAACATTTAGTCAGAGGCCTTGATGTAAAGGAATTCATGGTTTGTTTGTGGGTGTCTGTCAGTTAATTGGTAAATTGTTTTAGTTTATAGAAGAAATTTAGAATTTAAATCTCGGTTGTATGAAGATTGGAAAAGGATTTATTTTACAGTTATGCAATGGTAAAATTTTTTTTAAAAAAATGGAGGAGTCAGACACTGCACTAAGATTGGTGGTGGACATTGTAGACTTTTGTCTAAAGGAGACAAACTATGATGGTGACTAACTAAAAATACTACTTTATAGATCAGTTAACTAACCGGTTTTTCCTTTTTTTACTTGTTTTAAGCTATTTATTTCACTCTTTATGCTGTGCAATGACAGTAAAACTCACCTTCCAAATCATTAAACCAATATCAAATTGTCTTCCGTGGTAAGAGGACCTTGGAGATATGGCTGCTCCAATTGCAATCTTCTTGTTGGTTTGGACAAAGCCAGAGCAGAGCAGGTTGTAGCATCCAGTGGCTTGGTATGCATCAGTCTGTAAATTATTCGTCAATTAGAAGCAGTTCTTATGTTTTCTTTTACTTGAAGAGAAGAAAGAAGAGAACTGATAAACTTACAGTCCAATATGTAAAGAATCTAGGATAGTTGTCGCCATATAACTCAGGGCTAACCTGTGGAATTATGAATGGAAGGAAAATGTGAGGCTTTGTAATATATTGCAAAAAACTAACATAAACGAAAAAGAACTTGTTTTTGACTGTTACAAACATGCCTGCCAACCGGCTTCAATGGTGTTCAGATCATTGCCAAATGAACCAGAGATGACCCATATTTGTGACAAGCTGAATTCATAGGCATCAGTCACCCGGGGTGCCCATACGTTGAGACTGGCCCTTGCTCCATAGTATTGATCTCCATTTACAAACACAACTGCATGCTGTCATAAGCAAGTACCATAAGAAACTAAAAACCAGTCTTTCTGTGGATGAAAGGCAGGACACATGTACAAACTCCGAACAAATGAAAAGCAGAGTTCGTTTCCTTCTTGTTCGCTGTTTTCTTCGTAAAGTTCAATGGAAAAATCCATAATAATCTTTGTAAAAGCAATATTTGGGCAATGCACATAGGAAACTCCGTTTCAAGTGATAATCACCTCATGGCCGCCGCCTGCTGAGTCTCTCCTTACATGCCTTCTTAATTTTCTTCCAAATCTTTTTATAGAACTTGCTCTAAAAATATCTTTCTGTGTTGTCCTTCTGATTGGAATAGTTCCTTCTGGGCACGATTCACCTGAATTTGTCCAGAGCTGAAAGTTTTCATCCAATTTCTGCTTGCTCTCATGGCATTTTGGCCTAATTGGCGGATCCTGGAAAAATGAAGTCATTTTCAAGCTTGAGTATTTTTAATGGATTTTTTGGAACCTCAAATCAAACAAACAGAAACTTACCAGCGGTTTCTGCCCTCTAAGCTCAGGATGGTCAAAGGCTGGTTGAAGATGAGAGAGAACACAATCTATCACATCACCATCTGGACTCTGCAGCACAAAAGAACGAGAAATCAGATCAGTAAACCAACAACACAACAAGAAAACTTGAATCTTTCACAAAAAGAACAGCACCAAATACATAAGGAGAGAAACCTGGATTATCTTCACCGCAGGTTTGTTGACCTTCTTCAGATAAGCATTGATTCTCTTAAGCTCTTGCATATGCTCAGTTGGCCGGAAAGTTTGATTTGCCGGTTGCCTGTGAACAGAATCTGACACAGTGGGCAGTGACAGAACAGGGCTAACTAAAGAAACAAAAAGATGAAAGAGAACAAAAATTGGTATCATTGGAAGTTTGTACTGAGAAGAAGAAGAAGCCATTTCAGAGGAATGTTATTGTGCAGTCGTTTGTTTTGCCAGGAAGGTTTCTGTTTGTATACATTGATGTTGTCTTGTTTTGTGGCTGCACAACATGGTGGCTTATTCGAGAGTTTTGTCAATGGAAATGAATCTCTTCATGTCCATACAAAACAGAAGAAAACCATTCAAAGGAAACCAAACCCCAGTTTTGTTTCACTGCTTCACTATTTTCAACAAATATAAACACACACTCTCTGTCTCTCGCAGAGATTCTGGTGCCTCGGTTTTGTGTTCTGACACACTAGAAACCTCAGGCACGAGCACATTAAAATAGACCAGGATATATAGCCATGGGTGCACTTGTACTTCTCCAAGTTTTAACCATAACGGGCTGTGGTCAGAACAGAACTTATATTATCAGAATTTGTCCGTGCTGGTGGAGATTTTTCAAATTGTGGGAAATGCAGAAAGAGACTAAAAGTCATTTCCTTTTGTGTTGGATTCAACTGGGCCAGTAAATGCGGATTCTTTGTTTGTGATTTTGAGGAAAGAAAAATTAACAGTATACATTCTGTGTTTTCAGTTTTCATGTTACAACACGAGTTTCCAAGTTAGTCAAGCCCAAGAAATTTTATTATTTTACTCTTATTCATGCTTTCAATTTTTGCCTGCTTTAAATCTTTACTACTCAAAATTCACTGCCACCCCTCCAATTCACATTCCAGGTTTCAGTAATAAGTACTCTGGTTAATAAAACTGTGATGGAAGGAAGATCTAATTTTAAGCATGTCAATTCTGTCATCACTATGAAGTGTACTCCATGCAGTGCCCATTTGGCACCACTTGATAATTAATCAATCATGTCAAACAATTTGTGGAGACGATGATGATGTCAAAAAATTACTGTCCTTGGTGCCTAATTGCTTTTTACTATTACTATAAACTTAATGATAATCATAATGACAATGGCCCGTACTTGAAATGAAATCACGGATGGCCCAACCTTTTTTTTTAAACGAATTCGCTCACCAGGTGTTTACCAAATTTCCCAAAAGAAAAATGTTTGCACTCCGGAAACAATTTTTTAATTGGAGATCAATAATCATGGCTAGCTATTTATCCCATTTTTCTCGCCAACCAAACATTCCTATAACAGAATTTCTCCTAAATCGCTCACTAATGATAACAAACAGTCTTTTGCTTTTACCCAACACTTGATTCAAATTATCACCATTTTTGTTGGAAGAAATGATGCAGTAGGACCTTTGCATCCTTTATTGACCAGCTCTGCTTTGTGTATATACAATGATATCATGATCTACGCTATGTGATGTCATGGTCAACCATGTTAAAGGACCGTATTTGGCAGTAATGCCGGGAAATTCATGAAGCAATAAATCTCAACGGTATCTGTCAAGCAATAATTTTCCTTTTTAACAAAAAATTGAGAGATATTGGAGGAACAGTTGTTGGGCTTTAATTGTCATAGCATGCCTAGATTTGATCCTAAATTCTCCATATCAGCAGCCTATAGTATAAATCAGAACAGATTGATGCTACAGAATTCTCAAACATTAGATAATATTCTCTCGTAGTGCTTCACCATTAACCTTTCCTTTTGTCTCATAAGAGGGTTAAATTATAAAGATAACATGTATCTACAGGCTACAGGTTAACAACATTGGTATAAGATAAAGTAAAATATGCAAAAGCTAGCAATAATACAGAACTATGCAGCCAAAAGTAAATTAATTTGCTTTATAATTAACCCATCAATTGATTTATAATTTGGATTTATGATGTATGATGAGCATGTGGGAGCACAGAAGTATGGGCCCTAAGCCTGGTTATCTTTTAGGATTCTGGGGTATGGTGCTAGCCACATGGAAAAATTCTCTCTTCAATTGCAATTCTTTTATCTCTCTTCTTTTCAGAAATACCCACCAGGCACCAACCCACCCAACCTCTGAAGATGGAGAAGTAATACTGTTGAGGAATATTGGTCCACAGAAAGTCACTCTCATTATAAACAACTGGCAAGGGCGATAATTAAGGTATTGCTTCTGTATAAAGTTGGTCTGAGAGGAATTGATTCCATCCCCACATTCTAGAAAGGAATTTTGCATTGAAGATTTGAAAATAAAATTTTGAATGCTAGTACTACAACACATGCTGCAACCACCCATATTCTCAAATATTAAGTGCGATGTGTAGTGTATATACGTAAAGGGACTGTAATCTTTATGATTATTTGTTTATGTGGGTACATTGCTTGTGTTCGATATTGGTGGAAAAGGCTGCCATTCCCAAGCTTTCCAAAGATATTCAGCTGCATACAAAAGTTAAAGGCCTGCAGCGTGTGGAAGCGTAAAGAAATTGGAATTGAGAAGTGGGATTGGCAAGATCACAAGCATTGTGGAATAACTTTAATGGGTGATATAATTGTGATTGCTACAAAAGCAGTACTGTTCTTGCCTTCTTGGTGAATCTAATTGTAACCTTGTAGTAGAACAACTGCTTGATGTGAGAGACTCGGATGCCAGTTGGTGAGGAAAAAGTGTATTTCTTACCCTCTACACAGGCATAAAAAGACGAATGCAGGGTGATAATTGACAATGCTATATTATTAGGGTTGATAACATGAAACTGAAAAGAAATTAAGATATTATGAATCATATTTTTTTGATAATCCAAAAAAATCCGAAGTTATGCGTTGCTCATAAAGATTTTGCTTTCTTCTTTGGCACTCGATTGCATCATATAAGGAGTGCAACAGCACTAATAGACCTACCGTTGTATGAAAAGTCATTGTACATGAAGCATGCAGCACTTTCAAGAGTTACAAGGCCAATGTTTGCTCTCCTAGCAAGAAGTTCGTTGCTGTGAAAGAGTAACGTGCCCACACAAAAAAGATGGCAAATGAAGCTAGTGAGATTAGCACAACGCATGCTTTGAAGGTTAAAGATGGTGACGGGTCATCTGATTTTTGAAATGGCCGCCATGTGAAGATATCTACGTTCTTCTATACAATTACTACTTTATTCTTCTTTCATCTTTAAGTTGGGAAAGCTGAAAATATTAAGAAGCTTTATAAAAGCACCACTTAAAAAAAACGAAGAGAGAAAAAAGAAAAGAAAAACCTTCAAGCTACAATGCACTTAAAATTGGTACAGGCCATATACATCACACGGGCATCTTCCATTCATACCTAACGGTTGACAATTGATGCGATCACTAGTTATGAATGTAATACGTTCTCTCTTTTTCTCAATACAAAATTATACATTGTTATGATGGTGGTCAATGTGTTATGAATGTGTTTCATGCCTTACAATGTGAACGTATACCCAATGGTTGTAATTGATGCGATCACTAGTCAAATTATTAATTTGTTTTTTGTGTATTATGTGCAAGCTCCAATATGTATTGCAATGGAGTTTACAGTAATGTGTTCAATTACAGTTGTGATGGCGGTGACCAATGTATGAAACAAGAGATTACATAAACAAATTGGTTAATATATTTTACATCAATGGCGCTGATATGTAATCAACATTCAGTTGCTTTGGATCTCGTTCATCTCATTGTTTTCATTCTTAATCCACTGCCCTTTGGCGGTAACAAATTCCTGAAGTTACATGTTTACATCTGTAGACTAGTTCCAACTTAATCGATCTTGTACCAACACCAGCCACCAGCATTTCAACTCGCCTCGTGTTAATATACTTCAATAGTTTCCAAACCCTACTCTCCTCGTGTCAATATACTTCTTAATCAAATCATCTGCCTAAGTTAAAGTTGTCTATGTGCAGAACATCGAACTCCATCTACAGATGCTAAAAGAATTTATAATGGTCCATATATTGCAACGGCATCTAGAGAAATGATGAAAAGGAAAAGCACAAGGAATAGGAATGTCATTCTAGCTCTACCCACTGTATATGGTCTCTCAGCTGTCGTTCTCTTTAGTTTCAGTTCTTCTATTTTTGTTTTCATGCAGAATAACTTTGTGATTATGTGCATAGATCTCTGTTTAGTTAACGGTTGATTCCTTGATAAGCAAGGCATCCTCCTTGAACTTTGTAGAAACCAAAAAGAAGAGGCGTGTTCATACTACTTTGAATAAAGGTCACTAAAAGCATCAAGGAATTACGAAGTTGGTTAGTTCACTGGAGTAATTCTGAGCAGATAACCATATTAAAATTTTCTTTCTTTCAAGTTACCGGTACACTTGTCGAAGATTTGTTGTTGGACCGGGGAGAATATTATGTCATCAATGATGAGGGAAAATGTAAGAGGTATGGGAGAAAATTCTTGCAGTGGCATCGTTCGCCGGATGGTAAGCCTTCCTCGAAGCATTATTGGAGGATTTTCAAGAGCAATGGGTCATGATATAGATTTCATTGGAATTGGAGGAAGAAGACATAATCATCTTCAAACATTAATGAACTTTCAATTGTCACAGTGTCCACAAGAACCCACAACTGTTCCTGAAGAGTGGGCTTTTCTAACAAGTTTTGACAGCAATATGGCACAATGCATCCATTTTTTTATGTATGTCAGTTCAGGGAGGCTTTGAAGTTAGCTGTAGATGAGCATAAGTTCATGTTCATGCATCTTCATTCACCACAACACCCTTTGACTCCCTCTTTTTGTAGGGAGACTGCGTTCAGAACTAGTAATACAGTTTCTTGATGCAAACTTTGTTTCCTGGGGAGCAGTTGATGATAGAGAAGAGGGTTTGAAAATGTTTTCAACATTGCTTTCCCATTCTGCGCTGTAGTGGCCCCTGCTCCTGGTAATAGCATTACAGTCCTGCAACAGGTTGGTTATCAAATTATTATAGGATAAACCTGCAGATTGGTCAATCGATCATATAATATATGATTTTTTGTGTTTGATACAAATTCTTAATCTGGGTGTATCTGTGGCTTGTCCATGTATAGCCCAGAGAACAGTGGAAGAACAACGGTTGGCTTTTTGGTGGTGCCGGTGCAAGGGCAAAGGAGGAAGAAAGGATAAGAGCAGATCTGCAGCTAAGAGAAGAACAAGACGCTGCATATCTTGCAGCTCTCCAAATTGACAAGGTGCGTGCGTGCTTTGTATGATACACGATGCTTCCACTGTATGATAAATGGCCGCAAAATTGACAGTGAGCTAATGACATTTCCACCCATAATATAACACACAAACGTATAAACCTCAAGCATTTAACTTCAGGAGGAAGAGTTCAGAAACCAGTAGAAGCTTCAAATAGAGCAATTCATGAGAGGTTAAAGACAAACCACCGCACAGGAACAGCACGGAAATGCAAAAACAACTCCCAGTAAAATTAGAGAAACTCAACTCAAGGAAACCACGAATAAGGGAACGAATCCTCAGGTTACACAGGTGCAATCATTACAGCAGCATTAATTCTTGTGAATTTTTGGATTTACTACTTGCGTGAATATTTCACATATTGATAAGATTTCCAAAGGGAGAAAGAAGGGAGCAAAGCTTTTTTTGCACAGACAAAATCCGGTCAATTTACACATGCATTGATTCATTAGGCTTACCTGGTATTAATGGAAACTACAGACTGATATCAAGCTTTCCCAGAAGAGTTTATGGTGTTGATCAAATGGGAGTCACACTCCAAGACGCTGGTCTTGTTCCTAGAGCAGGCCTGTTACTACTTGAGCTTCAGTGATTTCACTCGCACATGAATGTAACAGACAGACAAAACTTGGATGTCCATGCATGTATGATCATGCACTGCTATAAAATATATTAATTTTTATAAGCACAATTAATTAATATCATGATTGACATTATTGTACCTTTATTTGGAACGACCCAAGTTACTCTTCCCCAAACGAAACCACCGAATCCTATTAGACGACGTCGTATAGAGGTTTTGTCGGGTCTCAGCCATTTCATCGCTATTACATAGCATCTCAAGCTCAGGAATCGAGTCGGAGAGTTGCAGCAGGGAAGGGGGAGCAACTGATATGGCGCTTCGCACGTGTCACAGTATCGCTTCTCCCATCATCAGTTTAATCAAATTGACCAATAAACCCATTCGAAACTGCAAATTTTCTGTTAAGAATTGTGTGTCAGACCACCCTTATGAATCACGCAAGGTACTACCGTACTCTCTATTAAATGCTATGTTCTTGTGTTAGTAGTTACTGCTAAACCTGATTTCTCATTTGGTTTCCAGGAATTTTCTCGAAATGAAATTAAAAGTTTGGGAATTTACTATATGCCTAACATATTGATCAATTCCATATTTTCTGTACCATTTTCTTACTAATATAACAGAACACTGGAATTGTCGGTCTCGATAAGTTATGGGTTTCTTGATATTCAGTTCAATGTTTGGTGATTGGGAGTTTTGGGTTTTGCTACAGTGCTTTTGGGGTTTCTAGTTTATGCTCAATTTTGCTAAAACAAAATGCATTGTTTATTGTGATTTAGCTTATGCCAAGGAAGAAACCAATTGCGAAATGGCAACCTTAAGTACAAATGGCTTTAAATGTTTCATTCAAAGATGCAATATTGTTGTTTCTGCATCGTCTACAATTTGGTGAATCCTTCTGGTTAATGTTATTGAAATTTGCAGCTCGTTCTGGAAGTAAAGAAGAAGCTTGAAAAAGATTATAACAGTCTCCCAGTTGGCAGAAATGGAAGAGATGATGAAGATATGATCCTCTGGTTTCTAAGGGACAGAAAGTTTTCTGTTGAAGAGGCTGTTGCAAAATTGACTAAAGCAATTGTATCCTTAACCAATTCATGATTTCAGGATGCTAAAATCCTCTATGTATGACAGGATCTTGTACAACTTTGTAATTTGTTGATTACAGAGTATGCTTAAGGACGGTTTTTTGAAGTTGTACATTGTATAGTTTTCCTATGAATTTTCACCAATTAGAAATGGCGTGAAGAATTTAGAGTGTCTGAATTGAAAGAAGAGTCTCTAAAAGGTATTGCTGAAACTGGAAAAGCTTATGTGCATGACTTTCTGGATGTAAATGAAAGACCAGTGCTCATAGTGGTGGCATCAAAACATTTACCAGCAGTAAGTTTTGAGTTGAAGAACACCTGCTCCATCTTGGCATTAATTCCTTTTATGATTCCAATCAGCTTCTCTTAGCCTTTAGTGTAAATGTTATCACTCTACCCTCATAAAAATTACAGCAGAGTGCATACTTTCTTAATTAGTAGTTAGGCAAGTACTTTATAATTTCTCAGTCTTGTAACACTTAGCATCTTGAGGTTGAAAAAAAATATACATTTGGAACTTGTGGTTAGCCTATGTGCTTTTGGCTTGGGCATCAATGATAAGGATTAAATGGTGTGGGAACAGGTACATGATCCTATTGAGGATGAGAAGCTGTGCATTTTTTATGTTGAGAAGGCATTGAGCAAGCTTCCACCAGGGAAGGAGCAAATACTTGGAATAATTGATCTCAGAGGCTTTGGAACTGAGAATGCAGATCTTAAATTCCTAACCTTTCTGGTAACTTTTACAAATCAGTCCTGATTTATTGGAGGAATAGTATGGATCTTAAACACTCGTATTTGTTTCCTGCCTGCTGAAGCTTTGTTTCTCAGCAGGAAGGATTAGTTTTGCACATAAACAGACATGAAAGCATCGAATCAAAGTTGGGGACTTGGTTTGCCATGTTACATTGATTTAGTTTATTATGAGCAATTGTGCAAAACAGCATAATTCTTCTTTATATTCTTAATAAACTATTGTTGTGGTCAGACCAATATTGTCACCAGTTCCGTTGGTAATGAATATCAGCTGAAGTGATTGTTTATAGATTTATTTATTTCCCTTTCCTTTCTACATTAGCGTCTGGATTTGTACTGAAACTCTGTTCCTGCCACAAAATAATAAAATCAGTTTTGATGTTGGAAAACTTTTAAACTTGTAGCTGTTTATATTCACTGAAATCACTCAAGTTTTGTCTCCATCCATTTACTTTTGAAATAGAAGTGTCACTACCTAACTGTGAACATGATAATAAGAACCCTGAACTTGATTTCTTTATTCTCATGGCAGTTTGATGTATTTTACTATTATTATCCGAAGCGGCTGGGTGAAGTTCTATTTGTGGAAGCTCCATTTGTATTCAAGCCATTTTGGCAACTAACCAAGCCCTTGGTGAAATCATATGCTTCTCTGGTAGGCACCAGTCGTGCTACCAAACACTCCCCCACCTCTTTTTTTTTCCATGCAAATATATGTATCTTTGCAAATAATTCATCTTTCCTGGGACCTCACTTTACTCACACATGATTGTTATCATTATTTTGTTCTTAAAAGGTAAAATTTTGCTCCGTGGAGACTGTCAGGAAGGAATATTTCATCGAAGAAACTGTGCCACATAATTTTAGAGACTAGGCTGAGCCACTGAGGGCATTGTTGCTTTTCAATTTGGGTATGGTGTTACAATCTTGGCAATTCACTGTCTTTTAGTGACTGGAATGCTTATACCCTACTTAATGAATTGTCAAGTCTCTATCCTTTTCCCAGGCTAATACCAGTAGAACAGCAGTTTTTTTTTCTGTAATTTAATTTCTAACGTTTTATTTACATCCCCATGCAGGAAATTCAGAAGGACGAAGCGGAATGGTTGCAACAAACATTACCTGTGACCTAGTAAAAGTTTGTTAACTATAGTTGGCAGGTCCAAATTGCATTCTCTAGTCTCTTAAATTGTGTCACTTGTAACTACCTGTTTCAGAGTTCAATTTCTCACTTCATTCATTCAATATACGTGTGTTTCATCAAATTGATGATTACCAAAACAGGCATACTCAGTCCTCGCATTGTTCAAAAGCTTGATTGTGAATCCGTAGCGTGGCCCAGTACTCAGATTGGTACATTATATATAAAATAATGGACTAGGGTTTGGTAGGGTGCGCCAGGCCCTTGCCATAGTGCAACGCATAGGCGACGCCTGAGGACCCCAGTAGCAAGCTACTGTAGTGGATCCTGCCCCTTACAAAAATGAATTTAATATCATGCGGATCAATGATCCACGTATCAGATATTAAACTGATAAGAACAGATACTACACTTGATCTTAGCCAAAAGGCCGAGAAAGGTATGATTTGTAAAGTGATATATTATCCGTGTTATAGACCCGCTGCACTCTGCTCCTTGTCTTGCTTTAGCAATGTGGGAATATTTCGTATCTTTGCCTGCTTTTAACTTGCAAATAAGTGCTGGTTATTGTTCTTTCTGAACCTCCACTACCTCAATCCTGTACGCTTTAGCTACAAATTGCTGCTGGTTAGAGGTGAGACTGAGATGATTTTGAGCCACCATTACTTTACATCTAATGTACCGTGTATATAAACTCAACAACGCGGAAAAGTTTAGTTACCCTCACCTGGCAAAAGATGGAGGAGATGTCATTGTCTTTATTTGATTGCAATTTCAACCCATTATTAAAAATGTTGATTAAAAGTTAAAAACCTGAACTCATGCGCGAAAAGTGACTTCACTTTCAGCGGACACAGCACCACCCCCAGGCCCGCATCAACCTTATCAACCATCACTTCAACATCCATCAGTTCCACAGTTTGACCAAATGCACCCACATTTGAATAGGGTTTATTATCAGGACATTTATCCATTGAGCCAGAATCCAAGAGAAGTTCCTAACTTACAATCTCAAAGCATTCGACAGTCCTCTTTACCACCTGCTGGGTTTTCCCCAACCCAACTTTCTTCTGTGGGCTCTGCCCAGCAGATGAGTGATCAACTCCCAGCAGGCCTTATAGGGAATTCCCTTTCGGATATTTGCTGCTGCTAGAGCACTCTAATTCCAACGATCTTTTATCCTGACTGTTCCTCTCTTTTAGGCTCCAGCAGTACAAATATGAAGTATTGCGACCCTTGATCCCCTTCAGGCCCAAGTGGTGGAAAGAGTTGCTCTCAATTGCCGACTGGCAAGATGTTACCTCGTGCTATTCCAATGGCATCTAGTGTGCATGCTGAATCTGGTGGGAGTGAAAACAGGCCACCAATTGATGATTGTTGTCGACAAGGTGGTTGCAATGGGCTTCCGGAGAGACCTAGTGAGGGCAACAGTGAGGCAACTGACAGAACATGGACAAGCTGATGTACAATGGATAAGTCAGCCTCAGAATGGTAGGGTAGCTGGTGCTATTGTGCCTTCCCTTGTGCTTGGTTTGATTTGTTCCGTTTCGGATATTTTACTACATTTCTGTGTTTACACTCTTCAGTTGAGGTGGTTCTTCACGCTACTTCTGACATTATTATGATGTAGCACCGGCACATCTTATACTGATTATGGATGTAAATAGTGTCTAATGATGAATACTCTTGCCTCTTTTTTCTGGGATTGTGTCTAGTTGAGTGGTCTACTCTAAATATGCGGTTGACATGAAAATGTTAAGAGTTTGCTAATTTCCATGATTCCTGCCTCATAAACCATAAGAGTATACCATTTTTATTCCACCAGAAATGTTGCTGAATCTCATTTAAACTGAAACGCGTTGTCCTCTTTGTTTTGCCGTGGCAATGGTAGATTTCTTCTACATTTACCGTCAATCACCCAGGGCACAATCCTTTTTCATGTCATCTTGTGCGCGGATATCTTTTAACCATTGGTGGCGCCTATGACAAAATTCTTTGTCTGAGCATTTACAACGATGCATGCGGGCAAAGAAATTGGAGAAAGTGCTATAAAAGGCTGGAAATCATCCCTCAGAAAAAGGTCGACGAACAAAGTCTTGCGTGTTGTTATGCGTTCCCTAATCAAGGATCTATAATTCATACGATAAGAAAGCTCCTTGTCTAGTCCTAACCAAATTTACTTGGAAGAAGGCTCTCGAGAATCGTGCAGTTTATTTGCTTGATAGTACTGGGTCCCCCGTACCGGAGGGCATTATGATTGAGCGAACAGTTAGCCTTTTGGCTCCAAGCAGTTTCATCCTTCTGAATTCTAGGACAAAAAGTCAAATGATGTGCATCAGATCTGAACTCTGAAGTGGATTTCTGCTTAGTAATTTACTGTCAATTTGCTTTGCCATGTCCTTTCTATCAATTTATTTACTATTGGCCAAACTGTCTAGACGAAGCAGGATGTTAGGTTGGTCCAAACCAGACCGAAGTCTTCAACCGGTCCACTCCATCACGAGTTAGCGCGGTTAGCACGAGTCTTCAGTCAAAAACTCAATCCTGGTGTTTACATTTCTTCTATTTTATTATTATTATTATTATTTTCTGCTTTGTTGGTGGCCTTGGCTTTCAGTTAATTCACAATCCCATGCGTGTACCATAACAATGATTCCCAGTGCTAGAAACACAGCAGGGGACCTTATTTATTTGACATATAGCCGATCTTATCTCAATGTCTAATGTTATTATGATGATGGTTGGGCACGTTTGCAACTTGAGAAGGACCATTTCCTTAATTGCTGCAGCTTCGGGACTCGATGTATTCCTAGATACAGGCCCACTCAACCTTAAATGCTTCAAAGATTAGCCATCAAACCATGTGGACAGCAGGTTTTCTCGAGAGATTAACACGACTGAGCTCTCTCAGTAACTTCAACCTGGTCCCTGCTGCTAAAGACCTGAAAGTCTTCTCTCTCTCTCTCTCTCTGTCACTCTCTATACATATATATATATATATATATATTTTTCCAGATTGATGATCGTCGTGGACCCTAGATCTACCAGAGGTCCAGGCTATTTGTACGCTGGGCATTTTGTTGTGTCATCCCTTTCTTCTTTAATTTCATTCTGAGAGCATCTCTGAGAAAAATACAATACAGACATGGGATCCGAATCTTTACAGTTTACACTTCCAACTGCAATCATGACTTCCATTATCCGAAATGTCATTTTTCCAGTGCTTTCTTTGTTAATTTTCTCAAACTTTAGTTTAAAATTTTTCAAAAGGGGTTGTTTCACAATACATTGCACATTTGCACTGTTGAAATTCATCTTTCAGAGTCAATACATTTTTAACAGATGGCTACTCTGAGAAGATTGACCACCTATGCAATAAAGAACGGCTGAGGAAATACTTCACAAAAGTAGTGCATATCTTTCCCAACGAATAGACATATTCAGAATCTCATGTTTTTAATCCAATTAATGAAGAGGTCAAAGCACGCACTGCAAGTGTCTGACAAATCAAGAAAAAACTGAACTTTGATTCCAATTTAGTGATCATTTTAATGCATTGACTTGATGTTCAACCCCTGGGTTAAAATGATAATGGAGGAACGGTGAGTAATAAGAGGCACTAAGAGATGATTAAGACATGCCATTTGGAAGGAAACCACACGCAGAACTTGCTAAATATCTTCTTCAGTGATTCATAAAACATAAATATGAAAATCAATTAGGACGTTGATGGGTCTGAAAGAGTTTATCCCCGTCTTGCATTTTGAAAACCAAAAGAAGATGGGGGAAAAGTTGTTTACCTGGAAGAAGAAAAAAGCCGCCTGGAAATATCAAAAACAAGGAATTTTCGTGCAGCCCACTAATCAGTCTCAATCTTCTTTAGTTCCTGGTCATAATCAAAACTTCATTTGTTTACAACTCAAAAACGATAAGACCGTCCTATTAACGACAGCAAATGACACAGAAAAGAGAAAAATATAACAGTTAAAGATGGATGTCAAAGAACACAGAAAGTTAAGAGCAAAAGAAAAGCCTGCTGATTACCGCAAATGCAAAAAAAACAGTGCATGAGTGAAAGCACCTTTTTTGCTAAGCATAGCCTAACCACCTTTTTCTGGCGCTTCTATACAAGCAACCTCTATACACCTCCTCTATTTATACACTATTTATACTCGCAGAAAATGGAACAGTGTATGTACTCTTAGTTTAGTGCTTTTTTTTTGGGTTTCTTGAAGAGCTCACATCGACAAAGCTCATTGGGATTTCTTGATTCTTGAGAAAAATATCTTGTCAGAAGTGCTTTGAAGGGTGCTCTGCACCGTACCCTCTCACTCACCAGCTCATTTTTATTCTTCGTGTTGCTATCTTTTCATTATTCGTTCCTCTTTCTCTTTCCTGTATTTTATTGATTTTTGATCTGTCGAAGCTCTAAAAGAATGGTAGTCTATGATGTTTCTTGGTGTATAACTCATGACTCGTTGTCTTGCTATTTGTAATACCCATTCAACTAAACTCAACACATCATATTTGTGAAATTTTCCCAAGTACAGACCCATTTTCCATGTTCAAAGCAGACTCCAGGAGCCCTATATACATTTCCCAGCTTGAAAATAAGCAGTATATACATGGTTTTAAGAGTTCTGCCAAAACCTCCAAGACGATCCAAAAAGTCAATTTCTAGTATTTTGTCAAGTTTGCGTCTTTTAGTTCAAATAGTCATTTCTTTTTTCTATCTTCTGGTTTTTATATAATCCTCTTCTCTGCTCTACAGCGTTTCACATTCACTGAAAGAAGTTTGTACTCGGACTGGTTTTTGAAATTTCTTTGAGATATGGCCGTGATTTTGCCTTTGTTTTCATTGAAGCACTTGTTGGTGGTGTCTCTAGCCTTGAACGTGAGCCTGATTTGGAAGGTTATCTATTATAGTGAAAAAGAGGGCCCTGGTGGTGGCGTCTCTCTGCAACAGCTGGGAAGGTCCATAATGGCAGGTTGTGGGTTACAGGAAAAGGAGCATGTTACTAAGGAGAAACATCTATCTGTTTCTTCATCATCATCTTCGCTTACTGCTACTACTCACATTCAATCTCAAGATGGCCGGGATAGAGTTATCAATCTCGACCAGTAAGTATTACTGTAATAGTAACAAAGAAACGCCCTGTTTTTGTTTTTAGGTGTTTTGTGTCAAATATCAAATAATTACTGAATTTTTTGACATTTTTGTCTGTTATGCTAAATTCTAATGCATGGGCAAATTTGTCATTTCGGTGTCAAGAGACGTGCATTTTATATGGAGCTAAAGGGGAATATGGTGTTTCAGCTGATTTTCTTTAATTTATAAGGTACTGCTGGGATGGTAGGGAGTTCTACGTTTCTCAGTACCCATGATATGTTCCAGTGAGGTAGCGTTTGTTAGGATAGACGAAGACAGCTCAAATGTCACTGTTTTTGTCCTCTCTCTGTTCCCAAGTCGAGGGTTGGTGTTTGATTTTGACATGCACCTTGGATAATACTCATTGACAATATTCCTAAGCAGAATCATTGAGCACCTTAGTTCATGGACCTCAAAATCCACAAAACCATCAGTTTATCGCAAGTTGAAGAGAACCTCAAGATCAAGATGCATGTTAGTGCTTAGCGCAAGACACTAGCTTTTGAACTAGATGCATGTTTGGGGCAGGCTAATTGAGAAAAATAAAAAGAAAATGCAAGTTTGTGCGGGCCACATGCTTTTGTGCACACTGCACAAAGACTCCTTTTCTGTGGTTTCGGCCTTTGAGCAGGTCTAAAGACTAAAAAATTTGGTTGAGATCTGAGAACTTTTGCCGCTCATAATGCAATTTGCAAATTATAGCTTTTCAAATATCTCTCTCTCTCTTTTTTTGGTGGGAACATTGAAACTGGGGTTGTCTGGATTTTGCTCTTTGTGGGTCCTTTTATGATGTTATGCCAATTATAATTACACTTTTGGCATTTTCACCTTAGTATTATAGTGATCTGATGTAAGGCTTGCATAATCATTTGTTCCCTTGATACATAGGGACCCAACCATACTGCCTTCCCATACCTATCGCTCATGCAATTTAAGAATCCCAAGGCAGTGACAGTTCCTACAAATTTCGCTGCCATTGCAAGGCTTTTACAATTTCACTTGAATACCATTTCGTTTGTCCGACTTCATACAGTTTTGGGTCAATTCTTGATGTGAAACTGTATGTCTTTTTATATCCTTAATGGTTTACCAATAGTCCACTACAGGTTTTAATTTTAATGAGTTTCTCACAGCGGGGATCCAACCATGTATGAAAAGTACTGGCAACAAGTTGGGGACAAGACCACAATTGTGATTCCTGGGTGGCAATATCTGAGTTATTTTTCAGATGTCACTAACGTCTGTTGGTTTCTGGAGCCTGACTTTGCCAAGGAAGTTGTTAGATTGCACAAAGTGGTCGGAAATGCAATAACAGAAAATCGTCACATTGTTGTTGGGACAGGTTCAACGCAACTCTTCCAGGCTGCCCTCTATGCTTTGTCTTCGCAGGATGCATCAGAACCAATTAGTGTTGTTTCTGCGGCCCCTTTCTACTCTGTGAGTGTGAATATGATATGTTAGATTCTGTCTGCCAGCTAGTTTCAATGTTTTGATCTTGTTTTATTTATTACTCAAGGAAATCACCACCCAGTTCTTATATTAGCCAGTAAATGTAGGTATGCTGCTTTCATAATGATACTTATTGCTTTGAATGAATCATCCAAAGTGGTGGATCTTAAAATCTGTCATGTTTTAAATTCATGTGCATTGAAAACATGACTGCATGACTTTGTTGTTTGTTTTGTGTCCCCTAATAATATTGCCAAAAAAATTGTCAGTATTGTTATAGTTTTGTCTCCTTCGCTGTTGTATTTATGACCCTTGGATTCTAATCTGCTTTCTCCCTCTGTTTTACATTCATATGGGCATGCTATGTACACAGGTTTTGCATATTTCCATGTGGCAAACTATGTAAAATATTCTGGCTTGCATATTGTTATTCATATATTCTTTGTACTTTCAGATTTGTTAAATAAGAATAGTAGTAATACTAGGTTATACTTGAATTTGGAAGTCAATTACCTGCCAAAGACTAGGTTTTGTTGACTTAGAGCTTGTACAGGGCTGAGCTGAATGTGCATTTCTTGTCTGAGGCCGATTTGGCACCCTTTATATTCTATTCTACTTCATTTGCTTATTTTTGTGCTTCTAGATAGTCATCAGAAAAATTTGAGAAGGTTCAGCCATTTTAATTGAATTTCTGGATCTATGATGTATGAAAAAACAAAGGAAAAGCAAAATTAAATTCTCTTCCAGCAAGTATATTATACATGATAAAAAGGTTTATGAAAAGTCTTGCGTGTTTGTATGCTTTCTCTACCAGAAATTGGGAACTTGTACTGAACTGCTACATTATAGTGTAAGAAAACTGTTTAAATTTTTATCCCTTACTCCATTATCATGTAAACCAAAGGATTCTTCATTGCTAATAAATTAAATTTCTATGTTGATGGTAGTTTCATTTGTCAACATATGTAAAATTTTACCTAATCATTGTTTGTAACACCATATCTTCTCTAGGTGTTTAAATCTTTGAGATGTGTTGGTTTGACATTGATTTTGCTAATTACTTCAGTCTTATCCTTTGATTACTGATTGCGTCAAGTCTGGGCTTTATAAATGGGCTGGTGATGCAAAAACTTACAATGGAGATGGCCCATACATTGAACTAGTCACTTCCCCAAACAATCCTGATGGATTTGTTCGGCAATCAGTGGTGAATCGCAGTGGGGGGATATTGGTTCATGACCTTGCTTATTACTGGCCGCAATATACATCCATATCCTTTCCTGCAGACCATGATCTTATGCTGTTTACTGTCTCCAAAAGCACTGGTCATGCTGGGACACGAATTGGGTAAGTTGATCAGACTTATGTTGTTTGAAGAGAACTATTCTGCTAATTGGATTTGTTTTCTGACCATATGAATGCAGATTAGACTTGTATTAAAATTATTTGAACTATACACAATTGTTTCACAGCATAGTGGTTATTAGGAGCAATTCTTATTCCTGTCGAATTACTTGGCCCTAACTTACCACCAATACGAAATTTGGATATATACCATTAAGCAAGGAAAGAAAGAAAATGACTGCTATATGTTGTCAAATTTCTAAATTTCGGTTTTATATCTTTGATCCAGTTGGGCTCTTGTCAAGGACACTGAGATTGCGAAGAAAATGATCAAATACATAGAACTCAACACCATCGGTGTGTCTAAGGATTCACAACTCCGAGCAGCAAAGGTTTTGAAAGTTGTTTCTGACAGCTGCAAACCATCTGGCGGTGAGGACGAGTGCTTCTTTGAATTCACCCACCATCAAATGGCCGTGAGATGGAACCAACTAAGAATGGCAGTTCAAGACAGTGGTCTATTTAGTGTGCCTTGTTTTCCATCCCAATTCTGCACATTTCTTGGTCGGGCTTTTGAGCCTCAACCTGGTAACAGCAATTCACTTCAATCTTTTTAATTTGACATTATGATTACTTACATGTCTTCTTTAATGAATAGCCATAGCACATTAACCTAATTACTTTCCAATTTCAGCTTTTGCATGGTTAAAATGTGAACAAGAGATAGAAGACTGTGAGAGCTTCCTTAAGGACAATAAGATCTTGACAAGAAGTGGGAGGCACTTTGGGTTTAGCCCTAAATATGTCAGGATAAGCATGTTGGATCGGGATGAAAACTTCAATGTTTTTGTTCAGAGATTGTCTAAGATTCTTTCATAACATACATACTGAATCCACACAAAGTGCTTGCCTGTGTAAACGAAAGAAGGGAGGTTTGAGGCCTTTTTGTGCATGTAAAAGAACAAACAAGTGCAGTTTACTGATCCTGCTTGTTAGAACTCCACTGAGTTTGTTGGCTGTAGAGGTCGTTCATAAGTTGAATAGTGGGTTGTGGTCTACTGACTATCATTGTATGTAATTTTGCTTTCTGAGAAAGAGTTAGGAGTGTAAAGCACCCATATAACTCGGGTACTTTGTTAATGCTTTTGTCTAGAAATAGCAGAACTTGAACCTATGAACCTGTTTTTTTCTATTGGTACATCTCCCTTGTGGTTCAATGGTCTACTGGTGAAGAACAGAAGTGTCAATTGAAGATTACGGCCAGCTTAGAGTTCGACTACGTAGGCATGTCCACAGCTAGAAATGATGGGGATCTAGAACGTAGCTATGGTGAACATGAAGTTGATTGTGAATCAATCCCTTGACTTCCGTCGTCTGCGCATGTTCATGGCTGAGAGACGGCGACAGCCACGACCGAGGATGAACCTTGGTGGCCTGTGGCCTTTCAGCCTCAGCCTACAGTACAATTCATACAGACGACATGATTTAGCCAATTATTATTCTTAAAATTTTCTCTTTAAGATAACGAAAACTGAAATCTCAAACATGCCTCGGAAAATCCTTTTCGCATTTTAAAGGATATTATTTATGCATTGAGCTACAAAATTTCAGTAACTCATGTTCTGCATCTGCATGCATGCATCCCTAGAAGTTGGCGTATTGTGGAAGAACAGAAGTGGCAAGATCAGATTCATGGCCTCATATTGGGCAGAAAGACCGTGACTGATATGCCCACGAAGTGATCCAATAGCTCCAAATGATCAGGTTGGATTCCTCGGACATTTTCGTCCGTTGCTGTTGATGGCATAAAACCCACAGTGAAAACTGAATGAAGGATTGTCATCGAGTCCACGGCATACTCGAAGTGCCTGGGTCTGGAAATTACAACCAAGAATCAAATTCAAATTGCTTAAATTACGCATGCATGCATGCATGCTTCAACTCGACCACAACAAGAAAGTGCAAACCTTGTATGCGAAGAAACCCCAAATATTTCGGAAAGCCTTCCTTTCCCCGTACCATTTCTGCACAATAAGAATCTTTGCGTGACAACCGTATTTTGAGCCACAATTCTTCAGAAATAGAGACATTCTGATGTGGTACTATGAACTCAAGTTGCTAGTTTTATGATTTTGGAGCAGCAGTGACATTAAATTTAAAAAGAATTCTGGCGATTTCAACTAGGTAAGTATGATTAATTAATTTACCAATAATCCATGCTAAAATTTATGACCAGATCACATGATTTTGCATGATTGCAATTAATATATTTCCTTAAAATATAACTGGCTAAACAATGTAAAATTTCATAAAATTTAAGGCTTTTTTTTTAAAATCTATTACGAAAACAAACTGTATGATAGATGAAATCAGTGTGAGCAAGATTTGACTAATACTTGAAACTAACGTCATTAGTAGCTAGCAAGAAGGATTCCTCTTCTTCCACGCCCATTACAATTCTAGGAAAGATAGCATCATTAGTTGCTAGAAAAAGCGATCATAATATTAACTGATAATGGTTAAAACTTTCATCAAGTGGGCTATTATCGAAAGATCATCGCTTAAAAGGCCGGACAACAATCTGAGCCGCCTACCAAAATCAAAGTCCTACGCGAGGAGAGACCGAGAGTAGTGAACGAGAGCGCCAACGCCCAAGACCACGCTTAACTCGATCCTCTCCAGTTCTCTCCAATTCCTCTCCTCTCATCTACTAGCTTGCGCTGTGTTAAGGCATCAGTTTTTCTACCACTTCGGCTTCTTCTCCAAGCATCGGCAATCTCTCTCTTGATTTAGCTTTGATAGTGAAAACGTTGAATTTGGAATATCGTTACCAGGAAATTTAAAACCATTCACTCAAGCACACCTTTGTATAGGGTTGGAATCCACTCACATTTGGGATTATAAAATTTAAAAAAATTAGATAATATAGCGTCGCATAGATATATATGGTTTACTACTGTTTCAACATCGCTTTATTCACATAATTCAGGAATTTAATCTTCTTATCAATTATTAAATAATGTCAAAATCAAATAGTTATTGTGCAATAATAGAATTTCATAAAATCGGAGTAGTTCATCACCTTGATGTCATCAGACGGGGAGAAAATTCCAGCTAGCTGAGATGAAGACCCAAAAATAGACGACGACAACGTAAAGAAGGAAAGCAACCTGCTTCTCAATTTTACAACAAAAAAATTGGAAACCCCCACTCTACAAATAATTGTTACATTCAGACAATTATCAAAACAAAAGAAACGGCAAAGTATAAAAGGACCATCATCACAATAGAAACCAAAATTATGACAAGTAACAAATTCCCAAATGAAAAAGGTTTTTATTACCCAGTAAATGTAATTTGAAAGCCACATTGATATATTTACGTGTTTCAAAGAGGAGTTACATCTACTGGAACCTCTACATTAGTCTTAACTCGTATTCCCCAGCCATTGTTATGTATCTCACCCATGGAAGAGCATGATATCCACTCTTTTCGATGATCTTTAAGTAACGCACCTACAGACCAATTGTCGTCAATTTACACACATAAAAGACATATAATAAGCTCCTATCCAGTACATGCACTAGGGGACCCCCCCCTTCCCAATGCGACAAAATCTAACTTGATTTTATGTTCAACTAGTACCTTGACATAAGCCTGAGTTAAAGAAATAAAAGAAATAGTGATAATTGGCTAGGGCCAAAGAGAGCAAGGAATTTCAATCAGTGGTTTGTGCCAACATATCAATGCATGACTTTCAAAACCCTACTTTAGCTTTATAGCGTACTAGAACAGAAGTATTTCTATAGGTTTCCCTCTATATTCAATCAGAGAAAGATGGCAGGAAGGCTAAGGAGACCATGATATTGAAATAAATACCTGAATCCCTGAAACAGTAAAATACGGTATCTCAAACTTGACACGAATTGGAGCCTTTCTCTCAGGAACTGATTCTTCGGCAGTTATACTAGGAAGACTGAACTCTGCCCTCAACATATACTCCTAAACAGTTTGATTGACAAACATGGTTGAGAACATGTAAAGAGGCCAATTGATAATAGGAAATTATCATTTGCCAAATACATATGACATACTGACAACCTACAGATAGGCCTGTAAACAAAATCCTACCTTGTTACCCGGGAAAGATTTGATTTTCCAGACCAAAGCATCATTCTCCGGAGCATATGTAGCAGTGCCCATTGATGTCCGCACATTAGGATTTGTAGCATCAGCAGGGACAGGCAACTCAATTTCAACACTTGTTGCAGTGCTGAAACAAAAAGCAACCTATGAATAGTTCAGAAAATTGATAATAGTCCTTCCAAATTAACTTAACCCAGTTATATATCAAATTGGTACATTAAGACAACACTCCACCACCTATAACTCAATCAAGCCAAAACGAAAGTCATGATATCACCACAAAAAGAGATTTGGCCCTGTAAATCGACAAAATTTCAGGATGTCTAATTACTATATTTGACATCTACCAGTTGTTCAAATGAATAAAATTTCCGTAGTTGACACGAAGCAAATTGCAAGATATCAAATTCTATTAAGAAGTATGCTTTACATCCACTTCTTGTTCAACTCCAAATCCCCTTTAAAAAGTATCTAAGATGCAAGGGCCTGACTGATAGCTTTCTTTATTGGAACAGGAAAGGTTATCTCATAAATGATATTGAAAGGATTTTTTTCTGAACAATTCAGAAAATCCACCCTCCTCCTATCCCACGCACCCAAAAAACAGAAGAAAGGGGGATGCTCCTTCTTGCAAAACCAAATGATGCTTCCATCTATCTAAAACATGACACTATCAAACATTGAAATAGCCTAATGTTATTCCTTGGGATTGACATTCAGGATTATTTCAAGATACTGTGTTTAGACTTGTATAACTCTTATGTCTCTGAGACCAAATTGGTCCAAAATTGATTTCTTGAAGGTTAAAAATTCACCTGCGCTCCTTAAACTGGCTCCGTGCTTTTACCGTTATTTCAATGCGGCTTCTAGAATGCCTTTCAACTTGAGCTTCCACCCAAATGAGAGGTTTTGCCTGAAAATTTGTAAATATTACTTAGAAGTTTTATAATTGAGTAAATTTAATAACAGAAAGTTATTAGAATAGGAATCCTAATTCTAATATATTGAAATCAGAGTGAGGCCTTAATAGACACGAGGGAGAGAGAGATGAAAGCAAGAGTAGACCTCAGTACTGAGTCTGTAAGTCATGAGATCAAAAGATCCATCAGGCGGTATGAAGGATATTGTCCGATCATTTTCGAAACGAGCCAAACGTACACACCTAAAAAGAAGTTTAAGAAAAAAATGTAAATAGAAAATGCATAGTAATCAACAATCAACTGTAACTAATAGATAATGAATGAAAATGAAAGCAAAATCCATAGACCAGAAGAAAGCTACGATCAACGCAAGAGATCAACGCAAGAAGTCAACATACTGATGAAACTTGGTATCATCCAGGTCAATAGCTTTCCCTTTTGTTGCTCGACCCTGGGCCTCCAGTAGTACTCTATCATTTAGCCCAAGCTTACACTCAGGCATGCCACTACAACAAATGAAGTATTGAATTGTCAAAGAGCAAATTGCAATAACAGCCAAGCTAGCACACAAACCAAAATAATTTAAAAGAGCTCTGGCACAAGCCACCCTTGTTATCAACTTATTTATAAAAATAGCAAAGAGACCAAACAAACTGGGAACCTATATCTTAACAAGTCAGACTTAGCTTAACCCAAACAAAGAATCATTTATCACAAATGCTAGCTCCACCTAAAACTTGGGTAGAGCTGGATTAGGATCAAGGGATTTATGCCTAGGGTTGAAACTGGATTGATCTCTAGCCCAGACGTGCCTGCCAAAGTTGAAGCACTAGTTAACATATATATAGCATTGACAAACATACTTGTTCATATTGAAATTCTAAGCTAAGTGTGCTATTTCTAAGACATATAATGTATAACATAAGCCAGATGATATGACAGTGTGTACACATAACAACTAATTCTTAAAAAAACTCATCCTCGAAGACCTTTATTTAATTTGAACAATTAACAAAAAGGAAGACAAGCATGCACCTCAAGTATGTTCTCATCTTTAATGCCCCAACAACATCTGAACGTATTATCTGCCCATTGCTGTTGACAAGTATATTGACACTTTCCACCACATCCAGAAAAACCTGATTAAAAATGAACAAAGCTACCATAATAGATGTCATCTCAATTCATTAGCAATAAAATCCTTGGGAAGAGAACCTTACCTCATTTTTCTTATATCTTATCCCTTCACTGCGCCAAGATACTGCATTTGTCACAGCCATGGGAGGACGCTGTGTAACTTCCATCCTATAAGCATCAGTCTTAATAAACTCACTAAGAATCCTGGCCTCAGTAAATTGAGGAAAACCAAAGTCCATTATCTCATCAAGTAATTCATACTGCCAAATGTACAAGTCATCAGTATGTAACCGTCAAGTGTTTGATTAATAAGTATGTGTGTGTAATTCAGGGAAAAGAAGCATCAATTTGTTACCACAACAACAAAATTGTCTCTCAAAGATTCCTCTTCTAATTCTTCAAAGTAATGCTTGAATACCTGCATTCATTAGTTTTTTTTTAGAAAAAATAAAGAAGATACACCACGTTTTGGTACACATATGATGTGTTTATCATTAAACACGATGGTAAAAATTAAATAAAAAGAAAACACTTACACCAACTGTGCGATGCAAAAATAGCAGAATACTGGCAGCATTGCAATTCTGCCTCGAAGCAGCCATCAGGTAAACATTGTTATATTGTATAAACATGTAGGTCACACCATTGTCATACACCACAGGATCTTGTGACTGAGGGTCACCCTAAATCAGATCAAATTCAAAAATTCAATTCCAAAGACCTTATAATCTCAGCAACTACTATCTAATTCTGCACACTTCTTGGAAAATAAAAAGCAGAAACTCTTCACTGAAACTACATTACGAGGAGATCACCAAGTTCTGCGACTTAAAATCAGTCACAGATCAAGCACAGATTTATGAAATTAAATGTCTCCACTACGAAAACAATAATCTCCAAATTAAATCGAAACATGATTGTACAACGAATAAAACCAAGCAAAGCTAAGCCTATGCTTACACGCATACATATGCAGATATGTATTGGTATGGGGAGGAAGAGAGGGTTAATCATTTACCTCTTTCTCAATGAGCCTGGTGAAGAAGCGCTCGGCTTGAACAGCTGAAACATCACCGCGATAATCACGCCATATCAGGACACGTCCTTTGATGTCGAGAAGGAACAGCGCCGAGGTGGCGCCAGCCATTTGATGAAGAGATTCACCGGAAAATGACCGCACGGTACGCACGCACCAGATCCGAACTGCAGGTATGAATCTAAATTGGAAATCAGAATGAACTAAATAACAGATTCTACTGGAAATTCTTTTCTTCCTTCCGTCCGTTGAAAGAAAGCGTTTTCGAGTCAATTAAACTGTAGTTTATACTTCGCATGTGCTTTCCTCTACTTGAGATGAAAAGTAGGTTCACTCGGTCCCATACACGGAACTGAAGCCCAGACCAGTAACACGAAACCACACACAATGCGTATGGCTACTCATTTAATGGGCCAGATTATGCGGTCAAAACGACAGCGTAGGAAGCCTGTAGTTTGTGATGGTGGTTCCTTCGGCATAAATAGCCAGAGCTAGCTTCCGTTCCTCATTGTAGGATAACCATGCGCAAATTTATTTCAAACAGAGAAAAAGGCTTCTTTGCTTGGCTTTATTGAGCATGAGGAATTTATACAGTACAATGCTCGTATGAAAATTTTACATGACTGAAGCCAAACCATCATCTGCAATTTGCATGTGTAATTGCTTTGTTTGCAGTGAAATGATGATCGTGACCATCCACATCCAGTTTGATCATGAATCGCTGTGATCCCGAAGTACATGAATTCTAAACTGAGGAAGTTGAGTAAGCTACTGCCATTAAACATTTCATTTTCCATTAAACAATCCTGCATTTCTGGTCTGTTTATTGCTTCTCCACTCAAACACCTTCTTGATAATTATGCCATCTGCAAGGGATTGAGAAAGTCACATAACTAAATATTTGTTTATTTATGTCCATTGACATAGACTTGAACATTCATATTTATGCGTGTCTGTCATTGTGAAGTAATTTGGTATTATTGCATATCGTAGAAGCCTTGTCTACTTCCTCCATGGGGTAGGTAGCTTCCTCTCAGGTTCTGATCTATACTAGCTTCCAAAGCGTTCTATGAGTCTTGGTCTCGAAATGTGGTGTTCATCTAATCATGTTAATCAATTTATTTTGAAAAAGATTTGCTGCCTCTTCAATGAAATAGGGAGGGTCTCATAAGAAGGCATACGAATTTCTGCAGTTAATCGATTTCTTGGAAGTGTTACCTCATAAGTAAAGAAGCCTCTTGTGTGGCATTTCAGAAAAGTTTAAAATGATTATCAACAGAGTATTCACACTGTTAGCAAGCACCACATTTACTTGAAATGGTTACTTGTAAACCAGTGACCTCATTTTGTCTGGTTCCTTCTTCTCGCGGGCGGGTCAGTGCACGCTGTCCAGTTAAAGGCTCTGCTAGAACCACCCCAAAGGCAAAGACATCAGCTTTTGACGTCATTTGGAGCTCACGTACAGATCTTGCGAAAAAGCAGGCAAGGTATTGAAATTTCTGTGTAAGATCACATATAAGTTTTGACATGTAACAATTTAATTCTATTCTGAAAGTCTTTGAAAATTCCCGTAATTAAAATTTAATCTAATCGGAAGAATTTAAGCATTGAAGTTCAATTCCCCTTGCGGCATCAAGGATGTGGGCTCCTGCAATCCAGGGAAAGAGGTGTGTGATGATTTTATTTTTGCATTTGTAGGTCCTTTGTTTAAGATGATTTCATACCAGTAACCACATTAATGTGATGGATCTTGCACAATACTTTAAGCTCTTCAAGAATTTCCTTTGATCTGCTTGATTTGGTCATCCAAAATTTCACAGCTCTGTTTGGTCAAAGTATAAGCATGAACTCAAAAGGTAATAACTATCATGCCCCACGCTCCCGTATCAATCCTCTCCGATTTTCCTGCTATCATCAAAGTTACTAGTGGCCTCATCTATCTCCTCCAAACAGTATACAACTGGTCTTTCTGTCTCAAAGGTTACTGCATCATGGACTAGTTTTGCTTCACAAGGCATCATTTGTGAATATATATATATATATATATATATATAATATATATATATTGAAAACCCATTTAAAGGATTAATATTTCAAGACAGTTGAATTAGTACTTGGGAATTTTGGTGACAACTTTTGGACGTTTTTCTCCTTGTTAAGATTTTTCTTTCTTCTCAAAAAGAATAAGATCACCGCACGTATTGAAAATAAAGTGGCGGCTGATAATAGCCAACTGATGGCAATCGTCAAATGTTGTGTTTTACCTAGCTCGACATATTGAAAAAAGAAAGTTAATCTGCTTTCTCTTCAGGAAATTATCTTCAGATAGATATCAAACTGACACACATACTTTTATTGAATTACGATTAAGAATATTAGCAGCAATCCAGCAGAATATGATGATTAAGCTTTCTCAGGAGCTTGGATTCCATTTTTTTCTCTCTTGGCATAAATAGCACCCATCCAAAATCTATTAAACTTTGGATTCCCAGTCAGTCATTCATTTAATTTCTCAATACCACCGATTGGAGTTCTGCAATTCCCGATAAAGTACAGTGATATTGAATTGTGTGTCAATATCTCTTGAGATTTTACTTCTACGTACCTGCATGTAAGGTGTATAGTAATTTCGTCTCCCACAAATAGCTCTTCCTCTCCTCCAACCCCAAGCTTGTCCGCTATAGAACTCACCAGAGTTATCAAAAAATGTGTCTCCTGCACGCACTGTGTAAGCGGTGTGATAGAATTATCCACGGGTACCATTCACGTCTTTACAACTGCTGGGAACCGATACCAGATACTGTTGTTTGGAGTCATGGAAAATGGGTTTAATATTCGATGTGTTCACTGAGTAGAAGAACGCTATTTGTTCTACGGAATCGCCTTTAGAGATTGTGATACAAGTTGGCATCACACGCCTGAATACTTTTAGCACACCCGAAAGGGTATATGATGGTTGTCTTGACAAAGCCATTATAGAAAAGGACACTAATAAAAACAGAGGTCAAGAGAGGTAAGAGGAGAAAAGGTTGGCGATTTGATCATGCCATTTTTTTCGAAAAGTGAATAATTTGAGGGATGCAATCAAACAATAAGCATTTCTTCGGTCTTTGAAGTTATTAAATTCATTGTCTTCTTTTGTTTAAGCAGAATTTGTCTTTCCTTCTCAGTGATTTGTTTTCATCCTCCCTCCGTTTGCAGGGCAGTGTCAGGATGCACATGGAATTTGTTAGCCGACTATACAAGCATAATCTATTTTCTTTTCCTTTATTCAACTAGTCTTCATTGCTTCCAACATCATATCTTGTATTCATTCCAGAATTCACATTGTATTATAAGGATTTCTTAGTAGGATACTCATAAAAGGCCAAAGAGATACACATAATTGGAAATTGTTTTGGTCTCATGGCATTTTCCGGCGGCTTTCTTGTATTCCTGGAAATTCCAGTATCTATCCTTGCGAGAGAAATTTTACAGCCTTCTCCGGTTTAGCCAAACAATTTAGGGGAAGTAATCATGTCTTGACAGGAATCAACAACCATTTGCGTAGTAATGTGTTTGAGGTTTACTCTGTTTCGTTTGGAGTAAAATACAACAATACAGTCGAATCATGCACAGGTACGGAACACATGCTTAACTGCCAACTCTCAATCGAACCTAACCGTTACTGTTGTTAAAGCAGGCAGAGAGCAATTATGTACAAGGCGCGACCTGGTCAGCGTCAAGCTTCGTTTATCACCTTTTACTGTGTTGATTCCTGACAAAATTATACCAGTAGAGGTTCTCTGGATAAACAGGGTCGCGAGGAAAGAGAGGCCCTTGTTACGGCATGCATTCTTTCTAGAATCGCTCGAGACAAGACGGGCATCCCCTGCCTGCCATTACTTTTCTTAATATTAAACGTCAAAAAATTTAATATAAACTGCATCAGTTTCTTCAACCATGCAGTGGCTTGCGCTTTTAATTTGGGTGATTAAGCAAGTATTAAGTTACTTGTTAAAGCAATAAGAAAGGCATGCTTTGTCAATTGTTTCCCCCTCAACATGGCATACATGAAAAGCTCATAGTAATCAGCAAAAAAACTTGTTCCAAAAGAGAGTGACTCTTGCAAACAGAGCTGCACAGGGATATGAACAAAACAAGATACAGGACACCATTCGTATTGTTCCCTTTCCATTTTACAGCTTTTCCTTGTTACAATGCGTCCCAAAACACAAACATAACTCAAGAAGCTTGCTTCATGACGTTTGCTAAATACAACATTTGGCAGTCGGGACCAAGAACACGCCCACTGGGTTTCAAGATGTAGCACACTACTCTATAACCTCGATCTCATTTCTTCCCTCCTTCCTTGACATCCCGTCCAACTTCCTGGCCCTTACTCTGGATCGTCTGGCCCAACTGACAGGGCGTCTCTTGTGCCTTCTGGACCAACTGACCGGCCTTCTCTTGCACCTTCTGGCCCAACTGACCTGTCGTCTCCTGCGCCCGCTCCATTTGTGGTCACTATTACTCGGTCACCGCATCGGAAAATGAACCCCTTTGCCAAGTTTTCCACAATAGAATAGAATATTGTTGTCATCACCCTAGTGAAAAAGTGCATGGCGAGTTTGGAGTACTGAGTAGCAGGTGAAAATGTCAGAAGTGCTGCTTGTTGAACATCTTCCGAACGTCGGCCCATATCATGGTTTGGCCATGATATACACTAACGGAGAAACTGAGCCTATCTCAGCCAAGAATTGTCCCAAAAATAATCATGTCGACAACGGCTTCACATTTGGAGATACCTTTTATGCCGATGCCCACATCCAAATTGGGTCTACTTCTATGTCCTTCCCATGCACTCTGACTAATGCTTCTTGGGCTACACAATAGCGGAAAATTCAATCCAGCTTGAACCATTGTCCAGCCCAATGATGTGATGAGCACGTATCTACCAGCACAGTGCATTAAAGACTAGAGAAACTTAAATCCATATTTAACTACTTTGAATTCTTCTTGTCAGTCAAGACTCGCCGAAGCAGAAGCGGCAGTGATGAGTAATCACTTTGAAAAGTAAAGCAGAATCGCACAGCCGCATGGTATAAAGAGAAGTCCACGAAATGCTTTAATAATTGTATAAACAAGTCCAGTACCGGTATCTTGTAAACACTAATGGTGCTAGCTTTATTGACGAACAGGATCACTTTAATCAAAGTCAAAATGAACCCAGGCCAAGAACAGCACTTTGTTAACACACGATAGGGTCGAGTATTCCTTCAAAAGATTAAAGGGGCCGCCGATATATACTCAGAATTATACTCTCATCTCGGCGCTGAACATATTCTTCATATCTTGCTAGATTTCCATACACTGTTCATATCTTCTTATAAGAAGCTGGTTGGTACATGTCTATTATACAAGTCATTAATTTCTCTAAAGATAGAATATGTATCAACAGAGCTCACGATATTGTGTTATTTAATGATCATACCAATGGTGACCATCATGACCATCATCATTGGCAATCTGACAAAAGAAACTAACTTTCACAATTAAATATTATGACAACATTAATTAATGCAGAATTAGGACTGAAGGAATATGTATTCGTGCCAGTTAGCCACATAAACTTTTTTAGCACATGTGCTTGTGGCATGGTTCAAATCAAGGGCCTAGCGATAGGTGACAGTAATAAAGCAAGAATGATATAAAATAAAGACTCCATCTATCATGGGTTCAATTTAGTTCTTCAAATCAAGAGATTATATGGGTGCATCCAGAAGCTGTGATATTCATGTATCTTAGCTTCAACTTATATATAAAGCTCGTGATAATAGAATATGGATTGGATTTGGGTCATAATCACGCATTATTTGTGTACAGTGTCCAATGTATATAGACCATCTTTAGTGTTTGTCTATAAGTTGTTATGCGTGTTGCATTGTCAAGAGCAAGAACCAGTTATGGCCCTGCCCCCTCAAAGGTTCAATCATGTACATTATTTGAGAATTTTTTTTAGAAGTAATGCTTTACTTAATGGCCCAAAAGCAATGAATAAGATGATCAATATAACGTGTTAGATAAGCAGGGCATCTTTGTATCGCTTTGAGTTGCCATTTCCTTCCCAGAAAAGTAAAAAAATGATAATAATAGAGGAATTTTGGAACCAATAATTGGCTTTGTTTTTCAAAATGAGTATGCTATCAGCATTTCCCACTTTGCATGCGCAGCTAAATTATACTCTCACTGTGTTCATCTAATGGGGTTCAAATTGCTTGATTAGATAATATATTGCCTTGGGTTAAAAGAGGAAATGAGAGGGCTAGCTCATGTTCATAGGATGCAATAATGCAACTTGATTTCAATGTACACGTACAAACCCTGCAGAGAAGAAATTTATGAGAATTAATTTCCGTTCATTCACTAGCGAAGGTGCAAATAACGAGTATATTTTATGTGTCCCAAGATTATAATAGCTATTTGTGGAACTTCGGAACCATAACATTCTTTTTACCTGCGTTGCTGCATGCATTTATTGCAAAATACGGAAGCAATGGCCTCTGCTGCCATGTTCACCTATACAAGTTATTGAACGAATAAAGTGCTGTTGAAATCCCAATCACTGCTGCAAAAATACAGAAGCGCAAATGATTTTGATTTTCCAATCTATCTAAAATACCACGTCATACTTGTTCTGTATCCCTCTGTGCAGGATAAAGATACGAAAAGAAAACACATTCTCCAGACTCTTTTCCGAGAGAGAGAGAGAGTGTTTTGTGTGTGTGTGTGTGAATTCGTGTGGGTAGGCGTGTGAAACGTCAAATCTAAATGGGGCAGCCATCGCTCAACCTGGTCTACTGTCAATCAAAGGTCTGCTGTCAATCAAAATCCATGAACTGTTAAGAGTACAAGGATTTCTTGCACATGTGGTTGGGGGTGGAGGGGGGGGCGGGCATTGCATAGGATAAATAGGACCCGCACATCACGTTGTTGTTGATGTTTATTACTTTGTCTTGTCCTCGATCATAAATTGCAATATAATATAATAGCTCCTCTGCATTTTAACCTGGTCTTTGCTTCTTTCTTACGTTTATGCAGAGAGATGTATCGATGGATAGATAGTTGAAGGATTCTCAATTAATACACAACACAACTTTTTCTTGCACTCTTTCAGACAAGAGCCCAACCCCAACTTTAACTCAAAGATGTTGTGTATCCATGCCACGCCTTTTTCCCACTCTTCATTACACAGGTGCACTGCACACACAGGCATGGGTGCACTGCACACACAGAAGACAGTGTATGCATATTTAATTGATTATAAGTATTTGATGCAACTAGTGGCGTAGGTAAAAGATCTAGTGCGAGAAATCAGGTCAGAAGACTGAGATTTGGTCCACCAAAAATTCCAAGAGAGATAAAGGCAAGTATTCTGCAATCTCGAGAAAGGAGGCGATGAATTGGAGGACAATGGACGTGACTCTCACTGGAACTGGTTGACCCAAATCCAGAGACGCTTGAGAGAGAAAGGACAATTTTAACATGAGCGTCACAGTATGCTTGTATCTGTTTAAAAGAGAGCGAGAGAATGACAAAAAAGGGAAAGAAGAAACAGAAGAAGAGATGGTCGTCTTCAGATCAAAGCTTGAAACTGCTACATTACAGCGACGCATGAATGCAAGAGTGAGTGTTAACCTAAAAGAGTGTGTGTGCGCTCTCTTATTGAAAATAATTTGGACAGTCGAAGAAAAAAACGAAATTCAAAGTCATCTTCCACTCAGACCAACCTCTCTGCTCTCTATAATCATGTCTGACTGTTTAACATAAACTTGTATTCTCAATTACAGCATAAGGGTTTACTTTAGAGAAATCGTCGCATCCTTTTCTTCTGGGAGGAAAGAGGGAACACGCTGCAGATGATGATACAAGTCTGATAGTGGTATAATAAACCCTAACCCTAATTTTTTTTTCTTTATTTAGCTGAATTTTTTATTCAGATTTCTAGTCAAACTCTTTCCTTTGAAGCTTCTTGTTTCACTTTTTGGATGAATATGCTTCATATCATCCACTATAAATTCATGAAAACACAGACAACCACATCAGTTTGGTATGAAAGAGAGAGAACTTTACTGTGTGTGTTGGCTTTTGTCTTAGGTTCTACTATTTTGTCTAGGAAAATACTGGGTTGAAAATTGGAAAAACCAGGGAAATAAAGACTGAAAGCCCTAAGAAGAAAGAAGAATTTCTTTGTGTATGGGATCCAATGAGCGCATGCGACTGAGACTACTGTTTCAGGGAGACATCTGCTAACATAGAAATGTAAAAAAGTGTGGCTGGGTTTCTCAGGCTAATAAAGAACTGAAATCTAAAGCAAGCAGATACACAGTGCCCCCATTATTTTGAAGTTCAAGATAAAACTACATAATGAAACACAGTTGCAAGACATATTGTTTACTTTCCTACTGTTTCATGTTATATCGGTTAACAGGGTTTGCTGCATTGTTTTAGTTTGTCAGGAACTTAAGATCTTATAGGAAAAAGGTGAATATAAATGAGAATTCTATAATACTCGGACTCAATTATGTGGAACTTGGGAGTTGAATTTGGACATCTTAATATATATATATATATATATACTATATATATATATATAAATGTTCAAGTCTGTGGCTATGAAGCCCTTGAAAATTTGGTAAGAAAGTAAGCGTGGTGGTCCTCAAGAACAAAGTAGAAAGAAAGGTAAGAATATATAATGTAAAGGAGGAACTAAGCCGTAGACTTAGGCTAGAGAATCTTCTTTATTCAACATTTATTCCGAAACATTAACAATGACAGAGGACAGCAACTCCACATGCACATAGCTAGAGCTACATTAATAACATAGCAAAAGGTTCTTAGTAGCCGCACACTATGTTACTACGGCCTTATTTAGGTTCCAAATCCCAAATTAAAATACTGAGAGAGCGAGCATGCCTAACCCCATGTTATTGGGAGGATAAATACTAAATCCACCAACCGAGAAACTCAAGTGAATATATAGTACCATACCAATGAGCTAGAGATCTTCAGGTCATGTCCACAGAGAAAACCCTAGATGGATTTTACTGGAATTAAGGGCTTATAATTTCACATATTGCCTTCACCTCCTCCTTGATTGATATCCCCTGAAGGATTGTCATTCCAAGGAAGAATATAAGGATGGGGGTAATTAACAGCAGGCTGACAAAAGCCCTCTCCTTCATTACCAATCCTTCCGCTATACTCATTTGGCCTCTGGCGAGAGACCACTGATTGAATCGAACTCACCGCAGGCTGTGCAGGCAGAGCTGTTGGGATTTCATTACAGGCATAGCGAATCAAATCCGCATTGGCAGCATCAAGTTCCTTCTGAAGCCCTTGAACCTGTCTTTGGAGGTATGAGATAGCACCTACACATCCATAAACTGGATCCCTCACTCTTGCCTCAGCTTCGTAGGCAAGGGAATTCACTGCATCCTCCCTTTGGTGAGGGAGGAGCTCGTTAAGGAGCTTTGTGACATTGCTTGCACCAAAGATTTTGTGAACATTGACAAATTTCTGTGGCTCCTCAGGTGGGAAGTAAGGTGCGAAGATGCAATCTGGCATACACTTTCTCCTCAAGAACTTGCAGGCAGCACAAGGACAATTGTAAGAGCTGGAGGATGCCATTTCCACTGCAACAAGAGGATACACACGAACTTATCAAGCAATTACTGTAAGCTTCCCTTTATTTAAAAGAATACAGTTTTTTGAATTATTGGAAAAATGTCAAATTATTAAGCAAAAAAATATATATAAGATATATAACCACAACGTTTTGATTTATCTTTCAAAAGATCAGATGTGTTGGCTTTTTTCTTCTCCACCTTTCCTTTGTAAAATTTGTTTCACATCTAAGATTAAAAAGGCTTCTGTATTTTGGACGAATTTTCTCGGTGATAAAATTAAGAAAACTATCCTGAGAGTTTTCAAAACCAGTTTTAGAATAAGATCAACAAGAAGGCAACAACCAGACATAACTCTGTCTTTCTCCTCTCTCTCTCTCTCTCTCTCTCTTTCTCACACACACAAAGCCACTTAAACAATCTGATAAATTGTCGCTTGTTCAGTGACTACCTTTTTATGTGTCTGTCCCTCTGCCATACTCTTTCTTTTCTTCTATATATGGCTTGATGATTTAACTTCAAAACTAATAATTTCTTAATAATATATGCACTCACCACAAGTCAGGGACTTCTGCATGTCTCCCTTAATTTAGATTTCTAGTTTTTGTGTTTTCTTTGGTTTTTATCAACTCTATTTCTCCTCCTCTCTCCACCACAAGTCCTGGCTCCTAATTGAATTCGCTTAATTTAAAGGAGACTGCAGGAGTAATTAGAAGTCATTATAACCCTGTTAAATAAGTTGAACATGCGATCTGGCAGGTGCAACTCATCATAAGTGTGTTAAGTTTTATGAATTGTGCAGCAAAGCTCTAAATTAGAGGCTGTAATCCAAAGGAATCTAGCATCACTTTAGCCTTTTGTTTAGCAAAAAAAACAAGAGAAGAAAAGAATTATTAGCACATAAAAAAGAGCAAAACAGCCACATGAGTTACCTGTTTGTGATCTAGGTTTCTTCGATCAGAAGAATAAAAAAGGGAAGTAGCTTTTCCCTAGTAGTAGCTCTTTCTAGAGCTATTTCTTTGTTCCTTCCCAAGACAAAGGAAGCCTTAGCCTGTGAAGCTGGGAGCTACCCAGATTTATTACAGGAGATGGGCTCTCAAGCAGGAAACCCTAATTAGAGAATGGAGAGAGAGAATAAGAGAACTGCAAAATAATTCATAACATATAAAGAGAAGTGAAGGGCAAAGAGCATTTAGTGGACGGAGAAGCAATGGAGGCAAAAGACAAAGGTAATAAATGGAAAGGTACACTAAAGAATGACTATGACCTTGCATCTAATAATAATATCATGTATGTTGGGATTTCTCCTATTTTTCATTCCATAACAATTTTTTTTTCTCATGCACTCAAACACCATATATTCCATAATCCCATTCATAAAGCAAACTAATGGCTTATTAAGCACATTAAGATAATGCTTCTTTTGCTAATTGCATCATCCAAAATTCATTCTTATCTGACTACAAAAAGAAAAATCAGAATCAAATAACATACACAGTGCCACACACTTCAATCCATTAATATTTTATCATCCTCGTATGCTGTCTAACTTTTAATTCTTCTTCTCTCTTTAAGAGTTAATTACATTTTCCTTATCATTTTATTTAAGAGAGCCCATTCAAACTCATATAATTCTGTAAATCACATTCGACATGCACCATTTTCAGTAGTCGTAATTGGATTAACAATGTTTGACTCTCGATTTGCAGTCTATGCCCTTGGTACTGAAATTGCAATTTTCCTTTTCCTTTGGTAAGCTAAACAACTGCTTCTTTTCCTTTTCCTTTTCCTTACAGTTATATATGCATTAATAGACATCACATCCTTCTATTGGGAGGGGGTGCCGGCGCTCAATATATACTTTACTCAGCTTGTGCAAGAAAAAAACTAACTGGATGGCGAGTGTTTATGATTTAATCAGTATAATCTCTTAAAATTTTATAAAGAAGGCTTGGAATCCACTCGCTCTAAAATTAAAAGAGGTTTGGTTTATGTTCATGTTCATGTTCATGTTCGTAGTACTTCAAGAAAAAAAAAGAACAATCTAACTCCAGACTTTTCTATCTCCTATTTTTGGTTAATGCAGCGAACTGGTGAATGAAATTGGCTGCATCATGATACTGAGAACACTGAAATCTTCTGCAGAAGAAAGTAGTCATATCAGTTGTTGCAGTCTTACAGGCATATAATTATAAATATACCAAAAAGTGGAAGAATGCATTCTTTCATATCGAGCCATGCAACATAAATTTAATCATGAAAACCATGCTACATCAAAGTATGTACATATTTTCCTTCAGACTGAAACGCCAGAAAGTGTCAATACTTGAGCATTTATGGGATGTCAATTAAGTAGTACTGTCAGAACTCAAAACTCAGAATTATACATGTCTTGACCTCCCTGTAGATCTCCTGTTCGAGATCACCAAAGACTACATGCATGATTGTAAATGGGCTGGGCCCATTTGTTAATTAACTTTGGTTAAACAATGCATGAGGTAATTCCGTAGAACTCGGGCCGTAATCTTAGCCAGCACTTATTCAAATTCAAACATCAATTTATGGGACAAGAGAAAAACAGCGAGTGAAAAACCAATGTCTCAGTTGCACTGTCTTCTACGCAACAATAATCAAGTGAACTGATGATTGCACTGCATTATTGATCAGTTAGCGGCTGGGAGCGAAGGGTCTTAAGCCGCATGCATGCTTTGTCTTGATGGCTAGTTAATGCATACAATGAAATGTAACTGCCGAATGCCAATGACCTTCTTGGCGATGCTTTTTTTCATTTGAGTTGACAGATTCAACAGTGTATTAATAGTTTGAAATGTATACATATATATATATATATATATATTCCTATTCAAGACAATGCAATCAATTGTTTATACACTTCAAATATATAGCAACTGGTTTCCATTTTTCAAAATTATTATAACATCTCTTGGCTTAAGAAAATTGAATCAAGAAAATTTGAGTCTCCAATCATATGTTGGGTATATTGAGATTTAAATACCCTAACTTTCCGGTCATTCTTAATTCCCAAGATAAATTTACTTAGATATTATTTATTGTATAATAAAAATATTTTAAGTTTGATAGTACTAAATTTTTAATAAATTTTTTAATTTTATTTATTTATTATGAATAAATATTTTTTTTTAAATTTTTGATTGTACGATTTTACTGCATTATTTATGTCGATGTCACGGAACTGTGAGTTTCACGATTCTTAAGTATACATCCTTCATTTGACAATTCATCGGACATATAAAAGGAGAAAGAACTGTAGATGGAAGTAGCGTACATGAACATCAGTCCAAGGTTTGAAAGGTTTCCTATCCCTCACAGCCACGGGTAGAGTCTGGGGATGGAGGTGACAATGTGATTGTGATAGGACATGAACCCAGCACATATATCAAAGTTAAAGGTCCACCACTGCACAGTGTCATCACAGTCTCTTCGTATAGGTTATGATGGTAGTTAGTAAATGGTAAGGAATTTTGATGTTGGGAGGTCATTTGACATATTATGCGATTGACTTTTATGATTAGCCAATCTTGTTTCCTTACTAGAACAAGTTTTTAACCTATTGTAGGCTCACATCCCATGTACACATGTGTATAGTTGTATGATTGGGATTCTTATTGCATTAACATTTCCTATAATGTTTTGTTAAAAATAATGTTAAGTAAATAAATCGGTGATGCAATTAACAGAGAGAAAGGAAATAGGTGCACAGCTATAGACATAAAGTAAAATAGGGGGTGGTAGAGTTGGCAGTGAAGTGGGATCTAGAGAGAAGTGGTAGTCCCATCTAGTGTTGCTGTTAGTCCTTGTCTCCATTCTCAATTCATCTCCCCCGTCCCAACGCCCTTTTGTCTTTCTCCTTGACCCTATTCCCATTCCACATCCTCCCCCAAGGATAAGGATTCTCGATTTTGAATACGCATGTGTGCGTGAGGGCCATTTGAGAGAGACTTGAGTTTCAGTTCTTTCCTTCTTTCCTTTTCCATTTTTTTTTCCTTTTGTCTAGTGCCCATTTATTTAAAGATATTAGATGTTGGATTTTTATAGAATATATATACTGGTATTGGGCCATGGAGAGAGACTACCAAAAATGAGAATAAAAAGTTGTATTTGGCTAAAAGATGCAAGCAGAATTGTCCATTCTTAGTATATGTATGAATGAGTCACCATCTGTCTTGTTGCATGGAGAGGAGGGACTCTTAAAATGTAAAATGTTCAGGAAAATGAAGCCTCTTTCTATCTGTACACACATAACACAATGCCTACATGAAGTTTCTTATGCAACCTTTTGTGTATGGCCAAATGCAATGATTATATACCATTTTCACATTGCACACCGACCATAAATTTAATATCCACCGACTGGTAATTATGGGCCCGTGTGAGATTATGATTCAGAAAAGGTAACGATTACCATTTCTCAAACAATAGGGGAAGACTGTGTTATCATATTTAATCATATTCACAATAATCTCTCTTGATTACTCTGACAGAATTCTGCTGGCTCCACAATCACTGTTGCTTTCTGGTTAATAAGTTTTCTAATGCCTATATCATTATTCATTTCTAAACTGGTTATCTTTTTTTGCACGCCCTCAGGTTTTTTATACTGATCAGTTTCAGCATGTGGGTCAGGTTGCGGCATGCATGGCATTCGCGTGGGTCGATTGAATTCGCCAAAGGCTTCAAAGAAAACATACATTGAATATTAAGGATGCTTCCAATCATAAGAGCCGCGATTGTTGGTTGATTCTCGATCAATTCATATCATTCGGCACAAAACATATTATGCTTATTTTGTTTTGTTTGCATTATGCAAAACGAGGCGTGCGGTATGTCCGGCAAGTGCATTTGCATACTTCGAGACGATAGAGTGGAATGGAGCTCGAGCCAATAAATAAAGCAAAGGTATTATTCTGAAGGCAAATCTTGGTAAGAGAAGGTGCAAATATTTAACAAGATTCTGATTCTTGTTCAAGAAAAAAGAATCCGATTTCTCAGCCCTACCCTGCACCAGTACCATAACAAGGTTTAGACCTTTTCGGAGTGAAAGTGTAGCCTAGTTTTCAGCCCTAAGCTAAGCTAAACTAAGCATGCCCGTTGCCAGCAGTCACTGTTAAAATTTACAGTGATTAAAGCAAAGCAGTACGTTTGCCAATTTTTAAATCATCACTACCAATTACGATTCACATATCATTCCACATCCCCCAATAAAAATCCATTCACCCTTTAGTTTACTTGTTTCTCGGATCTCCAAATCATACCCTCTCCAAATGTTGAGTTTCGGTGAGCCAATTACCGGATGGGCCTGAAAACTCACGAATCCTGACTGTGGCCTCAGGTCCTGCGCTGGGCTAACATTCGCTTTCGGAGAAAACCCCTATACGAAACTAAATGCATCCTCGGTAATACTGAATGACATTAATGCCTTCTTATTTTGTTAATACTGTAATTTTAATAAGCACACCTAAAACTATTGTTAATACTGTAATTTTGAGAGAAAAGATTTCAGGAAGTCCGGAAGAATTTTGTCGGTGACATTAATGCCTTCTTATTTTGTCAGACTTGATCTATCACGTACAGAGATTCGCATACCATGGCTGTGTGTGCTGTGCATATTGGTTGCTCCCCGATTGATCTCGACCAATTCTACATATTCCATAAACAAACTGGCTAACTTACATTTGTTCTCATCAGTTAGTTTCCCCCAATCAATTCTTTACTTTTATTCTGTAAACACCTGCAAATTTTCATTGGGTTCTCTGTAGCAAAATTTCAACCAGATAGTGTACGACCAGGGTGCTCACAAAAATTTCTTTCCACAGAAACATTTGAGGGTACAGCAGAGGAAAATATTAACATACTGATCAACCAGGGAATGATCCAAGTAAACAGCGAACTCAGAGGCCAGGGGACTCTGTTGAATGTCACCCGCAAAATGGCGGTGGCGGAAGATAATTTCGTTACTGCAAGTACTTGTTCAGATATTCAGACATCGCAACAGAAGCACTCATCTTAAACAATGTCTGGCCTCAAATCTTTGTTATTCTTGGAGAGTCAAGCTCTTTCTATACCTGAGAATTGGGTGAACTTTAACTGGGCAAAATTCTTACGGGTGCTGGATCTAGAACGTACCAAGGTTTGACAGCTTAACAGATGGAGGGGGAGATCTGATACACCTGAATTTTCTTGGCTTAAAGCGCACTGGTATGAACGATCTTCTAGCTAGTCTTGGTAATTTAAGAGCTCTAGACTTTGGATATCAGATGGTGTGGGGATCTGACAATACTGCCGATTGAGATCCTCGACCTTGTACGGTTAAGGCACGTTAAAATGGACAAGAGAATCAAGGTTGATAGGCTGAAGCTACCACCAGGAATAGAAAGATTGAGGAATACTCTGACCCTCACAGGTATACATGCCAGTGGTGGCATTGCACGAGAATTGAGTAACTTGATTCATCTCAGAAGATTGAGAGTGATGGATGTGGCTGAAGAGAATGCCGGTGAGCTATTTTCTTCTATTATGCTGATGCAGAAACTTCTAAGTTCTCCAGAGCCAAAACATGCTTTTGGATTGGCTCTAGACTAGGTTTCTCTCATCTGCCTGAAACCCAGCATCGGTGCTTCAGCTACTACCTAATCTGAAAATTCTAATCCTGTGGCATGCTTTTGATGCAAAGTAGTGGGGAAAAGAATTCTGCAGGGCGGGGGGATTTCCAAGCTTGAGGTTTTTATCATTGCCTCTTATGTAAGCGAGGAATGACAGAACTTGAAGAGGGAGCACTACCAAGCTTGAAATACCTCCACTTACACATCTGCTTGCAATTGAAGATGCTCCCAGCAGGTTTGCAGTTTATGACCACATTGAAGCAGTAGGCTTTACTTGATGAGTATGCAGCAAGGTCGAAACCTGACAGAGGAGAGAAAATTACAATATCAGTCACGTTCCCCAGATATCATTCATGCCTAGGTCTGTTTTGACAAATTGAAGTCAGTTTCCACCCTGCAGAACCCAGGAGGGAGAACAGAAGAGGTAATAGGCAGATGAACTATAAAAAATCTAAGCTACATATATTTGGACCACATTGTGTTATGACAGATGTTTGATGTTACATGAGTTGTGTGAATCTATTCTCATTTCCATTTGTTGCATTTGTTTATATGAAACATTAAGGTTTGGGGCATACATAGAATATTTTGATATTCTTGCTGATTCAAACAACCAAAACAATGTGATTACTAGTTTATATGAAACATGTACAAGCACAAGAAACAAGGAAAGCTAAACAAGGCCATTGTATTCCTAGAAATCAGAAAAATTACTGATCTTTTACCTCAGCACGAAGCATCTTGTCTGTAATTTCGCATTTGAAAAAGCAATTCATCATTGCTATATTAATCGCTACTGCTTGCAATCCAGCTAACCCCAGGCACTTTTCTTACTCCACCATCAGCCATATCATTCCTTAACTTCTTCACGTCATCCCACCTCCCATCCCCAGCATATATGTTAGAAAGCATCACTCTGTAAGCACCTTTTCTTGAATCACTATTGAAGAGCTGCTGGGCTACAATTTCTGCCAACTCTGAATTTCCATAAATATCACAACATGATAATAGTGCTCCCCAGACCGCAGGGTCCACAGGCTTTGGCAAGGACCAGATAAAACTGTATGCCTCCTCCAAATTTCCAGCCATCCCCAGAAGCTTCACCATGTAAACGTAATGTTCAGTACTAGCTTGGATGCCAAATTCCTCTGCCATCCTCCTGAAAATTTCCCTGCCATTATTAACAAGGCCTCCATGGCAACATGCACAAAGGAGAGCAGCAAAAGTATATTCATCGGGTTTTAATCCTTTCTCTATTATCTCCTGAAACATTTTAAAAGCCTGGTATGCAAATCCATGCATAGCAAGACCCAGAATCATTGTATTGTACGAGATGATATTTCTTTCTGGCATAGTCTCAAAAGCGCGAATCCCCAAGTTTACGAACCCACATTTTGAATACATGTCAATAAGGGCAGAAGAAACCATGACACTCAATTCAAAACCACATCGAATAACATAACCATGTATCACAGTACCAGGCCATACATTGGTTGATTGAGCAGCAGCCACCAGCACACAGGCAACCAAAACAGGATCTGCTTTCTTACCTTCAATAATCAATTTCCTGAAAAAGTACAATGACTTTTTATAATTCCCATGTTGAGAATACCCCGTTATCAAAGCGGACCAAGTAACTAAATCAGGCTCAAACAAACTAATAAAAACACTGTAGGCAGAATTGATGCACTTGCATCTAGCATACATGCTAACAAGTACACTACCTACATGATCAGTTGAATCAAAACCACTTTTTAAACAAAAACCGTGAATCCCTTGGCCAACACTCAATAATCTTGGTTCCCTAAAACCTGATATCACCCCTACCAAAGTATAGCCATCAGGGTTCTTCCCTAAACGTAGCATCCTATTCAAGAGCTGTAAGCTTTTATGCCAGAATCCACAATATTCATAACCAGAAATCATAGAATTACACAAAACCAAATCCGGATCAGATACACCATTAAAGACCTTGATTGCTTCATCAATAAGGGACAATTTTGAATAAGCAGAAACAAGTGCACTACTAGCGATAGAATCCATTCCTAACCCAGAAACTATCACTCCTCCATGGACATGTCTAAGTCCATCAAAATCAAAATTCTCGGAGCACGCGCGTATAACACACGCATACGTGAAGTTATCGGGCTTAATTTTAGTGCCAAGCATATTTTCGAATAAGGAAATTGCATCATTAAATTTGTGGGCTTGAGCGTAGGCGCGAATAATGGAGTTCCAAAGGAAGACGCTTCTTTGAGGAGTTTTGTCGAACAAGTAACGAGCGGAGTAGAGGTCATTTTTCAGAGCATACAACCTGATCATTTTTGTTGCATAAAAGGGATCATGCACGAGGCTTGTTTTAGTAAGCCAAGCATGCAATACTTTGGTTCTTGACAGGCTTTGATGAGACTTAGAGAGCTCGAAGACGAGCGACTGACGGCTAAACAACATAAGATTTGGTACTTCAGTAAGCACATGGGTTGTTGCGTTGAGCCAAACTTAGCATTGGCTAAAGATGTAATAAGAGCCAACGGACCTCATCTCCCCGTTGCCTACTCATTAATAAAATAGAATAATTTATTTATTAATAAAGTTTTATTAATATTTTTTTATTTTTTATTAATAAATAAATATTTTTATTTTATTAATTTAATAATATCATTATATTAATTATAGTAAAATATTAATAATATTATTATTTAAAATTTTTTTAAAAATAATTACAATATTTAAATTTTTTATTTTTAAAATAAACAAAAATTGTAAAACTCGGTTGCTTTTTAAAGTTCTCACTTAGAATTCCAGCAAATTCACCTCTGTGAGCCTGAGCGCAAGGCCTCGGAGACAGACTCTGCTTGGCATTCCTCTTTAAGATGCCTTTGTTTTTCTGGGAAATTACAGGCCAAATTGCAAGGCAGAATTCAATGCTAACAAATTCAGAGCATGCACACATAGACAGACATAAACCAAAATCTTGGTAAATGACAGCAAGGATGGACACATGAATAAATACTCCGGGATTGACGTGCACAGAACAGCCCATACACAGCAGATATCTATCATATCTGTGGAGGAGGTTGAGGTAAAAGATGGGAGCCACCTGAATTTTTGACGGGTGTTGGTGGAGGTCGTCTACTAACGGATCTTAAATTCCGGGAGGGCACATTTTCCTTGCCACAATTGATCCTTGAGCTACATGCGCAAGAGAAACTCTTTTTGCCAGCTGCACCTTCCAGCATAAAAAGATCATAGCGAGTTAGAAAAAGGTCTATGGACGAAATGTTGGAAAGAAAAATAAATAAAAATATAAAGAACATCACAATCAGACGGGGATGATGAAGTGCTGGCGTATTAGGTAACACCTAGCAGGCTTTATATTTGGCCAATCAAGTTCAGTGGCACAAGAATACCCAGAATAGATGCTTACCGTCAGATAGCAGTGCAGAAGTATCTACTACTAGAAATGCCACCACTACTGCCATTACCAACTTGGCCGGAAAACAAGTCATTGCAGGGAGTAGGAGATTGTCAGTTCATCTATATTACAAACACCGAGGGACACCGAAATAATCAGGAAGCAAGATTCAACGATTCTATACTTATGCTCTGCCAACTTGTTTCACAGGGTGGGTAGAAGCTTTATATAAATATGTGGTTAGGTTTAAATTTTCAAAAGTTTGACCCTGACTTTGAGGTCACCCAAGTTTACAGTCCATATCCCCGGCTCGCAATGCAGGTACAGCATAGTCACTTTTGGGCGGTGCTTTGACTTGTGGGTTACAAATAGATCATGTCAGGCATGAAATAAGAACATAATATGGAATAGAGACTGAATAACAGTAGTCACAAGGCTGATTATTCCGAAAGTTCCAAAAAGGCTATTGAATTTTTGCAATTTGTACAGCTGGGACCTGTAACTAATCTGACTCCAATTGTTATTACAAGTTGCCATAGAGTTCACAGGGACCAACAAACCGATGGGCGACAATTTTAGGAGTCAAAAACCTCATGCCACGCATGGGAACCACCATTGTCCCCCATAAACCAAGGGTCTCTGCTCAAAACGCACTAAAAAAAGTCCCCACCGAAGAACTCAAGGACTTGGTTCTCTGCATCTTTGGTGTTCCGCAAATATTAGATAAGGCTTCCAACAACTATGCATAAACTGAGGCATTAACTGTTTCATAAAATTACATCTGTAGTCAATACTGTTCAATATGCAATTTCGTAATTAGGGCATAACTTTACCCTTGTCAGGGAACAGATGAATGTGTAAAGAAAGAACCACCAATTAAATAATAAACAAGAAACGAACAATTCATTTCTCACGAGCATAAAAACAAATACATGAAGGGCAACAAAAAGCACATTATTATGAGCCCATACGATACCAACCGCTAAACGGGTATCCACATATCGACGTAAAACTTTAAAGAACGCGGCAGGGCTTTCTTCCACGAGTCTAGATTAGGCAATGCGCCAGTGAGAGCGATTGAGCTATCATTCTTCCTATTCCCGAGATGCAAAACAAAAAGATTTTTACCAAAAACCCTTTGCATTGCCTTCAGAGTTGCCTCCATAACAATCTTCCCATCCTTTCTTGAATCTTCGGCCTCTACACAGCTGCCTCCAACGTTAACCATAATCCTCCCGCCTTTTCTCAAACACTTTCTCAGCTTCTCCCAAGTGTTAGGATCCTCAAGTTCTGGTAGCAAACTACCTTTACTAAATAAATCAACTAAAATACCTGAAAACCCGTCTCTTACACTGGCATTTAGTGCGTTACCTATGTAAACGAAAAGCCTATCTGGGTAATCTTTCTCAAGTTTTTCAAGTCCAAAGAACTCTCTTCCTACTTTAATCACAGATGGGTCGAGCTCCCATCCATGAACCACCGCTTCCGGGTACAATTCTAGTATTAGACGGGCAGCGGAGCCCGCTCCAAAGCCAAGAATTCCTATCGGCCCGGGTGGCAAAATAGAAGGCAGAGTGGCGAAAACATCAAAATAGGTGTTTGTAAGTAACTTGAAGAGGAAGGAAACACTGTGGATGTTTCCAGGGCCGTCTAGAAGGAGGAGTCTAGAGCCGGCAAAAGGGTGATCAGTTTTTCTGGAAACTTCTAAAACGCGGATGTAGTTGTGTCTGGACCTAAATTTGGCGATGATTTTGACGTCGCCGACGGGAATCCCATCATCTTGAGACTTGGTTTGGTGGGTGGATTGAGATTTGGGCGGCGATAGGCGGAGATGGAAGGGTTTTGATAGGCGAGTGTGGAGAGGATGGCGGAAGATTTGAATTGGATTGGGGGCAAACGGGTGAATTTGGCGGTGATTTAATAAACCTATTGTCATAATGTTTCTCGTAGTTTCTCTCCAGTCAGTTTGGTTTTGGTTTGGTGAGGTGAGCGCGTACGATGTTGTACCTGTACAGCAAGAAATGACGACCTTTGGCGCTTAAGAGTCGGGAGCCAATAACATTTGGAGATCTCCAGTCCAGCAGGAATGCAGCACTCTATTGGTTTTAACGATATCCAGAGTTTATTAAGAAGATGAAGATATTAATAGAAACAATTATAGCATTCAAAAGTCTGTACTTACATTAAAAACAATAAACACTACCTAAATTTAGGCTAGAAAAGATCGATTGGTATTCAGAGGAATTCATGTCTTTTTATTGCATTAGTTACCTCCTCACAAACAAAGAAGGTGACATAACTAGCTGATGAATGATGGGTAAATCAGAGCTTAGCTGAGTTTTGAAAAAAGGCAACAAATACCAGAAACACTCATGTGTCATGCCATATAGTATGAATATATGACAAGCAACAAGATGGAAATCAAAAGTGAAACAAAATTCAACCTTAGTATGAGTAGTAGAATGTCTTGTAAACATTTTATTCCATCTTAGATGAGTGTTCTGTTTGCACATAGAAAGTAGCTTAGACTCTTAACACATGCGAATTTAAAAACAAAAGTGAGGATTGGCGCTCTTGTACCCAATGCCTATTCTAATGCCCCATCAAAAGGAAGGATATCCAACTGGAAAAATCTACTAGCTTGGAGGTTGGAATGGTTAGTTCACTCAGATGAAGGAAAATCTCATTTCTACATAATACAGAGAAAATGGAAGGTACAGAGCTCCACTGATGTCAAGATGATGGATGCTCTTCTGCTTTCACTTCATCCATTTCATCTGCAACATCCCTGTAATACAAAAACCACAAAATATATATATATATATATATATATATATTTAGACGAAATTATTATGCTTATTCTTACAAGTAACAGCCATGAGTACAACTCAAGAATATTTTCTCCCAAATTCTCAAATATTGACTATTACAGACAAAAGGGCTTTAGTTCTGTGTAAGGCAACTAAATTCTCAAAAGCAACAAATGTATGAAGACAATTGCAAAGGTACATATCCATTTCCAGATCCCCTGTCCTGTCCTTATCAGCCTTAATGTACGGGCAAGCTTCACAATCAAACCTCATTGGACGGCTGTATCAAACTTGTCCTCTCCTTCAAACAGGTGAAAAGTTCATGGGCAAAAGCAATACAATTTTTTGTAGGCACTATAACTGGTTAGTCTTCTGCACTTACCTCATCATCTGATCATCAAAATTTGTCTCATGCGGAGGTTTATCATCTTCTTCATGATCAGAGTTGTAATCCTCACCGCTCCAAATGCGAGGTTTTGGTCTTTGTTCCATGTCATCTTCCGGCTACATCAGACCAACAAACACATAAGATCAATTAAAAATAAGAGATATAATTGAGGGACAGAGTCAATATTAAAGGAAAATAATTATATGAATTCAGCACTGTCTACCAACCTCATCAGGACGTTCTGTAGAGGGTGGTGTTGTCTGAAAAGGTACACTGGGAGCATGAATTAATCTAGAAAGTTGCTCAAGTAGCATGCTCCTGGAGAAATTTATTCATCAGTAAATGTTTAAAACAACAATAGTCCATGAAAATGAATATATTTGCACCCGCAGATGAAAGGACAGACTCAGCAACCAATGCATAAGTTGAAAAGATATCGTGTGCTTGCATGAAATGACAAAAGGACAAGAGGAGGGGTAGAGCTTTTGAAGCCAAAAGCAATATTAACAATGAGTTCAGGTTAGAACTGGCCTAGTGGATAGACTGTTGGGATTAAGAACAACAAATCCCTAAGTCCTGACATTGGAACCAACATGTAAATAAGGCAATTCATCAATGGAAGATGAACTGGCCTAGCCATAGTATGACCCTTGGGATTTAAGCACTACAAATCATTAAGTTCTGAATGGAGTTGGAGAGTCAACACATAAGTAAATGACAAAAAAGAATGCTTAAATGATGACCCCTCCCCAACAACAAACTACAATATCGGGATTGCAGGCAAGGTTCTCCCACCCAGACAACCAACCTTGCTCTAGAACATATATTCAGAAAAATATTCACAGAACAGAATTCAGCCATATATGTCACATACAATAACCTTCTATATAAGTTGAAAGCACAGAAACATCTGACGGAAAATGGAAAAAGGACAACCTATCCATCCACCACCACTCACTACATGCTAACTGCATAATAAATAGACACCACATACTGAACAATTAAAACCAACTTGATTATTGCTAATCATACTTTACAACAACAAACTAATCTCTTGACTATTTAAATAGGAATAAGTAAAGCAAAAATATAGTCGATAAGTCCTTTCGATAAAAATAGCACTTTATTGGATCACATTATACATAAAGTTCACTAGGAAACAATAAAACCATGTTAGTGCAAATGCATAATATTTTAATGGCAAAATGCAGCTTCGAAAATGACAGGATATTATAATGGAAAGAGTGTGAAATGGAAATCACCTTATTTTCTCCATATCTTTGGTTGTGTTTAGGTTCTCCATGTTGCATGGTTCAACATGAAGAGTGTAATCTGGTCCAAAGTACTCATAGTATTCATTGTAAGGCAATTTGTTATCAGGTTCAACCCCAACTGCAACTGCTGTCTGCAACAAAGTAACAGAAATAACTTGTCAGGATTATATTACATTATTTCATAATAAAAATAGTCAAGAATTATCTTATATAATGAGAGGGAACAGACCTCATAGCACCAACAGCGAGCAACATTCCGGATGGTATAACCTCCTCCACCCAAGACCATTAGAGGAACATTGTAGGATCTCAGAAATCGAAGGCAATCTGCATGGCCTTTAACTGACAAGTTAAAGCAACCCAACCTATCACCAGACAATGAATCTGCTCCACACTGCAAAACAACTGCATCGGGCTGATACACTTCCATGACTTTTGTGATGATGGGGCGAAAAAGACCACGAAAACTTTCATCATCCATGCCATCATTCAGTGGGACGTTCATGGCATAGTATTTACCCTGCCCAGACCCGGCATCTTTGATATGCCCAGTCCCAGGAAAGAAATCCCCGAATTTATGGAAAGAAACAGTCATGACTCTGTCGGTGGTATAAAATGCCTCCTCAACACCGTCTCCATGGTGAACATCAATATCAACATATAAAACACGCTGCCCAGTGACATTGAAACAGAGTTTTCAGAAACATTACATAGTAACTCCATGACTAGCAAGGGAAGAGCAAAACAAATGTTTCATAGAACAATTCTAAATACTTTTCTGATAGAGAAGATTGGATATTTTCACATTCCACTGATCCTATTACATTAGGAACCCATATCTCCAACATTCAATAAGAAAATACCACCAGACCACAAAGGCTGGTGGCAGTTCTAAAAACAAATCTCTGCAATACGAAATAAATTGATGCAACCACAAAATGGAGTGTGAGATATATTAAAACCTGCATTTTAATAAAAGAAATCAGTGTAAACTGAAGCAAATATCATATATATTGACACAGCCACCGTTTATGCAATCCTACCTTAATAACAAACATGGTATGGTAATAGTAGATAGAGAGAAGCATCAATGTATATATACACATATGTATATACTAAAGAGGCATTGGTAAGCATAAAATTGCCATCAAAAAGTTTGTCTCTGTCAACTCCATGCTTAACTAGAAGCAACTCCATGTAAAAAGCTTATCTTATAACCTCGTTCAACAAGTCAATTTGCATAGTCATATATACAGGCTACTCAGTCAACATCAAATTAGGACTCGCCACATATATAACATTGACTTAGTAATCCCTTGCAATCAAATTCAGTAACACAGACATCAACTTAGCAGTTGTATCCAAAAACATGACCACATAAGACGACACCTAAACCAACAAACACGAAAACTATCAAGTAACTAAGAACAAAGCATCTTCAATCATAGAACTACACAATCAACTAACAATGATAACAAACATCACAATACATTAAAACAAGTTAACACAAAGCTTAAACTAACAAAAAGTTTTAAAAAAAATACCCTGTGGACTTTAAGCAACTCGAGAATACCAAGGACAATATCATTGACATAACAAAACCCAGATGCTTCACACTTCTTGGCATGGTGGAGCCCACCGGCCCAATTCACTGCAATATCCGCGTCGCCTCTATTCAACTTGACAGCAGCTCCAATAGAGCCGCCAGCAGATGCCCGGCAGAACTCGAAAAGCCCATCAAATACCGGACAATCCTCGCCCACATTGAACCGTTTCAATTGCCTGGAAAACAACGGGTCACCTGATGACTCTGGAGTCACGGAGGCTAGAAATTCAACGTACTCATCGGTATGGAACCTACGCATGTCAGCGGGACCCGCAGGGAACGGACGGTTGATCTCCATCCGACGGTGGAGGGAATAGTGGACGATCAGATTGTGGGCCATCCGAATTCTATGCGGCTTCATTGGGTGACCTTGGCCGTAGTAATAGTTGCCAATCGTTGGCTCGTAGAAGTAGCTAACTCGCCGCTTTTTTCCGTCCGGACCTGACGGTAGCGACGCACCCCCTGTTGTGTCCACCATCGTGCTGTTTTCCTAGTGACACAACTGCAAACTCTCGCCCCTTGTTTTTATTTTCTTCTTGTACGTTGTCTAAAGACTGAATGGCAAAGCGCTCTCTCTCTCTCAACGTGCGTTAAATACGCCATTCATGCCCAATAATGGTACTAACAAGAGTTTGGCATATGGGGACGTTGGGCTTGGGCCCAAAAGAAACAACATTCTTTGTATACAGTTGAGCTTTGACCCAAAACTATTTGTTAAAGCAGGTGGGCTTGGGCCCAAAGAAACTTTTGGGAAGTTCTCGTATACGGCCTGGACTTTCTTAGACCAAAATTAGACCACAATCAAATGTTCACACACTCTCCATCACATCCCCTCGCGCTCAACAGTCATCGTCACAATTTAACTTTATTTAATAGACAAACGTAGGTTTCAAAAAGGGGTCTTCCTCTAATTGGGATAATAACACTTGAGTCTCATTTTTTCATATTGCTTAAAATAAGAATGTAATTCGTTACGTTTATAACAAAATAGAATATTGACTTGAGGACTTATTTGATACAAATAAAAACTACATCTTTATTGTAAGAAAATATAACAAATTAGGGACTCTGATGTTATTTCTACTCCCAATCTGAATGAAGAAATTAAAGAGCGACGGAGTTGCGTGGAATGTCGTATCCAGCCGAGACCATTTATCGCAGATAACGGCGTTCAAAGATTTGATTTAGAAAAATGTCTTGGGCGTAAAACAACGGCAGGCGTAGTCTGCGCTCCGCTGTCCAAGTCAAAACAAATTTGCAGAAATGAAAATAGTCGGACGCCCTTTGGGGGTAAACTTGTAAAGCCAATTGCGACGACGTCTGTGTGTGTCGGCGACATCATATCATATCGCAAGAGAGAGAGGGGGGGGAGGGGGGGCCAGGGTGTGCAGGCTGCGAAATGGATCGAATTATGGTCAAGCTTTAAGGAGTCATTTCCTACGTAAAACGCATGAAATTTTCAACGCCTTCTTCCTTTATGAACCTTTTTCTTTTTCGTGTGTCTGTCGGCTTTCCTTGCCTCTTTCTCTAATTGGTCATATGATTCATCGAGTTTAAAGAAAATGGAAGGGTGCTAATGAGAGGGTTTGAAGTTTATTAATGGCGTCAAATCATGAGAATTGTTATAAGTTGGTGACAGACAGGAAACTTTAATCAATTCTGGGTTATCCTTTTCTTTGCTTTGCTTTGCGAATCATGAAGAGACATGGAAGGGGGTTTTTCTTCTCAAGGCACTCTAATTGCTACTTTTGACCCGAAATGAAAAGCTTAGCTTAGTGGGATTGGGTACATGGACGGACTCACGAGGCAGGGGACCATGGAATCCAGAAACTTTCACACCTTAATACAACGAGTTGACACTAGCCAATAACCCAAAACTCAAGTTAACAAATGCAATTATGCGATAAGATATATCCCACTTCACATAGCTAAAGCAACCTGGCATTCAACCAAACGCCCCATTCTACTGTTACCCATATATCACACGTGTTATTTGTACTGAAAATTAACCAAAAACCCAACTAAAATATCGATTAAATTACATATTTTTGCAAATTTTTTTAATCATTTTCACGCTATTTCATTTTTCTATTTAATGATAACGCATTATTCGAGAAAAAAATTTCAAAAACGCACAACATCATTCGTATATTCATTGCTAGACATAGACATATGTCTCCTTTGAGCAGAGGTTGAGTATGATAACATGGACATTTGATGGGCTAGGGGAGAAGGAAGTAATTTCCCCGACAAAAGCATCTTCAATTTAATATTTTAGAATGAAGACTTGGAAAAGTTAAAAGAGGGAGGAAGGAAGGAAGGAGGGCAAAGGAGCTAATCATTTGGGGGGAAAGGATGAAGGGAAATGAATGGGTTTCCAAAGCTTAACTTTCACTATCATTTTGTGATCATCATCACTTGAAAAGTAAGCACTATGGTTGGTTGATCAAAGACTATAGCAAATTAATTAAACCACTATGCTTCTTTAAAACAAATTACAAACCAACTAACTTATATTTTTTTAATATCTCAAACACACTCGTCTTATTACAACGTATCGTAAATAAATTTTGTATATATAATTTTATTATATATATTTATTTTAAAATTATTTTTTATTTTTAAATTAAAATTTAAAATAATTTTAAAAAATTTTTTTTTATTTTTTAATTTTAATAATTTATAAATATTAAAAAAGGAATTATACTTTAAAGTTGATATTACTTTGCTTTAATACTTAAACTCTTGACTACAACTTTACAAACATAATTGAGTTGACTTTGAGAAAGAAAGTTAGCTCACTTTAAATGCCTCCTAATAATTTCACTGGACCACACTTTATTTATTTATTTCCTTTTAATTATTTATTAATGTGTTAATTAATTATTTAAAATAATATTATTTAAGCAAAAAGATGAATAAGAAACAATAAAGGACGATAACTCTACAGTAAGATGAGACGAGATGCAGCGAGACACAAGTTGACCTGTCAGTGGGCCACGTCGGATTGGGTTTTGTCGGAAACAACCGCACTTACGTGGCACGACAGTTCATAATACGGGCCGTCCTGCTAATATTAAAAAAATATATTTTTACGACTCGTAATATAATTTATAATATTTAATTTAAATTAGTTGTAAAAACGTGAGTTAAGAGTAAATGACGGAGTGGTCACACTTGATGGGTCACCGTCGCAAATCATGAGGCGAGGAAGCGTGTGTAGAAATCACAGGTTTACTTGTTATCTTAATCAAGTATTAGAGTCATAACTAATTATCTTTTGTTCTCGTGAAGTTGGCTCGATCTCTTTGATTTATTTTATTTTAATTTTGTTTTCTCATAATTAATTAACATCAAATTTAAGAAATCGATTCATGATTATCGTCAAAATAAAAAAAAATTATTTATTTACTTATTATTATATACGATCATTTTTAATATTTATCTATTTGCATATTGGTGACCAAATCTCAAGAGCGTATAGAAATTAATAGCTTATATCAGCAGCTTTAAACAACGTGAAATTGGTGTATTCTTTCAATTTTAATTTTGGTTCCAACTTCAATAATAAAATAATTTAAATATTCATATTTTTATGTTTTTTGTTAACCGAGGATTAAACAAGTCTAATTTTTAGATTTAAGAAAGGGATAGGTGTCACAATTGATTTTTCTAAATTTAGTTTGCTAATGGTAAATGAATTATATGTCGGTTGTGAATTATTGATTATGGGATTATTATTTTCAGTAATTTATCGTTTGTTGCATAAATTAATAAAATAAATTAAATTTACTCTAGATGAAAAAATATATATATATATTTAAAAATAAAATTATAATTTTTAAAATACTATTTAAAAAAAAATTAACTACAACGCAGATATATTTTATTTATACAATTTTTTATATTAATTATTATAAATATTACGTTTTGTATTTTAAAATTTTATATTATATCCTTTAATTTTTATGTTAAAAAATATAAAAATATAATTTAATGTAATTTATTAAAAAAGATAACATTACACCACGCGCAAATTATGAAAATGTAATTTAAGTGGATGTTGTTGTTTTTAAAAGTTAAAATTAATTTTTTAAAATAAATATTAATATGTAATATAAGTAATAATTAAATATTAATAAAAATTATAAATTAATTGAAGTAGGTGATGATATTTAATAAAACAAAAGGTTAGAAAGTAACATTCTGAACTTTTAACTGTGGTTTAAATTAAACTAATTAAATGCTCGAAAGTGAAAAGAATAAATATTTGTATATATCGTAATTAATTTAATATGACGTGTCAATTGTTTAACGTCGCTGACGGGATGATGTTATCTTCCACTTCAGGACAAGCTAATTCTCACGTGCGACTGAAGATCTCCCGGGCCCAGAATTATTTATAAGTCCAACGATTTTTATAATATAAATGTACTTTCAATTCCCGTGATTGCAGAAAGTATTAACATAGAAACAATCCTAGCCGTCCAATGCAGTTGTATTCCAGTTGATAAAGGTGGTAGGGGGTGTACAGAATCATAGCCAAATATTAGATAGTGCCAGACAGCCAATAACTGAACAGATTGGCCGTGTGTGGGTGTGATTGGGTATGTACCGCCCGCGGCGTATTTGTATCATCCTACGTGTAACTGTCGGTCATGGGAACGTCCATCAACTTTCCAATCATTGAGGCTTTATTCGACACAGGGTTTTTCTAGAACGTGCTACTCATACTGTACAACCATCTGTCTGATGTCGCCAAGTGGATTTCATCAAGCCCAGCGTATCACCGATCAGACGGTTTAATGGCATTACGACGATACGAAATCTTGGGTTGGCCTCGTGAGAGTCAAAATAGCATGGATGGAGCCCACATTTGTTGATGTCCTCGTGTCGGCGGACTACACTATATTCAACGGTGTTGGTCAACATTTTCTTATTTCTACGGGGATGGCTACGTATAACACATTTTACATGGTACAACACAACCCAATCAAATGCATTGAACTGCGTAAAATTGTCGGAAACCAAGGCCAAGTTCATTCTATCTTATGTACTATCGAGTAAAGCAACAAAAATAAGAGGCATTAAAATTCAAAATGTGATATGAATAGTGAAAGCTACACTGTGTATGTGTTAATGTCGAATTTGCCTTGTATTTATGTTTTTCTTTGTATTGTAATTATGAGCCTGGCTGTATTCCTACTCTTAAGTACACGTTTATGGAGTTGTTCACATGTAATTCGCTTTTAATATTTCTGGAGATGTAGATGTCTTAGAAATTAATCCAATCCAATCCAATGCAAAAGCAGAAGCACCAGATTTGCGTAAAACCCACTTGATTGCTTCACCTTCCTCCTCAGCCCTTCTCTCTCTGTAACTTCAATTCTAAGTATGATTTAGTCCGTTGTCTTTAAATCATCAAGAATTATTCTTCATTTTTTTTAAAAAAACCACTTCATTTAAACACATAAACCCATCCAAATTGGAGTGAGGTATATCATATATATCACCCTAGCGGCTTCTTTAAATTTTCATCATCGTTAAGGGGTTTTCCTAGCATAGTCTTCTTTTTCCAGCATCGCCAAAATGGGACGCCATTCGTGTTGTGTGAAGCAAAAGTTAAGGAAAGGCTTATGGTCTCCTGAAGAAGATGAGAAACTCTACAATTACATTACAAGATTTGGTGTCGGCTGCTGGAGTTCTGTTCCTAAGCTAGCCGGTATGTTTTCACACACACTCGTTCTGTGTTTTCACGAGTAATATGCAGTCAATCTTGATCGATCCATCGATGATTGTTCCAATTATTCGTTTCTTGCAGGTTTGCAAAGGTGTGGAAAGAGCTGCAGACTGAGATGGATAAACTACTTAAGACCTGACCTCAAAAGGGGCATGTTCTCGCAGCAGGAAGAGGATCTCATAATCAGTCTTCACGAAGTTCTGGGAAACAGGTACTCAGAGATTTTGTATACCAGAATGGAAGTGGGTATCCCTCCGTGTTATTCCGTTCTTTATTTAATATGAACAATTCCTTTTTGGTGAATTTCAGGTGGGCTCAGATTGCGGCACAGCTACCGGGACGAACAGACAATGAGATAAAGAACTTCTGGAATTCGTGTTTGAAGAAGAAGCTAATGAAGCAAGGCATTGACCCAACAACCCACAAGCCGATAACGGATGTTGAAGTGAAAGAAGAAAAGAATACTACTGCAGATGAGGCATGTTTGCAAATGCCACAGTCTAAAGGGCTACCGACAACTGTTTCAACCTTCACAGCTCAGGAGCCAACATTTCTTATTAATGATTCATCTTACTATGACAGTGGATTAACCGACACTTCAAAGGACCAATTGATGAACAAGCAAGTGTATGATCCGTTTTCCTGCTTTGAATTCCAAGCGGGTGCTGATCATGGTGCTTATAACTCGAATCTTGTATCACAGTATCAATCCTCTCACCAGTTCGAGACAAGCTCCAGTTTTGCATTCTCTTCCGTCCCAAGTTTAGCTAACCTTGATCATGGAAACTTGTCGGCGGCTGATTTCTCTGATAATTCAGGTTCAAGAGCGAGCTCTTTCTTCTTGAACGAAGCAAAGGAGTCTTCTAGCAACAGTTCAAACATGAGTAACTATACTGGATTTCAGATGAACAACATGGTGGAAAATGCAGCTTTCTCGTGGGATGCCGAGAACAAGTTAAACTCTATGTTCCAGTTTCAGCTCAATGGGATCAAATCCAAAGAAATGACTCCAAGTTCCTGGCATGAAGGGCAGTTTCATACTCAGAGTTCAGTAGATTTCAGTAGCTATCCATTAACGTCACTTTCAGGAGGTCTAACAGGAGCAACTTTTGATGTCTTCCAGCAGATATGAACTGTAAATTCATGTTTTTTTTTACCTCTCTTATTCTCTCTGTCCTTCTAGCTAAACATACACACACAGATGTTGATAGTACAGGAATCCTACTGAAAGGTTTGAGATGAAGAATTTTTTTTTCTATTTTCCAAGAGTCTCAATCAGTCTTTGCTATATTAATTTTCTTTGTATTTTACTTTGTATTTGTTTGGTGAAGATTGAAATAATGATTATCTTACCGTTTCAAGAGTGAAATTTACTAATTTTATGGTCGTAATCTTGTATGGTATCTAACTAATCATCATTGTCATTTGCTGTTATGATGCCATTTTCGTGCTATCTTTTTCTTGCTTAAGCTAAACAGCTTCTAATTAATTAAAAGCAGACAAATTTGATCCGAACCGACATACCGTACCAAACACTTCCAGTCATTTCTTATTTGAATGCAACACCGGACCAGTTTAGGGTTCTTGAGTATTACTTTAAAAACATATACCATGGTGTGTATATTGAATGTGCATATAATTAGCTAGATTGGTGGGGTAGGATTAGATTGTGATTTGTTTGAATCTCTGGCAGATTTTTTAATAAGAAGATTTTCTGGGCATACATATGGTCATGTTCACGAAGCTGATTTCCAGGCATGCCGAGTCCCTCCCAAAGTCTGAAATTGGCTGGGCTGGCCTCTCTCCATAATTGAAGAGAGAGAAGGCAAGGTTTGCCTACAATGATGATAGATGATACACGGCGATTGTTCAATCATATCGATGGTTCCAAAGCCTTTGGATTGTTTCCATAGCTCAAAAACTGATAAAGACAGCATTAACTGCCATAATTTCACAACTCATAAACATTACCACAAGCTATAAGTTTCTTCCTGCTTGGCCAGGACTGTATGTTGATGTCTCTAGTAACGTGACAATGGAGTGCATGCAATAGGTTTTGAACCTCTCCACATCACAACAGTAATATATGTGCCCATTCTTCCTTCTGCTAGCAGCAAAAGATACATTACCAACAACCAAGAAAACCAATAAGGATTTCATATCTCATTTTCCAGTTTCCAACACAAGTAGTTAGTATACCTAGTACAATATGGGTGGTGGTGGGTCATTGTAAATCACAAGAAGGCTGCTGCAAATTTGTACCAAAGACAGCCCGAAATGTCCGCACCCTCCAAATCATATCTATATATACTGGCAACGACATAATGATCTGATGATCGGAGAACCAACAAGGACCAATAAGGTACCATACGGAGAGCGTCTTCCAGCTCTATCCTAAACTACAGGAACTCTTTTGTCTGATATCAAAGTGATTATCAACTCCGTTTTGAATTCATTTGGGACATGATAAACACAAACCTGGCAAAACCCACTTGAGAACTTTGAAAGATCTCCCTACATGCCCATGAAAATGGAGAATCCTTAGCTGGATATACTCTTTTGTTTCACCTAATTGTTCTATGCTATTTGGAGTACTCGAAAAGAAGTAGTGCTTTGCCGGGCCTGCGTTCAACAAAAAAGTTTGCGCACTCAAAACTTGGAATGCGATGGATGGTGACCACCAAAACGAATCGTCGCAATCGAGGGTGTGCTTATTTTACATTTGAAGGTTATGGTCCAAAGTTTTCGTACCCATTTTATTGATTGACAATAATGCCACTCGGCGAGGACAATAATCTACCTGATGATATAGCAAATGAATTGATCAATTGCCTTGCAGTGGTGCTGTGAACTCATGGGCATCTAAATTCCCGAAACCTAATAATGGAATTAGAATAAATAATTATGCTAGTAGCTAGTGGCTGACGAGTTCTTTGGATAACCATATAGTGATAGAATCATGATTTTGGTTCAATTTAATGTCAAAACTGATTAATTCATTCCAGCGATTATGAGTGGTCACTCTTTTATACTCTTGGTTGCATACACTTTCCATTACAAAAAGAAAAATGCAAAGACAGTGATTTTATTTTAGGTTAGATTTTAGAGGATTTAACCAAAATTACCACTAGATATTATCGTATGCTATTTACTTTGCAAAAATACGGAGAACAACATGGATGAACAATAAAGTAAAACTGTAATCAATGTCATATAACACTTGTGACATATAAAGGTTCACGTGTCACTGTGCAAGGGTTGAATCCTTGTCAAGAAAAAGTAAAATTTGATTAAGAAATTAAAGAATTAAGTTGAAAACAAATCATGTTTATTAGGAGATGCGTGAATGAGGATATTATTGAATATGTAAAAGTGTTGAATATAATACAAGGTTTAGGTTTTGATTCTTGTTCATGTAAAGATTAGAGAGAGATTTAAGCTGCATGATGAACAAACCCTAGTTTTAATATGTCTTCTCTTTGCCTTAATGTCATTAAGAATGCTGAAATATGATTACGAATACTCGAAGAATTCACTATTTTTTTTAATCATGTCATCATGCAAGACATAGACTCCAAGTATGCCGACATGATGTAAAGAGAGGTTTAGGTCCTTAACCCTAATTAGAAACATAATTAAAGATCGAGTAAATCAAAAGATGTGAGCCCGATTGTATCTTTTGTTAAATTTTCTTTGGTCAAAATAATGGGTGTCCGAAAATGGTTATTGGGATGCTTAAGCTAATGATGCATGCGAATTGCAGAAGAAGTACTGAACCGACAAGGCGGCAGATTGACTATCATCGCTTTCAAAACTAAAACACTGGGTGAATGTTATGAGTAACAATCATAAATGTTGATTCTAGCATAGACTAGACCATACCGCACAGCAATTATGTCGCAAACAATTTGTACAGAACCACGTACATTACATATGAAACTCATGCACAATATGTTAGCGGCGCAGATGCAGGTGCAGCATGTGCTGCTATTGACCGTTGAGATAAGGGGGAATCTATTATGATTTGGTAAGGTAACAATAGTCTAAGAGAGAAACGAGAAGGTAGTGGAATTAGGCGAGCTTTTTGTATCAATGCCGTTGCCGATGCCATGGAACTATAGTATTAGTTTGAGCATTTTCTGTTGATTAACTAACTCGTAAACTCTTAGAGTTGGTTCCACTTAGTTACGGCTTCGGGGCCTCTGAGAGTAGAAAAGCGAACTGTGCAGATGTTGAAATATTGTGCAAACAGTTATGGTATTCCGCGAGGGATGAATTATGAAATAGACCCATTGGCTACCGGGCATTGGTAGTGATACGAACTCTGTGTAATCATCAAATTATGCAGGCAAAGATGGCTAGCTGGTGTTAACCTGTCCATGGCACTGACATGATAGTGACTTTCTTTCAGCAAATTTCCACTTAACCTTCATCATGAGTGCCTTCTTCACGTAATCTTATGAATTCCTCGAGTTTGCTTCTAAATGAGCGACACGGGAATAGAAAACAATGTCAAATCTTATCTCATGCAATGGGAGAATAACTGGTGAGCAGCTCCCAGCTGATATTCCAAAATAACTACTTTCTTTACATTGCTTAACTTAGCATTGCCGTTGCAGATTTAGGAAAGGATTGTGTACACATTCGCCATCGAGGTCCTGTTAGAAATGATCATTACTACATTGAAACACAGTTAGGTTTAACAGTAATAATGACCCTAAAAATGAAAGAGCAAGGAAACTTGGGTTTATTATATTAAAAAAAAATTAAGCGGTTTCTTAGGTTCAAAGTTTCGGTTATAGCTTCTTATTAAAGATGGGCCATTCATTGACAACTTTGTCAAAAGTGTCTTTCATGTCACCATTGGTTGCCCCATTCGAAATATATATGCACCAGAAAACTTCCAAATTACATGTTTAATGATTGTGTTTAGTATTCAAATAAGTTAGCTAGGAATAATCGCTTTCTTACTTCATAAGAGCTCTGTAATTTTCCATCTACTGGCTTAACCAAGTTTGGTGGCACAGGAACTTGGTTCCCTATTGCTTCCAATGGTATTATTTTCAGTCCCCCTTGCTTTCAATTGAAAACTCGAAAGAACAATCTGTATTCTATGAGAAGTATAGATTGTATTTCTAGCTAATTAGGAGAATAATTTTCCTTTGTGCTTTCCAAGACTAATAACGTGGTCCCTGTCGAGTTTCTGAGGTTAAACAATGTACGGTTAGGCACTGTAAAATTACAAAGAAAAGAGAACATACAACTATCAATGCAACAGCCCACCCATTTTTGAAAGTTTTAGATGAGTTCTTGAAATATGGAATCTAATATTAGATTACAAATAAATTAAATTTTGAGCAAATTACTCCACCATCTTCACGACCATCTTTATAATAAAAGACTATATTTTGACGGAAACTTATCACTTTAATTGTAATATTCAAGCTCGTTGAAATAAAAATAAAATAGGTCCAAATATTTAAATTCTTTGAAGTCCAAAAACTAAAAATTTTGGTTTATTCTAGTCATTTGTATTGATTTTTGTAAACTAATTAGTAGTTGGTAACAATAGGAAGGACAAGGAGTTGGTGAAACTTTAGAAAGAACACTCTTGAATTATTAAATTTTTATTAAAAAAATTATATTTCAATAACATAATAACTATTTTATCTTATTTTTGTATAAATTTTTAAAAATTTTAATGATGTCATTGTGGATAAATTATGTTTTCACTATTTTTAATGTTGTGAAATGATATAAATAAATTTTTTTGTTATTACTATATAGAATTGGATCATGGAATAGTATATGATCTTTCGCTTAACATTGATAACTATGAACTTGATTTGAGTCCCACCGTTAAAGTCTGTAAATTTAAAATTATAAATTACGGTCCTTGGGTATAGTCTTAAAACTATATATTATTACAATAATAACTAAAATTGTATTGTTGTTGTATTATCATTATTTGTACTTGTTTATATTTATTTATGACTTGAATAATTAAAAATAGAATTATTATTAAATTTATTTATAAAATTTAAGTTATATGTGAATATTTATAAACTATTTACTCGTATCTTACTTTTTAGATTCTTTTAGAACCGTCTAAAATAAATAAACTTGGAGGGAATTTTATCTTTTCATTAGTATATTTTGAAAAAAATATTTTTCAATGTATATCATATTTGTTAGAACGTCGTAAAGAAATCATTTATATTCAGTTAAATAAATATAATAAATTTTAATACAATGAATTTTGTTATGAAAATAGTTTGAAATTTATGAGAAATATTAAAAAATATTATAAAATTTATTAGAAATTTGATCAAAATGTTCACGATTATATTCTTTTTTTAAAAATTATTTTATTAAATTTTAATTCACAAAATCTAATTTTTGTACGGTATCCTTAATTGTTATAATCGATAACTATTGATTTAGTTTAAGTGGACTTTTAAGGTAACCGAGCAGCTTATTAATTTATTTTATTTTATTTTAATTAAAATAATGATATTTTGTCTTACAAAGGAAAGGGTCTTGATTTGTATTATTGCTACCGAGTTTTAATTTGTTTGGGTCTAATGTGTTGAATCGGATGTTTAAACACTGATAAAATGGGCCAAGCCAGCCCAAAATAAAACTATAGAAAGGTCAGCCCAGCCCATCAATTCATCATCCTGACCACAGTGATTTTTGCAGACCGGTTGGTGGAAATGGATCCGTGGCAAATTCTGTGTGATTGGAAACATATATGGTCTTCAATTGCTTGCCTGATTTGGAAGGCAAAATGAATTTTCTGGTGGTAAAACTTCCACACACTTGATGTGACGACTCACGAAACTTCATATTTGATTTAGAAGCTAATAGAGACTCGGACTGCTCGTAGTTGCAAACACAGGTGGATTTAGAGACAGGCAACTGGTAAGATTTTTAAAATTTGACTCAAACTTAGTTCATCATTAAATTTGACGGAGACCCAAATTCAAAAGCTTGCTTAAAGATCCCGAAAACTCAAAAAAAACTGTTCAAGGCCGCCTAGTTGCAGAGGATGGGATGTCTTACTATTTTCTCTTTTTGGTCCATCATACATACTTCTGTTGCTCACAACTTCCAGTTTACCAGTTTTTCATTGTTCCGATTGCGGTCAAGCAAGATAAAACAGCAGAAGGTTGATAGATATCTGAGATGAGTCTAACTTAGCCTCCCTTCTACCACCTCATTCATTTTATGGAGAGGAAAGTAGAATGCTAGAGTAAACATACTGATAAAAGCATGAACATTTCCTGTTTGAATTAGCAGGTAGATAGTCAGAATTACCATATATCAAACAATGATAGGGAGTAACCAGCAGCATAATAAAAAATGGATGCATATAATCATCTAGTGTGCTTGAACAATAAATAAGATCATAATACTCCATAAATAAAGTCTGAAGTGAGTATCAGTGCCCACGGGAATTTCTGCCATTGTTAATGATATAGAAAGAGTGGATGCAAGTAAAAGGCTTATATGCCACATACAATAGGCATCCTTCAACACAGTTTATCCATTTGAGGCTCACCTCCGAATGCTTAGGAATGGTTATTAAGAAAAGACATCAACATCATGATAAAAAGTGATGTGATATTGGTTACGATACCCGGGGACCATTGCCCACTTTTTGTTTTTTTGTGTGTTGAACTTGAAATCCGAGTTTATTAGACTTGAAATGAAAAAAAAATATTAAAATAAATAATAAATAATATTTAAAATACACAATAAAAAACTTAAAACATATTAAAAAAACTTGAAATATAAATAAATAGTACTTGAAAAAGCTTTGAAAAACTTGAAATAATCTTTGAGAAGTTGAAAAATGGAGGTAATGATACCCACATGTACCGTAGTAAATCCTGATATCTAGAGAAATTTTCATGATTCATAAGAGGAATTCAAACCATTTAAACAAATGATGAATTCAAAAGAATCATCATAATTGAAAACATGTTAGCAGAGCAAGTGCTGGACAAAGTATCGTTGCCTAACTAGTCTCTATCGAACTTTGAGCAGCAGAAAAGCCTGCTTCAAAATCAAACCCATATTCTGACCCAGGGATGCAAGAAAGGTAGTAAAGTTATAGGGACCATGGCTCAAAGACGCTAACCCTTCACAACCAGCTTCTGTTTGAACCACTCAAACCAGTGAAACCATAACTACAGTACCTAAAACAAACTTGCCAGTTCCAACTATTTACCATCTCATCCTTAATAAGTCTGTAGCCACGCATTCAAATTGATAGACACCTCTTCCATGGCTCTTGAAGAAAATTCTTATTAAACACAGAGCAGGGAAGAACCAATACCAAAAAACAAACATTTATTTGGTATTTGTTCAACATTACACTTAGAAATCACGTTGAATTCTATGCAATCAATTACAGATGCATTTTACATACATAAAACTCATACTGTTGGAGATAACTCCTTAACATCGTTAACTGAAAACCAAGTCTCTAATATCAGCATACCTTTTGTTGTCTGTTGTCCACAATGGATCAATCTGTTCACTGTCTGGTACAACTTGCAGCAAAAACACAGTTGACGAAATGTTCCAGCCACTGAAAAAGAGGCATTATGGTAAATAAGATTGTCTTTGGGGATGGGTTCCAGCCTGATACAGAGTGAGGTGGTATGTGGCTTTGGCAAACAAGTCCCTCAAATCAGGATGTTTAGGTACCACGAAACGAGCTGCCCCCTCGAGAGCATTCAAGGCCCTGGCCTGTTCTAGGGCCTTACTATTGCCAGCACTCAGTGCAAGGTAACATAACAATACAAGTCCATGCATTTGGGCTCGATCATTAATCTTCAACAATCTCATCAAAGGTGGAACGCCATCAAACTCAATTATTGCCTTTGAATGCTCCGAACGATTAAAATTATCCGGCGACACAAATTTGCCCAAGGCAATAGCCGCTTCTACAGCCACATCCACAGTCCCAGTACCAAGCAGGGCAACCAATGGGCCGATCATTCTTCTTTCCTTTGCAGGAAAAGTCTTTGCCAAGCACCCAATTGACCTAATAGCCGGAATTTGCAAAATTGCAGCACTTTCTTCCTGAATCACTCTCAATATCTGATCCAAGACAGCCTTTGCCGCAGGGGAATTAGTCTTGAAAGCTGCACGTCTTAGCTCAGTATTCGACTCTGCAATCACTGTAATCTCCATAATAGTCATCAAACAATTGATCTGCAACTCTCCCCTCTCGACCTCAATAATTTTGGCTAAACAAAGCAGCCCTTTTGTCTCCGCAATCTTCTTACTACATGATAAACTTCCCTTCGATAACTTCCACAGAGCCCCAGCACATGCAACTCGAACCTTAACCTTCACTTCCGGACTCTCTACTTCTTTCTCCTTCTTATAATTCCCACCGCGACTACTACCATCTGAAGTTTTTTTGTTTGTTGAGTTCTCTGCCATTTCTTTATTCATTTGAACAATTGAATGAATACTGGTTTTATAAGACTGAGGTTTAGGTAAATACGAGTCTATGTCTATACATAACAATAAAATTAATGGCCTTGTTACGTTTTCTCTAACAAATTCTTCCTGTGCCACTGAATCAAGTTCCGCCATTCTCGCCACCAAATTTGCAGCCGCAATTTGTACATTCGTGGAAGATTCTCGTAAAACTCCGACGATTATCGGGACCCCTAAAACATCGACAATTAAACGCACCGTCTCCTGTTCCGTGCAGATATTGGACAGCGCATTTGCTGCCGCGATTTGGGCGTCAGCTGAAATGTTTTCTTTGAGAAGCTTTAATAACGGCAAAATTCCGCCTTCTTCGACAATTATTTTTCTGTTACGGTTCTGGTCCCGCGCCAAGGAAGCGAGTTCATTAGCCGCGTCGATTCGGGCTTTAATCTGTCCCATCTGGACGGTTGAAATGAAAGACCAGACCCAAGCGAGGATAGGATCGTTACTGGCGATAGGTGGGAGAGATAGGTTGGTTTCATCGGAGTCAAAGACGGTCAAAAGCCAACGCATATCGCCGATAGAAGACTCTAGAAGGGAGAAAACTTTTCTGAAGTCAGCGTTGGTGGTAATAGAGAACACATGACGGAGCACACCCGTGTGCCTGCACTTGCGAACTAGGGTTAGGGCACGGTCGAGGTTCTTGGTGATGTCAGCCACTACCCGACGGATAGGGCGTTCGTAGAGGGATTGCGACGAAGTGGTGAGGCGGACGCAGGAGCGGAGCATCTGAGAGAGATTCTCCACCTGTCTTCTGAGCTCGGTACATTCTAACTTGAAGGATTCGGCTTCTTGCGCTGATTTGATGACCCGATCGGCTAGTACAATGGGTAGAGACAATTGTTCTTGTAGCGACTGAGATTTTTCTTCTTCAACGGAAGCCACAACAGCAGTGGCTGTAGCGGCCATTTCTTGGTAAAGAAGAACTGCAACTGCGGCAGCGGCTGCGGCTGCGGTAGACAATAATTATCGTTATAAAAATTTCCTCTGTGGATGGAAGTGTATGAATCGAATTCGATTACTGGGGTTAGCTTTAAGATATTAAATGGTCGAGGTTAACAGTGAAAACGAAAGAAAGAAATTTTCCAATGGAACTCACTTTGCGGTCCAAACATGGGGACGAGTCAACACCTACTGTTAGTAGAGATGCACTCGGGTCAAACTGACTGACACGTCATGTTGCCCAGAAGAGAAGTTACAATCAGCGACGAGACTCAGGTAAACGGCCGCCCGAATAGTTAAGGGCGAAGAGTTTGCTCGCTGGACTCCATTATTAAAGGTTGAGTTGACATTTATCCACGCAACATCGTCCATACGATTATTAAATTACCAGCACTGTCAGCCAAGCTGTGTAGAATATAATATTCTTTCATGGGGTCGTGGGTTCGGCTTCAAACCCCAACTTTAAAATAATAATAATAACATAGCAAACTCACAATTTGTTCAAATAAGAAATGAATTAACATCAACTTGTAGAATGAAGTTCCTTCCGGGGATCACAAAGACAGAGACAGAGATTACGAGTGATCTGAATTGATTTGATACGAAAGCAAAGACCGGACCAGAGTCGGTGGAGGATTGATTAGAAAGCAGAGTCTTCATGATATTTTTCTTGCGTGGCAATGACAGGGAGCAAGAGACCAAATTTTGCTTGTTTGCTTGGCATATAAACTAGTGGTCAAAGCTTAGAGAGCAAAGCAGGCTTTGCTATCCCGCTGTCATCTTTGACATCGTTGGCTTTGGCATTCAACTCGCAAGCACTGGGTGGCACATCTACTGCTGGAGAGCAATTAAAGAACCCATGCGGCTGCACACAAACAATATACACATGAATAGAGTGAAATGCTCGTCCTATCCAAACCAAATGAATAATCATGAGCAGTGACTCAAAATGGCCTAGCTAATTCACAAGCACTGTTGGTGAATGGATAGAGAATACCAAATTTTATCCAAGCTCGTGGTACGACCATATATGTCGACGCCCTAAGTCAGATGTAATCAGGGGCATTGCTGACAAGAAAAAAAAATTAACTTGCCGGGTAGTTACCATAAGCATGAAACCCAGGTGCTCCACTGGCATAACTGGCCAATCTTCCAGCCGAGGCACATGTGTGATGCCAAATACATACCTGCAATTAACTCAGTTAATTACCTTCAAGGAAAAGCTACTTAAATAAGAGAAAGCAAGGAAAAACGAGAGGGGAGGGGGGTTAGGGGGAGAGGAAGCTTTCATGACACGAATGCATGCTATCATGCATTATGATGTCCTATCTCTTACACAACAAGAATAGTCCTTGACTGCAAAAATCCTTTCTATCATGCATGTACTTCGGAGGCAAAATTTCTTTAGATACTAAAGTCCGTTTACTTGTTACATAGACAAGACTGTACAGGTAAAACTTCAGATAGGAAAATGAAGAAGATATATTCAACAAACCAAAGAACAATATCGCTTTCTTCCAAAGGTCGATTTTGCTTCACCCATGAAGGAAGTCCTTCACCAATTCTCGGATTTTGGTTAGGAAATTCTCCACCTGGAAAAATCTCATCACGAGCATATTGCGTAACCCAAAGATTATGCTTCAAAAAGGCAGCTCTTCTAAAAACTGTGGCGTCAGGGCCAGCTAGTGGTAAACAATTCGAACCAGGAACAAGCTTGTAGCCTGTTAACTGACCAGTCCTATTTACAGTTCTCGTATTCCTCACCTAGAATACAAATGGCATGCATTGTCAATCAAAACAAACTAGATCGGTAATTGAAACTATAAGGGAGAAGCTAGACATGAATAACCTCAACTGGTCATAGTTCTAAAATTAAGATATGACACATGTTATCTTCCATCAACATACTATAAGAAATATTGGCCAACCACTGCTACAGTAATAAGTGCAAATATCATTTTGTTTGCCAATGAGAGCCACCCATCTGCCTGGTCAATAAAGCAAGAAATAGAACTCCCAACTTTAGCATAGTGCATTGAGAATTATAGGCCTTGTTTTACTTGGCCCTTGTCAAACTGGGTCATCTAAAATAACTTCCTGAACAAAATTTCACTAAAACAAGACCTGAGTTGAGTACTGCATAATTGGAGCTGAAATGAAATTTATAACAAAGAAATGGTATTTTATACATAAAGAGGGGAAAATTAAGAGAAATAACTACTACAACTTGGTATAAAAAGTTCAAATGCTGTAAAGTTAAGAACACTAGCCCTGTCCACACTTAGGCCAAATAGGTGCACATCAGGTTTCTTCTTAGTGGTCAACTGACACTAAAAAAAAGCCAGCAACAAGATATATATTTTGTGACCTGCCTCTACAAAGTCTAGAACAGGTCAGCAACCACACACCAAAAGAAAAAAATAGCCCTTCCACCAACAGGCAGAAGCAATTCCAAAACGAGGATATGAATGCCTTACAATCCAGTGCCGAGCAGTCAGAGGATTACAATCACGCATTGCTTGCATTTCCGATTTAAGCAGTGTCTCTTCAGCATAGAATGCATTATTATGAACATTATTGCCCCCAGGTTTGTCAACTTTCACATCCACCTCAACAACCTAAACATTGGGATAAAATGAAAACGTAAGACCTGATTGAAAGGAAAAACTTTATTTCAATAACAAACATAAAAATCATCGTGAACGAGCTAGAAGCCATGGGGAAAGATAAAGTTCAAAGCAGAATACCTGATTGAAGGCTTCAGAAGGTTTGTAGTCAACAGCCATATCCATGCGCGCAACAAAAAAGTGCTGATGAACTGGTGCATATAAACCTGGCGCAATCATTGTACCATATTTTCGGGATTCTCCCGGTTGCAATGCCCCTAAGCTAAGGACTCCAGTAAGCTTAACTTCAGCTTCAATTTTTCCATCCTGTGAAAACATGAAATGGCACCTTCAATTTTTATGAAGCATGGAAGAGTCAACCAGCATTGACATGGCCACATATTTGACTAATGCTTTGGCAATAATAGAAGGGGGGGGAATTTTTTCTCTTTGAGGAAACAGATGCAAGAAGCTCGATATAGTGGAACCAAGAAAAGATTTGTGTGAACATCCTAAGAGTCCCTTAAATATAGCAATAAAGTAAACTACAAGCAGCTAGTAGTACAATTGTCCAAAGGATACGAAATTATATTCTCACAGTACACTAAAAGGAACAAAGTAACATAACAGTCATGTATGAAGAAGCAATAATTGTAATGACTCTTACAACAACCATCTTTCATTTCAGACATTGCATATGAGGAGAGTTGACAGTTTGATCACAAATAAACAAAATTCAAACAAACCGTGTCATTTGGCTACTCGCCTGATAAAAGTGCCAATAGAATCCATACTCATAGTTAGCCACAGTACACATAAAAGACACGGTTAACCGTCTAGACCTGCGAACCTCTGCTAAGCCAGTTCTCCAATCTTGATGTTTCCACAAAATCCCACGATCCTCTTCATGCAAGCATACACAGTTTTCTATTGTTTCCACAACCCCAGTAAAATTAGTGAAGTGGGCATCAAAGTATTTGATATAGCCCAAACAATCACATCCCTGCAAAAGCAGATTCGTTCAGCACTAGTTTGGACCCAACTAGTGAAAAGAGCAATATATAGATGCCAAAAACTATAAATAACACAAATGAGAAAATAATAATCATACCCTTTTAAGAGAATGTGCATTTTTTCCCAGACCGTCTTCACCCGCATCAAAAGCATTCTTCCTGTAATGTGGCTCACTGGGATCTCCATAAGGCACAACCACCTCAACAAAACTCAACCGGTGAGCAACAGATCTACGACCTCGGTTACCATCAATATATGCAACAGAATATATAACTAAACCCTCCCGGGGGTTGAAACCAATGCGGAAATTCCACTGCCAAACAGAAAAAGATAATAATAACAATAATAAAACATGGTATAATTTAGGTAAATATCTACCAATAAACCAATTAAACAAACCGAGATCTACCTTTTGCCATTGTACAAAGTACCCATTAATGCGGAAACTTGGACCTTCAGGTTGAATGATTCGCAGAGGCTTCACATCACTTCTATCAACACCACCTCTTGTTTCACCACGGGTATAGTTCCTTAATGGATCTGCTGGAGGCAGAGGAACAAGTTTACGGTCTTCAAACTCAATCACCACCATATTTTGCATATCAACAACTACGTAGATGCCCTCAACTGGGCGGGCATAACCATTTTCCATTGGACTGTCACTCTCAGTTCTACAGAATATAAGAGGTTTAGCAAGTCTATGGCTAGGGGCATCAGCATCACTGTAATAACCAACACACCTGTGGAAAGTGCAAATCCCTTGTAAATAAAAGAACATGGTGCCAACCAGCAACACAGCCTTGAAAGTGCTGGGGCATAGATTTAACTTACCAGGCATCAACCATCACGAGATCCATGTCTTCAATACCCCTTTTCTTCATAGCCTCCTTAAATTGAGGAAAGGCTTTCACAGCAGCTTCACATTGAGCATATTCCTCAGCATCCTGAAGTGGAATGATAGAATTAAAACTAAAAAACAACATAGAGTAACTATCCAGGCATACTATTTAAACAAGTGTATGAATACTGATTCCAGAGGGTATTCTCAAAGAATTAAGTGCTTAAAAGAAACAAATTTTTATTCCTTCAATATAAACAGAAGCACTTGTATCTATTGCTTGTGACAGTTTTCACAAAAATAATCTTCTGAAATAGTTAAAGAATTTCAAATCCTCATACTTTTGCTCGACTGTGAATAGTAACAGAAAATCCAGTTTGACATTTGTTAATCCAGAACTGAACTAGCAATCACAAAAGAGTCAAATCAAGTTCTAATGCCTTGAAGAGAGAGATACCATTGGAGGCTGAACATCTGGAACAACACGTGATGACACAACTTTTCCCCTGTGATGTCCACCTCGCGTGAGTGCATGTACCTGTGATAACTCAACCACCCATATGCTTGTCTCATTTGACTTTCTGGTATACACAACAAGTCTAGCTTGCCTAGGAGGAAGCTTGCTAGGAATTACAGGTCCAACTTTGGTTCTGGGAAGTAGTGATGGTTGGAATGGAGGGAAGAAATATGCATCTGCCAGTGCAACAACATGTTTATCCGGTTCCAACAGAACCACTTCAACAAAACGCATGCTATCTCTGACCTGCAATTACAAGTAATAGTTAGCTTTCCACTTTCAAGCAAAATCAACAGAAAAGAACTCAATAAACCAATCAACAGAAAGAATAACTTTAAAATGGAGCTCGGTGCTAATTCACCTCTGGAGTGGCTCCACCAGCCCTGACAGTTGCCACTGCAACAGAGATTTCGGCAGGAGACAAAGGGTCCAAAGGATGGCTGGTTTGAGGCCTAGGCATGGATGTTATTCCTGCACAGACAAAGCAACAAACTTAATCAATCTACTATATGTATGTGAAAAAGCTATCTAACTTCTACCATATCTAAAATGAACCAAATAAATAGCCGCACCCAACCTGTAAAATTCCTACACAGATAGAAATCAAATGCGCCACTCTATAGACACTGGTATTAGAACTTTTTGCTAACAGGGGGGATGAAGAGATCAATTCAAGAATTAGATGCAACTATAAATCAAGTAGATACACAAGTATTTCACTTTCTCTTTTCTTTCTTAGTTTAAACAGAGCAAAGAGTTTGAGAAAATGATCAATAAACTCGAAGAGATGATACCTAAGACATCAAATGAAGACTCGTAAGGTTATCCTCCCGGTTTGCCAATCAAAGGCCAAAAGAATTGAAAATAAATGGCTCGACATTCTTGTTCAATCGTTAAAGCTCATTATTCCAAAAATGGAAAATTTTAAATAAAAAAAAATGAAGATTGATTCTTGAACGCAATCAACGGTCAATCAAATTAAAAGAATATTATTTTGCCGTCATATATTAATGTCGTGCGAACGAGGAATAAAGCATACCTATCATAACAAAATCCAAGAAAACAAATAGATAGACAGTAGAAACAACAATCTAACATCAAGATCATCCAAAAGAATGACAAAAAGAATCAGACAACACAGATATAGAGAAAGAGTGTACCTTTAGATGAAGGGTTTGAAGAAGTATCGGGGATGGAATCGACAGGGTGAATCATGGAAGTGATGGCAGCATTCTTAACCGGCTGATCAGCGGAGGCAACACTCCAATCTTGCACCAAAGAGGAAGGAGCAGGAGCAGCAGCCTCTATGGAAACGGATGCAGAAGAAGCTTCAACAGATGACTGAGATGTGAAAGAAGAAAGCGTCGTCTTTTGCGAAGTTGAGGCCATTGCAAAGGATTAGCAAGCTCTCCAAATCCACCACAGTAAGTAGTCTCCTTACAATCTTTTGACATACAGCAATCCCCTTTCTGACGATCCCTTTCACCAATCTCTGTTACCCCAATAACTATCTCCAACAAATATCCAAGAAACCGAGAATCCTACGACACAACGTTCTCAAACAAAGAGGGAAACAAATGCAGAGAAACAGAGAAAAATGCAGAAGCAGAGAGTCGAGTTAAATTCGTGTATCTGTTAAAAGCCTCGGAACCCACGTGCAAATCACCCACTTGTATTATTGTATTTTATATTTTAATTAATTTTCATAAATATAAAAGAGGAACTTATCATAGCACGCAGTAATAAGATAAGCAGGTAGTGGCAGAATGATAGGGTGATCTGCCGGCCCCTGCTAAGGGACAAATCATTAAGAATCAAATGGTAATTCAGGTGATATTTACCATGATAAGGACAAAACATTTCTCCAAATTTTTGTACAAGGCCTTGCATGTTTGGATATTATCCAAGTTGGCCCTACCTTTACAAAACTATTAATAATGACCCACCCACTAATCTTTTGTCGTTGCATGAATCTCAATCAATCTCTAGTGGTCCAAGACAAAGCGGATTTCACAATTACATAGTCTATTACTAGCTTTGATTGTTTTTCATTAACGTTACACATGGAAAAGCACACACAGGGATCAAATGGTGTTAGCAACTGTTTGTGATAAGTTATCAAAGAGGGAAAGGTAAGAGTATGGACGACTCAAAGAGTCAAGGGTCCGTGGAAGCAATCAAGCAACAAGAAAGTGAATTATGATGATTAATTAGTTAGATAATTAGTACATATAATAATGAATTAATTAACAAGATGATAGCAGAATCTAATGACCTGTGTTCCTTCGTCCCATCCCTTTGGATGGAAGCCAAGGTCATTCTCAGCATTGAACCCTAGTGTAGACGTCCGCTTTGACAAGACAAAAATGGTGCTTCTCTCTTAATCAAAGCTGACTCATCTCCACCACCCACCCCCCACCTACCTCCATTACAAGTATTTTAAACCCATTTTTAAAATATCTTAAAATCAATGACAACTTTTTATATTTATTAGTAGAACTTTGTTGGTTTTTCTTTTTTTTTAATAAAAAAAAGGTGCCCTTCTGCCATTGACTGAAACTGCATCGTGTCCACCTATTTGATAACTATTATGAGCTCAAATCTACCCTACCACCACAGTCGCAGAGAAACAATTACAGTCGACGAAGTGGAAAGTTGTGACTGGCACTTACAACAACTTAGTCTTAAAAGTGCTTGGAAAGTATTTTCATGCAAGGCAAAAACTAGCAAAATTGAATACTGTTCCCACTTTGTATGTGCTATATCCGTTTTGCCGAACTGGTGCTGAGAGTTGTTGCCAGCCTACGTTGATGATATTAGCACAGGTGCTTTGCGTGGTTTGAGTTGTGTACGTCTACTTTTGTCTTTAAATAATCGTTCAGTCCCATCAATTGTATGGACAAAACTATATGGATGCGGTGGAATTGAGCCCAAACAGAGTACCCCACTTGTTTTTGGCATCGTTCGGTCTCTGTTTTAGAAATAAAATAAAACGAAATTAAAAGATAGAGCACTCTGTTACAAACCAATGTTTAGACCTATTAATTGGTACCTGGGGGATCTGTCGACTCCAGTTTGTTTTGTCTTCCCCTGACCTATCAATTTGACACTATTTGTTCTAATCGGTCAACTTCTATGATCCAAAACTACAACTTTATCAAAGTAAACAATAAAGTACAGCATGATTTTAGAACATTTACTTCCGTATGTACTCTTTAAGGCCCCCACAAGCATATGGGATAATCATACGGATCAGTAGTTAGTTGATCAAACCGTGGGTTGCAGAGTATAAACCGTATGACTCATTTATTGTTCACCTTGTTACAATTCTAAAACCAAATGGGAGATGCTGCAATTAATTGCAGCGACTAGAGGCTCCAATAGTCTGTTCGTTCATGAATTGAAATGGATAGATTCAAAGTACGCAATTAAGACTTATCCTGAGTTTTCTGACCGAAAATACAAGCATCGCCACACATCACTGACCATTAAACTAAAAACACAAATAATCAGCTTAGAACCGAATGTTTTACAATTAACACCGCAGGCTTGGCTCAAGAAAGTTCAATACTGCTACAAGCAAACCTCCAGCAATCAAACTAGAGTAAGCATGATTTTAACTTCAAATGGGGGTGAAACAACATACAATCTAATTTACATTAACATCCTCGCTATGCCAATTGATAACCCTATCAGATTCGACAATCAAGCTACTCAACAACAACGAAAAAAGAAGTCCTTGGACAATTAATACTATCCTCCTCAAGTAGTCAAGAAAGTGAAGCCTCAATCCATACTCGCAAAAAGTATCTGCATTTAATATTTATATAATCCTTCCTCAGCCCATTAAACCATTACTTCTCAAATCATTACTTGAAGTGCAAGACAAAACCCAAACTTAAGTACTTTAGGTGGGAGCTTTTTGGGGTAATGTGATATTTGAAATGCTACTCTTTAACTCTGATTATCCAAAAACAGAACACTAATTTGCCCACTCCTCAAGTATTTGGCAAGTCATACCCACATATGTTACATACAAATTATTTCCTTTACACACTTCCAATTATTACTGTCTCAAAACGCTAAATGTATCTGAAACCCTAACGAATCAAAATGATTTAACAGACACAACCAAACACAAACAAAAAACCATGTCATTTTCCAAAAACTTAAGCTTCCGAATCCATGTAATTTCCACAGAAGATATTCATTTCAGCGGTCCAAATTTAAAACCAAAACTAACAAGTCATAACAATAATGGGCAACACTCACATCATTTCGAAGCAAATAGAATTTTAATCAATAACAGATCTCAAAATAAGCAAAAAGTTCCAAATCCATTTCAAATAAGAACAACAAAAACATTCAAAACTACTTATAACAATCGTAAATCGCTCAAAACCGAAACGAAATGTCTATTAAATTTGTAATTTTCATGACCTAAGCAGTAAGCACAACAGCCCCACCAGCTTCCTTGATTTTCTTCTCGGCTATCTTCGAAACAAGCTTGGCCTTCACAACAACAGGCTGATCCTCGGGCAAAAAGCCCTTGCCCAAAACCTTAAAGTAACCAAACTGAGTCACATCGATCAATGGCACGTTGTCTTTGGAGGCCTTACTTTTGACTTCCTGAGGTACCATCGACCACAACTTGTCGACGTTCACAATTGGACAGTAAAATTTATTGCGCAGTTTGTGAAAATACCTCATACCAACTTTACCGAAATAACCAGGATGGTACTTGTCGAAGAGGATCCTGTGGTGGTGCATGCCTCCAGCATTACCGCGACCTCCAGGGTGCTTCCTGTGCTTGCCAATACGACCATGACCGGCGCTGACGTGGCCCCTCTTCTTACGGTTCTTCTTGAATCGGGTAGTCATCCTCTCGCTAGCTCTATTCTTGTCTACCTACCTCTCGGGGCTGCGGATGCGCGCTGCGGGAAGACGTGGTTAGGGTTTTCGAATTTATAGAGTGGAGGTTATCTTCACGATTTTACTATTTTACCCCTGTTTGTATCTTCTTTCTATATTTTCTTTCCATAGCACATTTACTTAGAATGGGCCGCGGGCGTCAGTACCCATGACTCTGGGGGAGGCCCAACTTTGCATCTCACACCATAATGAGGGCGATGGGCTCAGTGACCCATCAAGTTAGGGAAGGCCCAAATTAGCCTTGGTACACTTACTTGTTAGGATACTATGGCATTTCTTTTTATAGAATTTTTGTAGTCCCAAGGATGGACCGGTTTTTCGGATTCAAATAGATCCAAATTATTAACGTAAAATTTTATTTATTTATTTTTTATTTTAAAAATAAAATTAATAAATATTAATTTATTTTAAATCATAAAATTAAATTAATTTAATATATATTTTAAATTTTTATTTTTATAAACAAATAAAATTAAAACAATTTTAAAATTACAACAACCACAAATTTGAGAATAATACATTATCAGAAATTAAACCAAATGTAACTCCCTTTTTTTCTGTGAGTCTTGCATTGCCTGCTGATCATAATTATTCTCAGAACTTCAGGCAGATATGGCACACCTTATGTTTTGCATCAAGCCATCAACCTCTTCCCTCTTGATATTCTAGCCTTCTGTCTCCATATGATATTCCTCATAGTTTATTTCTCTAGCTGTCTTCTGAACTCTTATTCTATGTGAGTGTGTAATGATTATAATGTTATTAGCAGGAGCTGAAATCCATCCTTCGCCTTGAACACAATGTCTCAGAACCAGAGCTTTGCAAACTTTGGGGTTATACCTTTCCTTCCTCTTTATCTCTGTGTGCAAGTTGGGTAGGTCCATTTATGTAGCTGAAATTTTAAGAGCCCTTTCTAATTTCCGTTGTGCAGACTGTTCTTTCTTTCAATCAAACTTGCATGAAAAGCATGCGCATCCTAACAATTTTTGTATAGACTGGCGAGTAATATGAGCTCTTCTGGGGCTAGTAGGCGAAGATGAATGAGCAAGCTGATCTGCCTCCGCTGCCTGTTCACTGTTCGGTACCTTCTTGCCATCATGCACAACAGTAACCTCACAGTAGGCCGGAGCATTCCTCTTGACAAATTCTCCTTTTGACAAATTTTTCCTCAATCGCCTAATAAAAGATAATTGAATTTCTAATATTGTCCATTCCTTAACCTCCTCAAAGAAAAAGAAGAAGGACTGCCAGTTATACCTTGAACAAGGAGCACGTTTGGTTCCAATGACAAGGGTGGTAATGTTGAGGACGGAAATGAGATCAAGAATTGCTTTGGCTGTTGCATTGTTCTCAACGAGCATCGTCTCCACTGTCACCTGTTACAAGGAAAATGAATCTACCATGACCATCCTTTTGGTGCTTGGGGTAATATTTGGTTAGTTAAAAGCAGAGAGGATGACCAAGCACCTTGGCATCAGTACACAAACGAATGTATTTCTGCAACAGATTTCTTCTTTTGTTATTCTCTTCATCAATATAAACTCTCACCTGCTCCTGGCTTATTTGGCTCCTTGCTAATCTTCCAACTATCAGAAATACAATTCATCATACAAAAACGAGAGGAAAGAACTTAATATGAGGCTAGAATGTTTGAAGAACGCTAACAGGTGAAAGAAAGTCTCTTGTTACTTGTCCCACAGAAGAGCTAGAAACAATCCCTAAGACAAAAGTGCATCATACACGCCTAATGGAAGACCGACATTATTATTTTAATTATAAAGTAATATTTCTTTGTAATTTCTTCTTAACTGTGTAGCTATGAGCCTTTCCGCACGGCGTCGATATCATTGACTTAATCAGATTGCCATTGCATCAGCTGATACCACACAGCAACATACTTATCATTTTCTAGAAATTAATCACTTTCCTTGTTCCAAAAATATCGGCAAAGTGCCATTTTCCGATCATAATCAAAGAAATTAAAGTGAATCAGAGAAACTTAGTCTTACCTGGTGTATTGATGTAGGTTATAGGAGGGAAAACATGGACAAGAAAAATCCGAGCTCCTGGAGAAACGACATGATCAAGAGTCCATTTAAGGACATCCAAATCGTCTTTACCAACAGCCACATAAACATCAGTAGCAACTGCATCTCTGCCATTACCAATGCTTATGCTATCCTCACCTATCTCCACAATTTCCGGTGACATGATTCTTGCACTACAATATTGCAAAGAGTTATGATGATCTTCCGGCGCATTCATCTCTTCTTCCATCTTTATCTCTCTGTCTTTGTCTCACACAGACGATGCTAAGAACCAAAAGCCCAAAAGAGAAAAATAGAAGGTGTAGGATGTAGCGAGGGGGCGAAGATAACAATATTGTCTGTGAGCAAGGAGTCGTTGCTCTCAAAGCCACAAAAGATAAAGGGGAGAGAGATTCTCTTTTGTCAAGGATTTCAGGCTATTGGGTATGTCACAAACGACTACTCTTTTCTCTTTTCTAAATTGTAATGTGCTTTTCATAGCTTTCTCCCTCCATTTGTCCAAGTTTTGATTAGTCCTTGCAATTGGGAAGGTAGCATCTCTTTTTCCATCCTCATATTTGAACCATGCAAGGGTCTTCGGTTTGCTTGGTTTCCTGTATACTCAGTCTATCACAAGCAAATGGGGTTCACATATCTCAATCACAAAGAATATTTGATGATTAAAGAACCTTGTGATTGCTACTTTCCTTCTATGGCGGTCACAGTCTAGATTGTTTGCCATCCAAGTGGTGCATGTGAAATGGATATGGGTTTCTAACCTTCTCTTCCATTGACATATAAAAGTGTATAGATTTTTCAAGCTACATATCAATGTATTTGGAATGAAATAATTAACTATGCTTTCCTATTGTATATATTTTAAATTTAATTTAAAATTTTAAATACATAATTTTTTAATTTTTAATTTAATATTAAATTCGATAAAAATCGTACTTTAAAAATTTAATACGATTTTAAAGTAATATTTTAGAGAATAAAGACTTTTTTTAATAGTTAATATTTTTTATTAATTTTTACTTGTTATAAAATTTATAAAATAATTAAAAAAATTAAATCAAAATAAAATTTTAAAATTTTTATTTTATATATATATATATATATTTCTAAATTTTAAAAATATTAGAAGAGGACATTTTCTCGATTTTTAATGGTACATTTATTGTTAAACAGACGACGACTTGTCGTGCATCTATCTGTTTCATGCTTTGATGAGCCGTGACTTGGTAATTTATTCGCGAACGACGTGCCATTTGTTCTATTTAACAAGGCTTCATAAACCATTGGAAGTCATTTTCATCTTTGAAAACAACCCCTCGCCGCTTAGTTAATATTTAAGAACCTTGTAAGCAATAATATTATATGTTTATATTCCCAGAAATGTTTCGTCCGTTAACAATTGTTTTTGCTTGAGCCAACCATTGCTATGTTTGTGGTTTTGTGCTCTCCTCGCAAGCCCGCACTTCACAGCGATTAGCTTGGAGGCGTTCAGATGCTAGACGTCTGGTGATGGAATTTCTAGTTGAGTTTATGCTGTAGATTCACTTTCTTGTCACAAGTTGAGGCTTGACCAAGCAAATATACAGAGATTTTGAGTGAAAGACGGCAAAAACACATCAAAGTTTGACAACAGTTTCCCCTCCCGGTGGCACTTTAAACAGAAGTAGACAATTCGGAGACACAGAAAACTTTGATCAGCTCACAACTCACATGCGTGTTATGAGACATGTTGTGCATAAACTAATCATCACTCCATGTAATGCTCGTACCATCATGATTTTCTTTTCTAAACTAATCCTTCATTTGTTTATCTTCTAACAGGGTTGTGCTGGTAGTTCATGGTGTTTGTTTAGGCATTTGCAGCATTCGTGTATGCATGCGTGTCTCCTTTTTCTTCTGCCATGAGATAGATATTCAATCAAAACTCTTTAAGAATTTGAAGAAAATCTAGCTTTTGGAAAACGTTGTGTGTGGAAATCCAGTGTGGCACATTTGTATAGTCCTGGGAAAGTGGCAACCTATCCAACCTATGGCTTAAATTATGCAACAATATTGGATGAACATGAACCTATACGTCGTTTCATTAAATTATGCCACATACTATTCTTTGTTTATTTGTTTTCTGCCAAACCAAGTTGTTTTCTTTGCTAATTTGTAGTTTGAATTAGTCTTGTAGTGCACAAGCACAAGAGAGAACACTGCAGCTGCAGCAGCCACTTTCTGTGAATTATATTCCTAGAAGGCAGGCCCCCGACCGAGGGAGGTAGGGCCAAGCATAATGCAATACTTGAATCTGAAAAGTCTCTCTTTAATTTTTCATTGCGTGTCTAATTTCACTCACGTCTAAGATTGCTAATTCTTTCTGTAGGTAAGATTAGAATAAAACGTGAATGGCAGAGCACAGAAAGAAAAAGCAAATATGGGGTTGGACCATAAATCCACTATATGCAGAATCTATGGATCATATGCTAAAGAGTAAAAGAAAATCATATTCTAAGCAGAAAGCTACAGCTGCCAATCAATAGGAGAAATTGACATCTCACTATAATCTTAAAATGCATATCATCTTTTATATTTGAGCATTCTTTGTGAAATATTATGATGTGTCTGTCATGTTTCAAGGGTAATAATCACATCCAAACCAGAGTGTCAACTGCTAATTGCATAAGGGAGATCATCTAAATGATGAAAATCTTGAATATGTCACGATGCAGATGCCATTGAGATAATGCCCTAAAGAGAGCTTCTGGTTTTCTTTCCCTAACTGGAAGGAAGTGGCTTTGTAAGTGATAAGCACTCCAGGAAGGTGGTGGGGTTAAGTACAATCTTTTCGTCTCCTTGTGCTTCCAACTTTTCTCTTTATTTAGAGATTCTTTGCTCAACTAATGAACTCAAGAACCACCCTCTGGCAACCATTTTAAAGTACTAACATGGTAAGGACGATTCTTCTAGCTGTTCTCAAATTGTTGATGGTTTTATTATGCGCTGGTTGGATATCTATCTGGATTCTAAAGCCAACGAATCTGTGGACAAAAAAATGGCGTGGAGCCGAAGATAGCGCTAGGCCTACTCTGTTGTAATCTTAAAATGCATATCATCTTTTATATTTGAGCATTCTTTGTGAAATATTATGATGTGTCTGTCATGTTTCAAGGGTAATAATCACATCCAAACCAGAGTGTCAACTGCTAATTGCATAAGGGAGATCATCTAAATGATGAAAATCTTGAATATGTCACGATGCAGATGCCATTGAGATAATGCCCTAAAGAGAGCTTCTGGTTTTCTTTCCCTAACTGGAAGGAAGTGGCTTTGTAAGTGATAAGCACTCCAGGAAGGTGGTGGGGTTAAGTACAATCTTTTCGTCTCCTTGTGCTTCCAACTTTTCTCTTTATTTAGAGATTCTTTGCTCAACTAATGAACTCAAGAACCACCCTCTGGCAACCATTTTAAAGTACTAACATGGTAAGGACGATTCTTCTAGCTGTTCTCAAATTGTTGATGGTTTTATTATGCGCTGGTTGGATATCTATCTGGATTCTAAAGCCAACGAATCTGTGGACAAAAAAATGGCGTGGAGCCGAAGATAGCGCTAGGCCTACTCTGTTTGGATACTATGGTACATACCTTAGATTTCATCTGAATAGGTTTCACTTGCTGCTGCAAACATCCCTTTTCATATATATTATTATTGAATCTCTTTCCACCATGACACGGCTATTTCTGCTTATGTAACTGCTAATTGAGTCGAAGGACTAGTCATTATGATGCTAGTTCATACTAATCGAGTAAATACAGGCAATTGTAAATGCAAAAGTCTCATGCAGAAAACTTTGCAGGTCTTAATTTTTCTGTGAACACATTTCCAGTGCTTGCTTTGGCTATCATAGGATTTGTTTACTTGCATTTTCATCCTAGGGAGCCAAGAATCAGGTAACATAGCTTTACAATTAGCTCATACTGTATCCTGAAAAACCTAATGTTGACTGATTGTTCTCTTTAATCTTGAATGATAGACAAGCAAGGAGTTCAGTCACTGCTCTTTCCAATCCACTTGTGGTGAACTCTATCCTGGGTATTTTGTCTGGCTTTGAGATTCTGGCAGTCTCCCTCTTTATCATATTTCTTGCATGGACTTATTATGCCCGCATATCAAATGATTTCAAGAATTTAATGCCGGTCAAATCCCTGAAATTAGACTTGTGAGTTATTTTGATTGTATAAAAGACATGAGAAGGTATTGAAAAGCAAGATTATCATTTTTACCATCATTGATGCTTGAGCTCTATTTCAGATGGCAACTGAAGTATCTAAGAGTGGCAACCCGATTTGGTTTACTGGCAGAGGCCTGCCTGGCTTTGCTTCTTCTACCGATCTTAAGGGGTCTGTCCTTGTTTCGGTTGCTCAGCATTCAGTTTGAAGCATCTGTGAGATACCATATCTGGCTTGGAACTGCAATGATATTTTTTGCCACAGTTCATGGCGGAAGCACCCTGTTAGTCTGGGGAACCAGCAATCACATTCAGGATGAGGTATGAATTCCATTTTCCTTTTCATTTCACTGCAAAGTTTTCAATCCATAGCAACCATTCAATTCCCTTGACTGACTTCTTTTTTTTATTCACCAATAGATAAGGAGATGGCAGAAAACAGGTCGGATATACCTTGCCGGTGAAATAGCTCTTCTTACGGGGTTGGTGATGTGGATCACATCACTACCTCAAATAAGAAGAAAAAAGTTTGAATTCTTCTACTACACCCACCATCTCTACATAGTGTTCCTAATTTTCTTCTTGTTCCATGCTGGTGATCGTCACTTCTATATGGTTTTTGGAGGGATATTTCTCTTTTGCCTCGACAAGCTACTCCGTTTTGTACAATCAAGACCAGAAACTTGCATTCTTTCGGCGCGAGTATTCCCCTGCAAAGTTATAGAACTCACTCTACCGAAGGATCCAAGTAAATTCTAGCCCTTATGGAGATACCTTTAAACATTATTTTCATGATATACAAGTTCTCGTTTAAGAGGCTTTCCTTCCAATTGCAGGCTTGAAGTTTACTCCAACAAGTTTAATATTTATGAAGATACCTAATATTTCCAAATTTCAGTGGCATTCCTTCAGTATAACTTCCAGCTCTAGTGCCCATGATCACACAATGTCTCTTATAGTTAAATGTGAAGGAGGGTGGACTAGTTCTCTCTATCAGACGATACATGCAGAACTAGAGTCAGATGCTGAGGATATGAGATGCATACCTGTAGCAATTGAAGGTCCATATGGACCTGCCACAGTGGACTTCCTAAGGTTTGCTAAATGCTGTGCCTATCATGTTACAATGATTACTGTCCAATTTCAATTTCATTGGAATTATGCTAAAAATTTCGTAGAAAATTTCATATTGCCAGAACTAATTTGAAGTCTTGTGCAGATATGACAGTCTACTTCTACTCGCCGGTGGAATTGGTATAACCCCATTTCTGAGCATTTTGCAGGAAATTGCTGCTGCCAAAAAGAGCAGCGGATACAAATTCCCAGCCAGAATACTACTTATATATGTTACAAAGTCCTCCCAAGATATTTGTCTGTTAAACTCGATTTCTTCTCTGCTCTTGAGCCAATCATCTGAGAAATGGCATCTGAAACTAAAAGTGTTTGTGACCCAAGAAGAGCGGTCTAGCGTAACAGTAAGAGAACTACTGAATGATTTGTCATTGGTGCAAACTGTTCGCTTTAGCACACAATCAAATTATGCAGTACATGGATTAGAAAGTCTACTTCGGATGGCTGCCCTGGTTGGAATTTCATCCATTGTGCTCCTAATTTTGATCATTTGCTTCAACCACATCTTTGTTCCTTCTGAAAAGAAGGGTCCCGCTGAGAAGTTGGTTGTTCCCTCTGAAAAGAAGGAATCCAAAGAAAAGACTCCCTCCTGGGTTGCTGATCTAATTATATTATCTTCTTTCATAATAACTATCACAAGCATCACTTTGGTGGCAATTATAATGAGATGGAAAAGACTGAAGAAAGAGATTCGAACAGCCTCCCCAGACAAAGGCAAAGCCATAGAAACAATGGGTCCTATAGAGGAACATGAAATCCATTTTGGAGGAAGGCCTAATTTTGAAGGTAAAAATTTTGTTCTTTTGGTTTCCCTAAAATTATTGAAGAATATGTATTGTTATGTTTTACAGTGTTTACCAAGTGGGCGTGTTCTAACAAATGGCAAATTAAACAGAAATATTCTCCAACTTTACGATTGAAACCGGTGGTACTGATACTGGAGTTTTAGTCTGTGGACCTGAATCAATGAAAGAGTCCGTAGCATCAACATGCAAGCAGAAGTCACAGTGTTTCAGGATGACCGCCAAGAAGAATAAACCATGCTTCAATTTCCACTCTCTCAATTTCACACTCTAATCTCGCCATTATTAGTTATTCTACGGCAACCCCAACCCCAAATGAATGTAATAGAAACTACATAAATCAATAGCTTATGCGGTTGTTCGCGAGGCTTCTACAACTGAAAATGAGTAGACTTCAGGCATCTGGTTTCCACATGTACATAAGTTGCAGGATACCACATGAATCAAAGGACCTGGAGGGACCTTCTGTATAATATGCTCTTAGTCACATGCATTGTATAGTAGTTGCCGCCATGGTGGTTGAATCCAATCAGTTTTAGACAACACAAAACTTATCTAAATCTCACTTATTGAGAACTACAGGGATCCGATAAACGAAACATCAGCCTCAGCCTTTTCTGTGGACGGGATGGTACATCAATGCACACGGCTCTATCATGAACCTCGGCTTGTAGCATCGGGTAAACCTAGCAGACTGTATGATTAGACCACCGCACTCTGCCACTCTCTACGCGGGGCAGGTCTGGCTACGTTTCAGGACATTCTAGTCTTCCTCCACTACAGATGGTTGTCTGTCTCTGTCCTCATTCAAGCATATATCACAATTGCGTCTGATTCATTCAACCTTTACGAAAGTCAGATCTCATTGTAGACTTTGGTTCTGTTTCAATATCTATCATCTCATCAAACTTCCTCGAGGAAAATCCCTCGAGACATTTCCCACTTGCCTCTGTTTATCAATATGAAGGTTCGGACATGGTTGGTTTGGCAAATCTGACATTTCATTTTTATCTCACGAGTACTTTTCCTTGGAGTATTTTTGTCAATTTTTATTAATATAATTAATAACAAAATATTTAAATTATTTTTTAATTAATTTTATATTTTATAATATAAATTAAAAAAAATTAAAGATATAATTTGGACTGAACAGCAGGTGGCTGTGTTGTCTCAAATTTTGGATAACGATTAACAATTCTTAAGTTTCATAATTGCTAATGACGAACAGAAACTAATAAGAATGATTAAGGCATTGTTTACAAATTTCAATCAAAATGCTGGCCAAAAAGTCAATAAACTTGTTCCACGACCATTCAAAATAAAAAAAAAGAGGAAAATCCAAATAAAAATTTAGTATTCACACCGTGAGTTATGCCTGAAGTGGTGCCTCCTCCGTGAAATCTCCGCCACCTCCAGAACCGCCAGCATCATCATTACTGCCACCATTGTAATCAACGTTATCGCCGCCATGCGCCAACTCACCCAGCAACTCCTTAGGCGTGGCTGCCGCCTCCTCGCCAACTAAAACGGCCGCCACCTCCTTCATGCTAGGCCTTTTTGTTGGATCAGGGTGACAACAAGCCAACCCAAGCTTCAAAATCAATTCCATCTCTTCCACCTCAAACTCTTCCCTAATTCTCCTATCCGCAGCCTCACAAATCTTCCCCCGACCATACAACTCTCTCACCCGATCCAGGAGCACGGCCTCATCTTCGTTCTGTAAAGACATATCTATTGGCCTTCTCCCACATGCCACCTCCAAAATCACCACCCCGAAACTATAAACATCACTTGCTGATGTGGGCGAAGACACTGTTGCCAGCTCAGGTGCTAAGTACCCCAACGTGCCCACCACTCTGGTCGTATTAGGTACTTCACCTTGTTGGTATAGTTTTGCGAGACCGAAATCTCCGAGTCGTCCTCTCATTTCGGAGTCTAGTAAAATGTTACCGGACTTGATGTCTCTGTGAAGAACTACTTGGTCCCACCCATGGTGAAGATAGTTCAGTCCTTCGGACACGTCTGCTAGGATTTGGCGGCGTTGTTTCCAGCCTAAGAGTTTCTTGGGTCTGTCGAAAATCCAGTTGTTGAGGCTGCCATTGGGCATGTAGTCATAAACAAGCATCAATTCGTTTCCTTTTCTGCACCAGCCTCGCATTTGGACTAGGTTCTTGTGTTGTAGTCTGCCCATGCTGGAGATCTCTGCCATGAACTCTTTTAGACCTTGTTTGGAGTCGTGGTTCACGCATTTTACGGCTATTTCTGAGTTGTTAGGGAGAGTTCCTTTGTACACTCTTCCAAATCCACCTGAACCAAGAAGTTCGTCCTTAGAGAATCCGTTAGTAGCATTGCTTAGTCCTTCGTAAGAGAATCGATGAGGCCAGTACTCGAGTTCCCAGTCTTCAATCTCATCCTCTTCTTGCTGTTTCAACTTTTTCTTTCGCCAAAACCAGTACGCTATAGATGCACAACAAACCACCACAAAAACAACACAACCAATTACAATCCCAGCTATAGCTCCAGATGATATTGAAGACGAAGATGGTGGCAAGAAAGTTGGAAAATTAGTAGTGTTAATCTCTCTAGCAACCCCAGTGTCACTCAAACTCCAAGCAAGAACTCTTTGTGCCTCAACCCAATTAGTCTTGGACGCAGAAAACCCAACATACATCTCACTAGAAACATAATTAGCAATCAACTGATCTTTAAAGTTAAGCGTAGGCCTGGACGGCTTAGGCACACCAATAGGTGCGACTGAAACATTGATCTCAAAATTGCTACCATCAAAATCAATCCAAGCACGAATATTCTGGCCATTCTTCATACTAACCGGCACAAAAGACTCGTTACTTGAAGAATTATAGTACCCAGCTGGTTCGTACTTGGCAGATTCAATATTGTTCAGATCAATGCCGATGTGATTATCATCTGGGTCATTGAATTCTGGGTTTCGCCCCGTATCGAATTCAACGGCCAAGAGGGGAGCTATAGTAGGAACAGTTTCGTTTGTGAAAAGACCAAAATATTGACTAGCAATCGCACCGGGTGGAGATGTGAAGTTGGTGAGAACGAAACAAAGGCCAAAACCTGGACTTGAGGCGATCTCCGGCAAAACCGAGAAGACAAATGAAGTTGAAAATGAAGAAATATTTGTCGAATTTGCGCTGGATTTCATGGTCAGTTTGGTCGGGTAATAAGCTCGCCCAAAAGAAAACTGATTCGAGTCATTGGTGAGCCTGACCACGGACGAGTCAATACGGGCGTCGTTGATGAGGATGAGGCCGGTTCCATTGGTGATAGTGCCAAACGAATTGTAGAGGAAGTCGACAGCTAAACACGGAAAGACACAGATGCTGACGATGAATACCACAACTGCTATGTGTTTCATCTGTACAGATTTTGGTTGGCGACGGAGGAGCCACCGGCGTGAAAGAGGTAGAGAGGTTCGTCAAACAGACGTGAAATTGAAACTCTGATTTTGGTAAAGAGAATTAGGTGCACGCATTGCTGCTGAGGCTGGGACAGCTCGTTTTGTCAACGCTATACAGACTGCCGGTCCAATTCCACCGTCGTTAGCGTTAAATTTCAATTTCATATGTTTTCCTAATTAATATATTGTTTTAGAATTCCTGGAAACCGTAGAAATTTAAAAAAGTCAAATGGCTTTTTGGTCAATTTCATAAAATCTTTCATCATCTTCTATACTACAACTAGTTGGGGCAGAATCTAATCAAATTGGTTGTTCGGTTTGACTTTGATTTTTAAAAGAAAAAAGTTAATCAATTAAATTAAAATTATTTATTTAATTTAAAAATTAAATTAACTTGATTAATTTTTTAAATTAATATTTATCTTAATTTAAATTTCATCATCCATCCAATTTTGATTTGTTAAGATGAGCTCAGATAACTATATTTTTATATTTAACAATTGTACTATCAGGTACGTCAACAGGGGATGTAGCTCAAATGGTAGAGCGCTCGCTTTGCATGCGAGAGGCACGGGGTTCGATCCCCCGCATCTCCATTTGTTTTTCTGTCCTTTTCTCCCTGAGCCAGTTCTATATTGATTTGGGCCTCATCAGCGGCTAATCTATTTGGGCCTCATATCAACCCAATTCATTCTCGACCCGGATCCAAATAGGTCTTCAATTTAATCACCATGTAAATCAACGTTTACCATGTGCTCCTCTGTTATCATCTGCATGGAATATGTCATTTTCTGCGTACAAAACGACACAACTTTGATGATGTTAGCTTCTCTGCTCTAGGTAATTGATTTTAGAATAATCTGTGACTTAAAACTCCTACGGAGCCACTAATCCCACTACCTCCTTCCACGTGTCTGCCGCATATGCCTCCCCGTCTTCGTACAGTAGTCCACCACGTTCCATCTCCAGTGCCGACAGATATCGCTGCATGATCTGCCATCGGTAGCATTTCAGCAACCGATAAGGATACAGTAACATAGAATTGATGGCCGTGGTAACCGCCCGGCAATGAATATGGCCCCTGCCGTTGTTTTAATGTCTGTCCAATGTGTAAAATTAGTCCAGCACACTCTCAACATATACAATTTTATAATTTATTAAATCCCCTTTTTCAAATTTTATATTATTTTTAATAAAAATAAAAATTAATTCAAAATTAAAATTCCACTCAAGCATGTTTGTTCGAGTCACGACCCATCAATTTTGTTCCAAAAACAAAAAATCCCAACTCTTAATCAATCTGGCGAAGTAAAATCTCTCTTATTGATGTTGAAAGATTGATTGGTAATGCTAACAGCGCAGTAGTCAGTTCATTCATGTTTGCTTAAAGGACACGGGATTAGCCGATCAAATTTGGACCCATCCCCAATTGCCGACTCAACAAGTCTCCTCACCTTCTCGAGGAAGTACTCTAAGAAGGGACGACTCTGTCGTGACTAAGGTCAACTTCTTACCTTGCCAATTCTCAAATTAAGGGCCAAGAGGCAACTAATTTGAACAACAATATTCCCATTTGAAAATTATATGCAATGCGAGAAAGAGGAAAAGCCCGTGGGCCATCTCAGTGGAACACGTAGCTCCACTTGATTGGCCAATGTTGATCCCACCCTTAACTATCAAGTGTCGCCTTTAAATTCAACCAAGGAAATTAAGAATATCCGAATATTGAATGGAAATTTAAGATATTTCTGTTCGCAACCACCACAGTCCCCATTGCGTGTGGGTCCCGTGTTGACATCAGCCGCCCCTCCTTCCTCTGCTATAAATACTTACCAGATTTACGTGCTTGAGGTTTCAAGCCCCGAGCGAAAAACTCCTCCTTCCACTACTCTTCTTTTCACGACTGGAATCCCGAACCCTTGTTTTACGCTTCAGTGTCAGACTTCACAAACAAGCATGGTTAGAGAGAGTGAAGCTTTGAAGTTTCTCTGTAGTTATGGCGGCAAGATTCTTCCTCGTTCAACTGACGGTGAGCTCCGTTACGTTGGAGGTCTCACCAGAGTCTTCTCCGTTGATCGATCTGTATCTTTTGCAGGTTGGTTGGAACTTTTTGCATTTTTAGTTTCATGTCCTGTCGTTCGAAACTATTTTATCATTTATCTAGACTAGTTGATTTTGAACCTTCTTTTAATTGTTACAGAGCTTATGGTGAAACTGGGAGAGTTCTGTGGGTTTTCCGTAACGTTGAGATGTCAGTTGCCAAACGGAGATCTGGAAACCCTAATTTCTATCAAGTCCGATGATGATTTGGCTAATCTCCTCGAAGAATATGATCGGGGCCGCTCCTAATTCCAAGATCAGAGCAATTTTAACGCCTCCAGCATTGCTCAAACAAGTATCGCCTTCTCCAAGTATGGATTTCCCTGCAAGCAAACAGCCGTTCTCGGCCGTTGATCATCACTCTCGTTCTTGTCCTTCGGCGTCTGGATATCCTGTCTCCCCAACCAAACACGCTAATCGTATCTTCAGTTATCCGCCTTATTCACAGCCGTATAGATACCCTCTATCCGGCAAAGTCTGCTACGATCCCCGCCACATGCAAGGAAACACTACGTTCTTGTACTGTGGTCCTTAGAAAAATTACTGGCATTGAGTCTAAAATTCCTAGATTTTACCTTATACTACTAGTGATGAACAAACAGTACAGTAGACAATCACAACCATTAACACAGGAGAAGAACCAACTTGAAGGAAGCAATCAGAATACGTTGTCACGTATTCGGAATAGTAGGATTGTAAATTTGAGAACAAACGTTTTAAAATCAACCATGAACTTCTCTTGATGGAAAGCAAAGCTATAGCTGAAATTGACGGTTAAGATTGTTTGATTTCCAAAATTTAAATAATAAAAACGCCTAAACATATCCATTAAACTCAAACGAAGAAAAGAATTATATATATAATATAGAGAGTATTTTTACTTTAATTTATCGAATATATTTAAATAAATTAATATATTTACAACGAATATTACTCAATTAAAATAGATAAGTACAATAAATTTATCTTTAAAATTAATTTAATGTATATTTAGTAAATTAATTCATATTCATTTGATTAGATTAATAAAATACTATGAATTTTTAGTTAATTAAATGTACATTCATCAAATTATAAATATATTTTTATAAATTAATAATTAATTAATACTTTTTTTAATTAATAAATTTAATTAACTAAATAGATTAATACTCGAAAGCACAGCCCGTCATGAGGCGGATAATCTGACAGATGGATGCCCCTTGGCCAGGCAGCTTGGAGGATTACTTTTATCAACCAAAATGAAAGGGAATCACACCCATTGACAGATTAATGTATTTCCCCGGAGAATGCCCACATTCGATAAACCTGAAGAGTATTTGACAGGAGGCGCTGAAATAAATTTTCTCCACTATCCTGGCAAGATGCACTGAATCCGTAGAGCCGATTTGAAATAGATAAGGTGACCGAGTGACTGATTGCCAGATAGAAGGTAATACTTACCAACCAGTTAGCTACTGTGCTTTCCAAGAATCCCAACAATTACAAACATGGCCAAGGCTAAAATTGCAGAATAAGTTATCCTTTACCGCATGCAAGTCTTCGTAGGAAAATTCAAATTCCTGCATCAGCCTACTGCAAATTATCAAATTGAAAAATGAAAACTGACGTATATATTTAACCTTCCAGTGAAGAGTGTGGTTGCTCCGCCAGCCAGTGAAGAATTTGGACATTCACCAATCCTTCTTACCCGCAATGCATTTTTAGTTTTCAATGGAAAAAGAAATTTCCGCACATCCTGTTTTTCCCGTAATGGTACCTGGGAAGAGACCAAGCGCTTCCAAAAGTGACCAGTGACAGAATAACAAAAAGCTCTGCATTGTCTACCGTTCTTTGTTCTCTTTAATTCAGATAGAAAAGAGGAGATCTTCTAATTTGCGGCCACATGCTCTCTATTATTTCTAAAATGTTAAGTCATATTAAATAATACCCAAAAGGAATATTGGCTAAAGCATGTAACAAGGTGCATGATTCAAATGCTTTATACAAAAGCTCCACCTCAATCAAATTAGCATAGGGGTAACCCATTATACAGCTTAACCAACCAACCAATGTATTCGGAAGCAAGGAGCAGAAAGAAATCATGAAAGCACATTCAAGCAGTTTCCTGTTCAAATTCTTCACCCTCAGACTCATCTCCATGATCAACATCATCATCGTCTGCATCATGATCGAAGTCTTCTTTATCGTTGTCGACAGTGGTTTTCCCAATTACAATGAAGTTGCTGTTAGTTTTTCTGATTTCATTACACTGCAAAATTTATTATACCAATGTTAACGAAGTAAATTATTAAGAGCGCAAAGGAAAAGAAGGAGTTGCATGAACATAAAACACTATCACATAGTGAATAGGGAAAAGAAAAAAAAGTTTTTCTTAGTGCTCCTGATATGTAAAACTTTCAATCATTGCTTTATACCTATGTAATTGACTTTGTTACGAGGAAAGAAAATTATGGAATGACCAAACTCAGAGAAACTTCTAGACCCTAATGACCATGGATCAGTATAGAAAAAGATCCCTGTCTGAAAAGTCAGGAGTAAGCATTGATATTCTTTTTTCCCTCACTTAACGATTTGAATTTAGGAGGAACAACAACCCAAAACCCAAAACTGCCAAACCCATGGTTAAGTAAATCCCTTGAGGAACTCAAAACTCATGTCTTGATCCACTGATTTATCACAACATTCAAGTTCCAATATTTAAACATCTAATAAATTTTTTTTTAACCCCAACCATTTCCTTAGAGAATTTCCACAGGGTATTACTTATCAAAGCATGAGAACTTTGTGTTAAACTGCTCTTCTTCCCTTGAATCTGAGATAGTTAATTGAGAAAAAAAAACATGTGGAACACAGTTCAGCTCGTTCTCAGCACTTATTACCATCACAAGCTCTTTATTCGGCATCCATTTTGTAGCAATTTTAATTTTAATTTCTGGATGCTTGATTTGAAGGACACAGTACTTTCTACTTCCTCCTCTGACTGCAATTGGAAGGATAAACTGACATCGCGTTCAACCTATCACCACAATAATTTCATTCATACCGCTTTACTGGTACATTCATCTTGTTATGCTTGTACATTCATCCCGATCTATAGCATATCCAACCTTTTAGTCCATTGTAATGGTCATCATCACTCATGAAATCAAATCTCTTGTCTACAGATGCAGTATTGGGACATTTGTATCTTTTTATCTACATTCCCTACACCAACTAAAGAAAAAGGCACGGATTTACTAGATTAGAACTCCAGCTAAACTAAAATTGCTGATTACATATTTAATTATCATGTAATTGCCTCCAATCTTCTAGGTTTTAAAAGAAATTTATACGCTTCTTAGAGGAAAACCAATAGAACTGCCAGCAAGTGGTTAAATCATAAGCAAAAGATTAGCATTTGGTCCTCACAAGCACATTTTCAATCCATAGCAAATGATCATCGAAAACACATTCAATCCAATGTTTAAATGTATGAGCTTAATCAAATGTTCTCAAACCATGAATAATTCGGTATTATGAACTAATTCTTTGGTCGAATTCAAACTTGATGAAACAAAACAAAATGTATGAAATTGAATTTAGGATCGAAAGCAAATGCCTACCTTCTCTTCGAATTCGGACTCTTCCATGGCGAGGAGGAATTCTTCGCTCTGGGGCTGGGGCCACTGAGATGGAAGCAAAAACGACGTCGGAATCGTCCTTGTTGACCAAGGGTACTGCCTCATGAACGCTGGAAACTGTAACATAACTCTATCTCTCAATTGCTACTCGCTGTCTCACTCTGCGTTCCTCGTAATCAGTCAGTCTAGTCTTTAGTTGAGTCCATCGCTATAGGGTCTGTTAGGCAGCCTGGATAACGCTAGCCTGCCCCGGGCGCGGGGTGTTGGGTTTATTCGATGTAAAGATTTATTATCTCGCATGTGATGGACTAATCCGAGACAATCCAGTCCAGTCCAGTCCAAGACTCCAAGTCCCCTATCCTCGTCTCTGCCTCCGATCATGAAAAGTCTCGAATAACAGCTAGTAAATTACTGAAACAAGACAAACGCAGAAGAGTACAAAAGTAACCAACCAACAGAAGCCGATAAAGCTAAGAAGGTGACAACCGTTCGGAATAGAAACAATTCTCAAAATGACATTACTTGCAAAGCATGCTAATGACAAACCCACCGATTCCTAGTTTCCCTTTTGCCAAAGCTACAGTTTTCTATATTATTTTCTCTCTGTATTCCATTCTATTCAACTCAACTCTTGTCCTTTTTAACTCCTGTCCACGTTTTCAGAATGGCTTCGCCCGCACTCATATCTCTCTTTTGTGAAAACCAACAAGGACACCAGTATTTGTCTTCTGCTTTTGATGAACTTAAAAGATTAGATACCAAATGGTCCACTTTCGTTTTCTTGTTCAAAACTAAAGATACTTAAGTTTTATTAGTAACCATGAGGTTGTACGTGTATGTGCTGCAAGCAAAAGACTTGCTTGCTGCAGATTCGTACGTGAAAGTTCAAGTTGGCAAGCACAAATCTAAGACTAGGATTTTGAGAAATAACGCGAACCCTGTTTGGAATGAAGAGTTTGTGTTCAGGGTGCATAATATTGATGATGAAGAGGCGGTTTTGTCTGTGTTTCACCATGATGATGATTCTGGTTTTTTCAGTAGCTCTGGGGACTTGATTGGTCAGATTCGAGTTCCGGTTTCGTCCGTGGCTGCAGAAGATAATCAGATGTTGCCACCAACTTGGTTTTCTCTTCAGAAGCCTAAGACTGGCAAGTTTACCAATAAGGATTGCGGTTAGTGTCTGCCTCCATCTCTGCCTATATTTGGTCGTTTTATTAGTCGCTTTGTGTCGCCGTGTTTGTTCTGGCTCTAGGTATCGGAAATTCTAATGTTTTGGCTGTAAAGCGTCGAAGGCTTCAATAAATAGATAGTGAAAATATAACTCCAAGATACATTATTGATACTACATTTTGTAGTTTCCTTGGGTTTTGTGAAATTTCGAATTGGTTTCCTCATATTATAGCAAACATAGTTCATGTGTTTACCACAACTAAATTGCCATGAACACTAAGAAAATCTTTGGTTCACTAGCCAGAAATTTTTTAGTAGTTATGCCATTCTTAAAAATTATGACTAAAGTGGTAGAGGCTGGTACCGTAGAAGTGGCATTTCAACATCCCTACAATAAAGAATGATTCGTTCTTGTTTACATCGGATTTTGGAAGAAATTCAGAGTGGTAGAATTAAGGGTGATCTAAATTTAATGCAGGGTGAATGTTTCTCATTCCCTTGCGCGAATTTGATCGAAATAAATTCGCTGTTGAACTTTTGGCCACAGAAATATGGGATGGATTTTGGCTGTTGAACTTTTGCAATCTGAATGATTCCTGTGATTATCTTAAAACAAGGGAGTACATAAGACTTGATCAATAATTTCGTTCCTAATTTGTTTGGAAATGGAGTTGGGTTTACATTACATCACCAATTTGTGAATTCAGTTGGCATGCTTAACTTGATAACTAGATTCAAATTTTCAATGGTTATCTAATTTTAGCTGCTTGCCGTGGATCTCTGTTATTGATCTAATATTGAGGTAGTGCTTGCTTATCTAATTATCAATTTGGTACTTCTTATTGAGTTTACAAGATCTTCAGCCAATGCATACAGGCAAAATTCTTCTCACAATATCTCTGCAAAGCAAGGGCCACATTATTTCCTCCAACCACCTCCTTTATCCACATCCAAATGTCAGCTCTGAGGACTCTACAGAATTCAAGGGTCAATGTGTGCTATCTCATGATGTGTTTTGCTCCAAGGCTCTATGCCTTAATATAACAGAAGGGAAACAATTAAAGAAGGCTATTGCAAGCCATATAGATAAGATTTTTAACAAGAATGACCAAGGTTCAAGAATTGGAGATTCTTCGAAGTTATCCAGTACTCCATCTGATTATGAGGATTGTGTGGGTGAACATCCCTCTAGTCCTTGCTTTGAAGAAGCAATGGGGATGATGCAGTCAAGAGATAATGAACAAGTAATGCCTGAAAACCTCCAGGGAGGCATTCTTCTCGATCAAGTATATGTGGTGTCCTCATATGATCTTAATACATATCTTTTTGCACCAGATTCTCAATTCAGGAAAGACCTGGCTGAACTTCAGGGAACAACAGATGTACAAGAGGGGCCTTGGGATTGGAAATCAGGAGACATGTCCTGTTTAACAAGAGTAGTTTCCTACATGAGAGCTGCAACAAATTTAGTTAAGGCTGTGAAGGCCACGGAGCAGCAAACTTATATTAGAGCTAATAGACAGGAATTTGCCATCTTCATTACTGTAAGCACACCAAAAGTTCCATATGGAAATACATTCAATGTAGAGTTGTTATACAAAATAATTCCTGGACCAGAGCTAACTGCAGGAGAAGATTCATGCCGTCTCTTAATATCTTGGGGCATTGACTTCCACCAAAACACAATGATGAGAAGTATAATTGAAGGAGGAGTTAGGCAGGGGCTCAAGGAGAGTTTTGAGCAGTTTGCCAGTTTGCTAACTCAAAACCTTAAGACTCTGGATTCTAAGGACTTATTTGACAAAAATCATGTGTTGGCAACTTTGCAAACAGAGCACCAGTCAGATTGGGAATTGGCATCTGAGTACTTTTGGAATTTCTCTGTAGTTTCTACCATTTGTATGGTTATGTGTGTCCTAGTGCATATTCTACTCTGTGAACCCACCAAAACCCAAGATTTGGAATTTTATGGTCTTGATTTGCCAGACAGTTTTGGGGAGTTAATCTCATGTGGTATTTTAGTGATTCAGTTGGAGCGTGTTTACAAGATGGTCAAACACTTTGTACAGGCTAGATTGAAAAAAGGTAAAATATTGTAGCAACTAAGATTATATTATTGTTAAACTCATAATCAAACACCCTCACTCCCTTTGTGTCACTTATTGTAACTATCCCAGGATTCACTTAATTACTCATCTATTCAACAGGGAGTGATCATGGAGTTAAATCTCAAGGTGATGGATGGGTTCTTACTGTAGCTTTAATTGAAGGGGTTAATTTAGCATCTTTGGAGTCAACAGGGTTATCGGATCCCTATGTGGTTTTCACCTGCAACGGTAAGACGAGAACAAGCTCTGTAAAACTTCAAACTTGTGATCCTCTATGGAATGGTAAGTACTTTACTTTCTTAACTCATTGTATATTTTCAATTATACAATCTATTCACCAATTTTGAAGACATTATGCAGATATACTTGAGTTTGATGCTATGGAAGAGCCACCATCGGTGTTGGATGTGGAAGTTTTTGATTTCGATGGTCCGTTTGACCAGGCCACTTCTCTTGGGCATGCTGAGATCAATTTCTTAAAGCACACATCTACAGAGCTGGCAGATATGTGGGTCTTCCTCAAGGGGAAGCTTGCTCAGTCTTTGCAGTCAAAGTTACACTTGAGAATATTTTTGGACAACAACAAAGGAGTTGAAACAATTAAGGAATATCTGACAAAGATGGGAAAGGAAGTTGGAAAGAAGGTAAACATAGTCCTATTCTTGTGCAGTCTTCCAACACATTTATTTAGAAAAGAAATTTCTATAGCCATCTTGATAATTTCTCGTAGATATATAGTTACTTTCATTAAACATTGAGTTTTTCTATTTCCATTTTATTTTGGCATATAGAAATGTTGGTTTAACTCCATATTGGATGCTTTACAGTTGAATCTACGGTCACCTCACAGCAATTCAACTTTCCAGAAACTGTTTGCACTGCCTCCAGAGGAATTTCTAATCAAGGACTTTACATGTCATCTGAAGAGAAAAATGCCTTTACAGGTGCTGCTTATGGTTTCTTCATAAGTACATTTGACTTAATTTAACATCAATTGAATGTCAGGTGGTGAACAAAAGGGGATGAATTAATCATCTGTCGTGCTTGGTTTTAAATCGTAACTATTTGCAATGCCTGCAACAATTTGTTCATTTTCAGAAGATCTATAACTTATACTGGACAAATTGTTTTTGAAACAGGGTCGGCTCTTTCTATCTGCAAGGATTGTTGGGTTTTATGCAAATTTATTTGGACATAAAACCAAAATTTTCTTTCTCTGGGAGGATATTGATGAGATCCAAGTACTTTCCCCTTCTCTGGCATCTATAGGTAGCCCTTCACTGGTCATAATTCTGCGGAAGGGACGGGGTCTTGATGCAAGGCATGGTGCAAAGTTGCAAGATGAAGAAGGCCGGCTTAGATTTTATTTTCAGTCATTTGTTTCATTCGAGGAAGCCACCAGGTATTAGTGTGATGAAATACCTCAGTTTATCAGTCTTGGATGATAGTAATAAAAGATGGTTTACAGATTGCCATATTATATTTATTTGTGAAACTTGAAAGTTCTCCACGCTGTAAAAACAGGATGATTATGGCATTGTGGAGAACAAGAACACTGACCCCTGATCAGAAAGGACAAGATAGTGAAGAGCAGCAGGATCAAGGAGAAATGTCTGTGATTGAAGATGGTGGATCGATTTTGAACTTTGAAGATGCAAAAATGTCCAGGGTTTACGCTGCTGAACTTCCTATTAATGTAAGCAGTCACTTCACTCCCCAACCAAGTGCCAATAACGCATTTACAAGCGAAATTGTTGTTAAATAATGTGCAGGTAAGGTCGCTAATGGAAATGTTTAATGGTGGAAAGTTGGAGTATAAAATTATGGAAAAATCTGGTTGTCTTAATTACGTGACTACTACATGGGAGCCCTTAAAGCAGGGTGTTTTTGAAAGGCAACTCTCTTACAGATTCAAACGCGATGTTTCAATCTTTGGAGGGGAAGTAACGTGCAAACAACAGAAGTTTCCCCTTGCAAATGATGAAGGTTGGATTGTGAACGAAGTTATGTCCTTGCACGAAGTCCCATTTGATGACCACTTCCATGTATGTAGAATGGAATACTTCTGAAAACTATATTCATCTTCTATTGTTCCAATTTTTTCTTTTTTCAGTTTCTAAGTCTTGCATTGTCTGTCTTCTGAAATCCAGGTCCGGTTTAGGTATGAGATTGAGAAATCTACCCTCGCTCACAATGCCTGCAAGTGTGCTGTTTACATCGGGATGACGTGGTTGAAAAGCACCAAATTCCGGCAACGAATTGCTCGAAACATAACTGAGAAATTTACACATCGTCTGAAGGAAATAATCGGGCTGGTTGAGCGAGAGATTCTCTTTGCAACTCAACAGGATACTCATCTTTGACCAAGACCTCCATCCATTATATTCATTACCTTTCTGGTTTGGAAACTATAACGCTTTGAACATGTTGAAGGATGGATTTTCCTTCTTTCCTTCGTACTCTACATTGTAATTCATTTCAGAACTGTCAATGGGTTCCTGCACATTTCCGGTATAAGAATGACTTGTAAGACTTCATTCATCTTGAATGCACACACTTCATTGAATATGCTCTGGCTTTTAGCAAATTCTTACTACGTCCGGCTGCTTTGAACTCATTTCAACAGGTCCTTTGCGGAAGCGACTAAATACCTATTATTAATTAATTATTATATTGATCATTAAACACCTAATCCACCATCAGGCGAAGCTTAAGATCAGATGATGATATATCAACGGCTGGGATTGAGTTGAAGAGAGTTTTAACGTTACCCGCCTCGTTATACTATAACTACCTTATTCATTGTCCACCCTCACGCTAACTCAAATGTTACTCTTCAGAAGAGACATTGATTTCAGTCATTCTGAAACCCTATCTATAGGGCACAGAACAGAAGCAACATGGATCCCAACCCGAAATCGTTCCCCATTCTCTCCTACGTGATGGATCATCTTCCTTCGTTTGGGAATAAAACCAGCGCCGAATACGACATCGAACAGCCCGATTCCTCTTCTTCGGGTCAAGCCCAAATGCAAATCCCGGTAATTGTTGATCAGATGCCTCATTTGAGCGACCCCAAAGTTTTCTCTTCCATGAGACGCGCCATACGCGACGTCTACCAGACCCGATCGATTCTCCAAACCCTCGGCCCTCGTCCCGACCACGAGACTGTTGACAAGGCGAAAGCCAAGATTTCCATAATTGAGGCCGAACTCTCCAAATCCCTTGAAGAAATAGTGTTGTTGTCTCGCCCTGCTGATGTGGACCGCTTCCAGTGGCGAGCTCACCTGGCGGAGAAAGAAAAACAACGCCGCGATTTATCGAGGAAGGAGAAGAACGTGTACACAGAGATTTTGCAATTGGACGAGATGCATGAAGTTTATGAGAAGATGCTGAAGGACGCGGAAGATCGGTTGGTCAAGATTTATGAGAAAGCGGAGAATGTTGAGGAGAATGAAATGCAGCCGGAGGGCGAACAAGTGAATGAGGAGGTTGTGGGGTTGCTTCAAGAAGCTTCTGGAAAGAGTTTGGAAAGAGTGGATTTGTCTTGCAGGCGCTTGCGTTTCTTGCCGGAGGCTTTTGGAAAGATTGCCGGATTGAAAGTTCTGAATTTGTCTAGTAATCAGCTTGAGGTTAATTTTCTTTTTTCATTATATTATTTTTCAACGTGCATTTATGAATTGTTTTTAGGGCAGTGTGGATGATAGATGTTGAAAATCCCATCGTGATAACTGTGTTTATTTTATCATATTTGCGCAGTTAGATAGGCAAGCGGTGACATAACAACATTTTTCTATTTGGGCATGCTGTGTAGGTGATATTTGCAATATTTTGTTGGATCACTTAGGTAAATTTTTGCGATGTAGGTGTGCTATGGGATGGAATCAGTGGATGGAAAATATAAGTGGTAGTGAAAGCTGAAAAATAGCTTCTTAGTAAAAATTGGTTTGCTGGGTTTCAAAATTAAGTGAAAGCAATGTAGTCCCATAGGTACCTTTAGTCTTAGATGTTGCTTCTACGATGGATGTGGTTAGTACTTGTTGTTCATTTATCTATTGTGGTTATGATGCCCGGTGAAGGCCATACTGCTATCCATGGGTTTTTGATCGTTGAATTTGTGCCCACCATAATGTGTATGAATTAGTGCAACATACAAACTAAAAAAGATCTAGTAAGTTTTAATCTGTATTTGTTTGCTTATCTTGTTACAAAGTGAAAATCACTGAATGCAACTTCACATTTTTATGTCTCACATTCATTATTGGTTTATATTATTGCAAAATATTGTCTTTATTTGATCTAGTGACTCACATAATGGTATTCTTGTTCTCTGCTTGTAATCTGTATTTTAGTATCTTAATGAGACAAAAAGGTTGTATAATATGTCTATGTGCATTATGGCACCCCAAGCATCTAGAGAAATTTGTGCTGTAAACTGTTAATACATGATAATCACCTTCTCTCTCTGAAGGCAAGGCATGTCCCAGCTTTGATGATTTTATTTGAAATTGAACTTGTTATAGTGTGTATAACTGTTGTGTTTTAAAGTTTTGGCTTTATGTGTAATTCTCTCATATCTGAGAACCTGTGTGAGGGAGACAGGCCATTCCTGACTCAATTGCTGGATTAGAGAATCTGGAAGAACTTAATCTGTCTTCAAATCTTCTAGAGTTGTTGCCAGACTCAATTGGGTTGTTGAAAAATTTGAAAATCCTGGATGTCTCGGGAAACAAACTGAGTGTCTTACCTGATACTATCTGTCAATGCAGGTTATTCTACTATGATTTACATTTTATTTTCTCTTATGAGGTATCCATTTCAAAATTTTAGTTCTATGTTCGGAATGATTCAGGTTATTGGTGGATCTGGATGCAAGCTTCAACCGTCTAATGTATTTGCCAACCAATATTGGATATGAGTTGCAGAATCTTCAGAGGCTTGCAGTCTCTTTGAACAAGATTCGGTCCCTTCCCACTTCAATTGGTGAGATGGGGTCTTTGCGCCATCTGGATGTTCACTTCAATGAGCTCCATGGCCTTCCCCTGACAATTGGGAAATTGACAAATCTTGAGATCCTCAATCTAAGCAGTAATTTTACTGATCTGACAGTACTTCCAGAAACGTTTGGTGATTTGACAAACCTCAAGGAACTTGATCTCAGTAACAACCAGATTCATGCACTTCCTGATACATTTGGCCGGCTCGACAATTTGATCAAACTCAACCTGGAAGAAAATCCTCTTGTTATTCCACCAGCGGAGGTTGTGAAGGAGGGGGTTGAAGCTGTCAAAATTTTTATGGCCAAAAGGTGGTTCAACATACTGGTGGAGGAAGAGCAGAGATCCATGTTAGGAGTAGATGAACCGGCAGAGACTGGATGGTTGACACGCAGCACCTCCTGGTTGAAGTCTTATGTTTCAGTTGTTACAGAAAATGTTTCTGGAATTTTAGGATCTGGGAGCACTCCTAAGGACCCATGCCTTGATCAGCAGCTTTAGCTTCACCGTGATCTACAGACACTCCATGAAGATGTAAGAGACGGTTTTTTTTTGGTCACTGTCTATATATTTGCTCATAAATTTTTTCAGTGTATTTGTGCAGCTTTCAGAGATGAATCTGCAACAGAATTTACTCTTTTTTTTTATCTCCCATTCACCCGCAGTAACCAACTCGAAAACTTAAATATTTTTTTTGTCTCTCTTGCATATTTATTAAATTTATAAGAATTGTATTAAAATTCTCATTGAAATTGTACGCCGACCAAAGCTGAGCCCGGTCGGCGTGTTATACGTTGTTAATAATCCCAGTTGTGGGTGTTATAGTGACGTGGATGACGGTGTTGGTGCCCCTGGCCCTTCGCCGGAAATCGAGGGCGAGTTCTCTCGTTCAACACGGAAGGATGATTGCCGCTGGTGTTGCTGCTGTGTACTTGATCAATGGCTATGCTTAGACAAAACTCTTACCAGGTTTACCGATGCGTGGCCACGCAGCAAGATTTAGATGATCGGAATTCTTTTTCTTCCTAGTCGTCGATGCATGCAGCCCTCCAAGTATCTATCTTAATAGCGGCACTTGAAAGTTGGTTAGAAGACAAAAATAAGGATAAATATAAAATTTATTAAAATTAATAAATAGTATTTTTTTAATAATAAAATAATAATTACAATTAGAAGGACCAAATCCTAAAACTTACAATTAGAAGCCTAAAATTGCAAATAGCAACGATATAAACGTTGATCAATGGATGGGAGACACGTGTAACACATGCAAATATGTTCTTCTTTTGATGTACATCACATCAAAATATCACACCGTCCATCATCGATAAGTTTTCCGCTTAAAATTCCACATCTAATCAACTGTACCCTATCTCACACGACTGCTAGTGAATCTGTACGCGTGTCGACACTCAATTAGCGAATGCAAACTCGAGTGGCTTAAAAACCAATGGCGATGTAGTTGCACACAGGCGTCATGAACATGAAATTAAAAAAAAAGGGATGAACATCCTCCGGTTCGCTTAGCAATGGCTTACTGGCGCAAGTTTTCTTCGGGACGAAGATAATTAAAACGTCAACAAGTTTCTTGTTGGTGAAGCCAAACACTGCGTTATATTCAATGAGCGGATTGTTCATTTCATTCTTATTATTTGTTTTGGATATATAGAGAGAGCGTGAAAGTAGACTTACGGGTGCGCTGGGTGTGGGATTAATTGCGATCTAATTCTCTTCCGATTTCATTGTCTTCCAACTTTGAACGGTTCATAATCGGCTTTGATTGAACTATTGTTCGGGTTATCAGGGTTGGGACTCTGTTTGATTATACTCTTTTGTCTCTCGGGGAAAGACTGTGGAAGGGTAGTACTCTGTGGCTATGGAGTCTACTATGGTTATCAAGGTTTGATGTTTTTTGGTTTCCTTTGGCACTTTATTTGATTTCTTTTGGCACTTTATTTGATTTGATTGTAAATTTATGAGTTCTGGATGGTGGAGTTTACTGCAATTTTGTTCTATGGTGCTCAATTGGTTGTGAATTGGGAAAAAAATGAAAATAAGTTGGAACATTGGGTGTTTTATGTTTTGTGGTTTTCGTAGAGCGTAGTTGAAATGGTTCTTTGGTTTTGTTGATTATTTGTTTCCATTTGGTTCTAAAGCTTTGAAAATTTTCTTCTTCTTGTGCTAGTGCTTTACATTATGCTATTATATTGTCTTCCGAAACAGAATTTGAGATCATATTCATTTGTATGATTTTTTTTTGTCCTCTCTTTTTATTGAATGGGGAATCATGTTCCTTATTTAGCATGGATTTTTTTAAATTGAATTACTTGATACAAGATCTTGTTACTTTATATTTCGGCAAAAGTTTTGTTTACTGGCTTGTATGCCCTTTAAGGGCATTTAATTCTCAGAAACCACTCTTTCTATTAACAATTGAATTCAATTTAGATGAGCAGCTTTGTTAGTAATGCAGACACAACCCCTCTTCTCAAAGATTTTCACTATGGTATATAATGTGAGGGTTCTAATTACATGTTGGATGTTTTATACTGACCTGCTTCCCTTTTCTCTTTTAGTCAAAGTGGTAACCTTTATTTTCGTTTTTTACCTGTGGCTGATAATTGCTCATGATTAAACTTGTGGTACATCTCTGCAGGTTAAATATGGAGATACACTTAGGCGCTTCAACGCCCGTGTTGATGGAAATGGAAAGTTGGATCTTGACATTGATGGATTATGGGCAAAGATCCAGAGTCTCTTTAATTTTCCTCACTATGCTGATCTTACATTGACGTATATTGACGAAGATGGTGATGTGGTAACTCTGGTTGATGATGATGATTTGTGTGATGTGATAAGGCAGCATCTTAAATTCTTGAGGATTGAAGTACAGCTTAATAGTGACAAATTTGGGAAAGTTCACGCCAGACCAAGTGGAAGTTCTACACCCTTGATATCCCCTCAAGTCCAGCGTCCGTTACCTGATATTGACTATAAGGTTTCCGAAATTTTGAAATCTGTGCCAGAGCCACTGCATGAAAAACTTTCGAAGCTATCTCTTGACTTTGCTTCAAAGGCTGCATTCGCTAGTCCGATGTTTGCTGATCTCATTGAGATCTTTTCAAAGATGGCATTGTCCCACCTAAATTTAGTTTCCCATTCACAATCTAATGCAGAATCAAGCAGACAGGCTGAGGCTTCTGAAAGCCTGAACGCTTCTTCTGTACCTGAAGATCCAAATGTGTCAAAGGACAGTAACCTGGAACAAGTGTTGCCAAAGTCACTGGCTGTGGACACTTCTTCTAAAAGTAGTAAAAAAGAGGTTGAAGTTGGGACTCTGTCCACGGGTGTAGGAGCACCACCGTTTATGCATCTCTCCTCTTCTGTTGACCTCAATGCAGTCCCGCCAATAGATTCTTTTGCTTCTGGAAGCTCAACTGTGAACCTTCCTCCAGCAGTAAGTTCCCTTGTGTCAGTGAATTCTGCTGATGCTACGGAGCCTTCTGGTGTAGTTCAACCTCATGCCATAGATTTTGGTGGTAATCCTTCTAATGAGTGTCCATTTAGTGGGATTCCTGTAGGAAATGACCCCACTGGTACTTATGGGCAAGTTCATATTGGTGCATTGGAGCAAAGTGTTAATCGCAATGCCCTGGTTGGTATGTTCCACAAAGGTGTTTGTTGTGATGGTTGTGGGGTTCATCCTATTATTGGACCTCGATTTAAATCCAAAGTGTAAGAAATATATCCATGCTCTGATTTGTGTGTAATTGAAGTTTCATTCGGATGATAATATGTAGTTTCTGTCCTGCATCTGCAGGAAACCTGATTATGACCTATGCAGCAATTGCTTTGCAGCAATGGGTAATGGGACTCATTACATTAGAATTGATAGGCCAGTACGTCCTCGCCATCTGAGACCTTCCAGATGGTTATACAACCATGTGTGTATATTCTTAATCTGTACTCTGCCTTAACTCACCTGTTGTATTTACTGACTTGCTCTTTTGCTCTTTTAACGATATTGAAGAGACAGAAATTTTGGCAGGGTACCCCAGTGACACCACATATTGGTACCGCAGCAGCACCTCATCACTTGAGATGTTGTGGAATCAAGCCAGGTCGATCTAAGGTTGACAGTTGCTTCATTTTGGATGTCAATGTGATGGATGGGACTATGATGGCTCCATCTACACCATTTACAAAAATATGGAGAATGCAAAATAATGGTACTTTGGCATGGCCCCGGGGTACTCAACTTGTGTGGATTGGGGGAGATAAGTTTAGTGATACAGTTTCAGTTGAGATAGAGGTGAGCTTTTTGAATTTGTAGATTTTGGAATTATTCTCAAGTTTCTTTGTACTTGATGTCAGCTGAAATAGTTCCGTAGAATTGAATGAGCTTATTGTGAAAAGTTCAATTCATTCCAGATTCCTGCTGATGGTGTGCCTGTAGACGGGGAGCTTGACATTGCTGTTGAATTCACTGCACCTGAATTGCCTGGTCATTATATCTCTTATTGGAGGATGGCATCATCATCAGGTGTGAAATTTGGGCAACGTGTTTGGGTTCTTATACAGGTACTGCTTGCAGTTAAAAGCATTTGCATTTCTTTTTAGAGGTTACACTCTTAATAATTTAATCCCTTGTAAAATTGCTTATTTTTCCTTGCAGGTTGATGCATCACAGGACAGTTTTGGGGGCTTGAACTTGAATTTTCCCCCGCAAAGCAATAGCTCCAATGGCCCAGAAATTATTGATATGAACATTCGGCCCATTGTGGATGGAGGCTTTCAGGAGCCTTCCAGTGCTTATGATGTTAATGAACCGGTAAAGCCGGTGGTTGATGAGCAGTCTAAAAAGGAGCAGGAGATGCATTTTCCTATTAATGATAACTTGCTGGTTGGAAATGGTGCCTTAGTTTCAGGTGCTCCACCTCCACAGGCTACCTCAACTGTGTCATATCCCATTATTGACCTTACTGAAGTAGAACCGGGTGAGCCCTCTGAGGCACCACTTCATTTTACAGGTATGCCAACATCATACGAAGAGATCAGTGATAAAGATGCTGTGGAATTGACCCTCCTCAAGGAACTCGAGGAGATGGGTTTCAAGCACGTTGATGCGAACAAGGAGATCTTGAGGATGAATGAGTATGACTTGGAGCAGTCCGTGGATGATCTCTGTGGTGTTGCTGAGTGGGACCCGATCCTTGAAGAGTTGCAGGAGATGGTGAGTTCTCCGTGTGGGAGTGTCCTAGGGCTAGCTTGTTTTCCCACTTGTTTTATTACTGCTTTTGCTTTAGTTTTCCTTTTTCACCTTTCTGTCTTTGCTTCTGTGAGTTGGACCTGGGTTGGTTGTTGCAGGGCTTTCGCGATGAAGAAATGAACAAAAGGCTGCTCAAGAAGAACAATGGGAGTATAAAGCGTGTGGTCATGGATCTTCTCACTGGGGAGAAGCCGTAGTTGATCCAAGTAGCATATAAATGTTTATCAATAAATGTTGAATTTGTTATGGATTGTCATGGTTTAGATTTCCCACTTCTACAGTAATTGTAGGAATTGGATGTTCTTAACTTAATAAATATAGTAACATAAATATTACGGTGCAGTTGGCGTTTATCTAATTCTTGTCTTATTTTGTGTCCGATATCTTTATGGACATATATATTATAGAGAGGGAGAGAGAGAGAGATTTTAATAATTATGGTGTATGGTTGTGCTTGATATTATCATCGTTCTTTTTTCCTTCTAATTTTTGATGCAATGCAATCTGGTTATGTGGAGGTGCTGTCTGGTATGGTGTTGGGTTGGGGCAAGAAAATAACGCCTAGAATGGAGAAATTTGGAGGCCCACTACTCTGTTCAACAAGTACCACAACACAAATAAATATACCAATCTTTTCTGGGTTCGAAGGTCTCAAATTCGGCTGAAATGGGCTTTTGGTAGAAATCCTTTGGGTCATTTGATACAAAAAACTTTAAATCTAGTGACTGTGAACAGTAGAAGAGGCTACGTATATATATATATATATATATATATATATGTAAGAAAGGGGAACCATGCATTGATTAATGGTTCATACGGGGTATTCGTAATTGTGGCAAAGTTGTAAAGTGTCCATGGTACTCGTACAAAGTTATGTATATGTTCCACCAATTTATTCCAGATTTGTTTTAAAAGTGTAATTCTCTGCGCGGACAGAAAAATATAGGAAGCTCACAAGACACAAGTAGTAGCTCTAAAACCGACACGAAGCTTACGGGTGGTTGTAAATGTAAAAGCTTCTTCTTACATATTAGATGTGGAAAGCGAATCCTGTCATGTAATCTAACTAGCTACAAAATTCTTGAATGGAAATGGAGTGAAACACAAATAGATGGAGGAGAAGGTAAGTGCCAGTCCAGACATTACTTATTGAGAGGGTTGTTTGTCTTGTCCGCATGTTTGACAAGATCAGTTTCCATGTGCTTACGGTTAGTTGTGGCTCCCACAGTCTTTATTATAATATTCACAAATCTCTCTCTCTCTCAATTTCTTTATTCAACACAGACTCAATCCCTTTCCATGATTCTGCCTATAGATCGAGAGTGAAGCTCTGTGGCCGCCTACATTTAATAAACTCTAAAATCCCCCCTCCCCATTAGGCAATGGGTCATAGAATTTTAATTAAAAATCAATTTATCTTCACTTAAAAGTTTGTTGATTGGGTGTCTACTCTGCTCCCCTTCATGGGGATTCTTCTCTTTTCCCCATGAATTTTCTATAAATTTCTTGGCCTCGGGGCTTTCTTTCTTGCTTTATTTGGTGTTTGGTGTAACTCTCTCTCCCATTCTACACGTGGGGTTCCCTACTTTTGCCTCCTCGTTGACATGGAAGCCATCAATCTGCGAGGTTTTATCTCTGGGTCTGATTCTTGAGATGTGTTCATCACCAGAACACTATACAGAGCATGTCCTGTTTACTTCTTTGTTTCCTGTCAGCTTCTCCATACACCGTGTGAATGAGCTTTTCAATGCTTTCTTTTTGGTCTCTGATGTGTGAATTTACTACAAAATGGGTGATGGGTACTAGAATTTCTTGGTGAACATTGATATATGTAGATGTTGAATTCTTTCTTGTTTTAGAACTATGGAATCTGGGAGTAGGTTTTATTCAGCCGATGAATTCAAGTTGGATGCAAAATGGCTAATTGATCCGAAGCATCTTTTTGTTGGACCAAGGATTGGAGAGGGAGCTCATGCCAAAGTATACGAGGGAAAGTAAGTCTGCTGCTAATTCTTAGATTAGGTATTTATTCTTACATTGCTTGGTCTGATGAAGTCAATGCTTCTCTTCCTCCTCTGATTTCTGAGCATTGTCATTTCTATGGTGTATTTTATTTCTTCTTGATTGAGGAATGCTATTAAATTTTGTAAATTTTGCTCTCTTTTGAACCGAAATCAGAATGTCATTTTCGTGCTTTAGGAATAGTAATCTTTATGATCCATTGGAAAATTTTTAATCACCAATATGGGGTTTGATGGAAATTTCGATATGCTTTGCGCATATGGATAAACAAAGGCCCCATTTTGTTGGAAACGGTAAGATTTCCACTGAATTACAGTTTTAACTGTTGCTAATGAAGCTGCCTAATACTTGTAGTCAGATTTGAGGTTCTTGACTGACAGTGCGGTGTCTGGTAGTGTTGCAAGTATCTTACTATGTTTGTTATGTTGCCTTCAGATATAGAAACCAGACTGTTGCAATTAAAATTGTTCATAAAGGAGAGACTCCTGAGGAGATCGCCAAGAGAGAAGCGCGTTTTGCAAGAGAAGTTGCAATGTTGTCTAGAGTTCAACATAAGAATTTAGTCAAGGTTGGATTCTATTAGGATAGTTGTCCTTCTTATGTCCTGTACATCATAGTAGTTGCAAAAATTACAACTGTTGGTATCACTACGTCTGGAAATGATATTGAATTCTTGTGTGTTAACAGTTTCTTGGTGCCTGTAAAGAGCCTGTAATGGTAATAGTTACTGAGCTCTTATTGGGGGGAACGTTACGTAAATACTTGCTGAACATGCGGCCAAGGAGCTTAGACACACGAGTAGCTATTGGTTTTGCACTTGATATTGCTCGCGCAATGGAATGCCTGCATTCTCATGGAATCATACACCGTGATCTGAAACCTGGTAATCTTCTCATTTCCATCTTCACTTTTGCGAACTTCTAAGGTGTGAGTAGGTAGATAAAGTTTAATGTTGGAAGGCCTCTTATCTTATAAGACGGCATTTTCTGGCCGCACGGGAGATCTTTAATTGTCAGAATCTTTTACATCTCTCTTTTTTTGTGCAATTGCAGGTTTGTGATATTCAACCTTTTGTGTACATGTTATCAATGTTATTATATCATCTGTCAACTGATTATCTCCATTATTACAAGCATATTGTTCTGGCATTTTAGGTTAAGAGTTTAATTTCAGGCATTACAAATGCTTAATCACTCAACTATAGATGGAGCTAATTAACTGCTGTTACTTCTAATTACCTGCTCATCCCTGTCCCAACTTTTACCTCGTCTAGTGGCTCACAAGAGCTTATACAAGATTTTCTCAAAAGCTTATTGGCTATTGAAGATTAACCAATGTCGTTTGTTTGTTATTGGTACAGTCAGGTTATCATTCATTCAAGTGTGATCAATTGTGATAACGTATGGGTGTGGGTTAACAATATGTTCAGGGGAAACAAATAATTATGGGTTAGGAAAAGACGGACATGCAGATTCAGATGAGCAGAGAAGTTCTTTGTTGGAGAAAGGAAAGCCACTCTGTTAATGGTTTGCATCTATAACCAGACAAAAATTATGAGGGGAATTCAAAGAGTAATACAGTTACTTTGAGAAAAGAAGTTAAGCAAGAAGTGAATTGTGTGGCAAGTATTTGTAGGAGAATATGTTGCATACATTTATGTTCCACATAATGTCTATTTAATTGATTTTCCTTTGGAATGAGCTTGACATTTCATGTAATTATGAGGTATTGCAGGCACAGGAAAACTATTTTGGCAACATGAGTAGGTTTTTTGAATTTGAAGAGCAATTTCCCTTACATGCTTGTGACATCTTACATTTGTGGTGCTTATCTGGGGTTTCTGCGGGGGCATGCCTCACATATTCATATGTTTCAACCTTTGCTCCTTGAAAATATGCTATCAAAATGCTTGTTGCTGAAGGCATCAATGTAACTTGTCAAAAATCCAAGTCTGGTTCATGGTATGCTATGAAAAATAAAATAAAAAATCACGGGGTTTCTGGATTTCCATGATAATTGAATTTGACTTGTATCTCATGCAATTTCATTTTAGGTATTGGCTGTGTAATGGCACATCACTGGGTTTGCTATTCACTTTTGGGCCTGTAAAAGAAAACCAAATGCACTCAATTAAAAGCATCAACAATTCCTTGAATCAAATTTTCATGCCAAATGCTGTACTATTTCAAAATGTTGGGTTTGGTTGCTCACATGAAATACATCAGATATCAGTTTGTAGAGATCATTGCTTGTAAGGATTGTTGTTAATTTTCGATAGGAGAAAGAAAACTTGGTTGCAGAACCGAGGACATCCTAACTTTGTTGTAAAGGAAGAACAGGATAGCCGACTCCTGGTCACGTATCAAGAAATAAAGTAAATAAAATTACATTAAACAAAACAAATGAAAACTTCTGTTTATTAGTTGCATTTAACACATGGGGAAAATACTTTATACTACTGCTTACCATTCACAATTTTGCTAGTTGTTATCATTTTTCTCAAAACTATCGTTGACACAGTTTGACTAGGATAAACATCTGCATAACATTTTGGGACCCTGAAATGCATTTGGGTCAGTGCAACTCCAAAAATGGCCAACATATTTGTTGGCTGAACAAGTTCTGCCAGCAGCATTTTAATAGTGATCTGTGAGTTCGTTATCAAATATATATTGAATGAGTAAAATGGTTTTAACTTTGCTCATTTTTTATGCAGAAAACTTACTCTTGACGGCAGACCACAGAACAGTTAAACTAGCAGATTTTGGCTTAGCCAGAGAAGAGTCGTTAACAGAGATGATGACTGCTGAAACAGGGACATACCGTTGGATGGCACCTGAGGTACTTTTTCTTTTAATATAAACTGCTCTCCTTATCTCTCACCGTAGCCCTCTCTACCACTTACTACTGTTTGGCGGCAGTTATACAGTACTGTTACATTAAGGCAGGGAGAAAAGAAGCATTACAACCATAAGGTGGATGCCTATAGCTTTGCAATTGTGTTGTGGGAGCTTTTGCATAACAAACTGCCTTTCGAAGGAATGTCTAATCTCCAGGCAGCTTATGCAGCTGCTTTCAAAGTAATAGTCTCTCTTCCTTGTTCATACAGTGTTCATATAGAGTGGATGCTGTTGAGTGCTTTCTTGTAGCACTACTATAACTAATAGTTTGAGAGGGTATTTTGCTGTTTCAGAATGTGAGGCCTAGTGCAGAAAACCTCCCCGAGGAGTTGGCTATAATTCTAACTTCATGCTGGAAGGAGGACCCGAATGCTCGCCCTAATTTCAGTCAAATAATACAAATGCTCCTTAATTATCTCTCTTTGATTGCTCCACCCGAACCGCTGATTCCTCCTCGAATTTTCACCTCCAAGAACACCATCATACCACCAGAATCTCCAGGTACAAGCTCATTAATGGCAGTACGTGATGACTGCGGGGAAACTCCCAAAGCAAGGATGGAAACCAAGTCAAAAAGTTTCTTTTTCTGCTTCAACACGTGTTATTAACCTTGTAGTCATAAAAGATACGACAACTTTTGGCCTTACTGGTGTTCAAAAGTAGCCAAAGGGAGCTCACCGAACACTAGGGCTCTAGTTCAACGGATAAGTTTTGATAACATCAAAAATATTTAATTTACTATCTTACATTTATTTGAACCTAAACCAGATGAAAACGCTGCATTGTATCTATCTGATGCCCAATTTTATCTGTAGGATTATACTTACAGTTTATGGTTTATCACCGAGTTTGAAGTAGTTTTTGGAGGGCGTTCCAGTACGATTCTTAATAAGCAAGAGGAAGAACACATTGCTCCATGCATGCATGAACCTGGTTTATGCCGCTGTTTCTGCATTATCTTAATCATCTAAGACATCACACACTTTCCTCACAACATAAATTGGTTGGAGCAAAGTGGTTGATCAGGTGGATGATTATGTTTGTCGTATCAAGGGGGGTGCTAGAAAATTATGGCAAAAGTAATTAATTTGATTAGTTATGTGACAGTATGTACTTCCTGAAGCGTGAATTTGTTTTTGGATGTAGTACAACCAGTGCCTAAGATACTCACGAATCAGGAGACAAGGAATTTTACTGACCATACCTTTTTTTGGTTCCTTGAAAGTTGAGTATTGGAATTAGGCCCCTGGAAACCACAACTTCTCATATGTAGAAGGCTCCACTATCTAATGTGTGAACAACTGTACATATTCACAAAGATATAACAACTGCTCCTTTCAGTAACAATTATTAAATTGCTAGTCCACAAGTGCAAATTTTGTGCAAAGAACTTAATCTGTTGTGTTCAAAATGGCTAAGGCAGGAGGTATAATTGAAATACATCTCCACGTGGTAGAATTCCAATTTTTTTGTATGCAACCCCACTTTCTTTGTTTTGTGTACAACTTTGAGCCCGCTCACAGGGCTAAATGAATCTGAGGGTTTACCAATAGTCATTGCAGGAACAAGACCCATCTTTAAAATGATGAAAGCGAGTCCGATCCCTTACTACAATTTCCCTATTAAACACCTCTGAAATTATCTTTGTTGCATTATGGCAATCTGTACACACTCTCAGGTTCTTTGAAATTCTAATCACAGTTCCAGGAGATGTTCTGATAAGACCAAAGGCAATAGCCAATTTCTCGCTGTGGTGAGCTACTGAAGTTTCCTTATCATCTTCCTCGGCATCTAGTCTTGCATCAGCCATGTTGGGCATGTAGCCAGCTGATTTGATCCTTCTCATCATGCTTTCTGTTGCATCATAAACCTCCTTAGAATGCGGACACACACTGTCTTCAGCAAAAAACTCATAAATCTCTGTGTCCAATTCAATCAAACTGCAACCAGGTGTCTTCTCGATTCCCTTCTCTCTCATCTCATTCCTAACCCTTAAAGCATCGTCCCATTTACCCACTGATGAATAAATATTTGAGAGAAGAATGTAATCTCCACTATGCATGGGCTCCAGTCTAACTAGGTTCTTCAGTGATTCTTCCCCAACTTCAACATTTTTATGAGCTCTGCATGCAGCCAATAATGTTCTCCATATGACAGCATTGGGTGGAATGGGCATGTTCTTTATGAACTGATATGCCTCTTCAATTAACCCAGCCCGGCCAAGAATGTCCACCATACAACCATAGTGCTCCATCCTTGGTTCAATACCAAACTCTCTGCTCATACTGGCAAAAAATTCCCGACCTTCATCAACCATCCCCACATGATTACAGGCAGAAAGAACACCCATGAAAGTCACATCATTTGGTTTGATGCTCTTTTCCCGCATCCAATAATAAAAGTCAAGAGCCCTTTTTCCTTGTCCATTATTGGCAAGGCCTTGAATTAACACAGTCCAAGAAAACACATTCTTCAAAGGCATCTTCTTAAACACTTGAATTGCACTCTCTATCTGCCCACACTTGGCATAAAAATCCATTAGTGCAGTTCCAAGGGTAACAGTAAGCTCCAGTCTCTTCTTCTTTACATACAAGTGAACCCATTTACCAGTTTCTAAGGCTCCAAGAACAGCACAACAAGAAAGTATACTGACCATGGTGACCTCATTAGGCTCCACATTTGCCATTTGCATATCGTTAAAAACATCAAGTGCTTCCTTACACCTCCTTGCTTGGCTATAACCTGAAATCATGGCACTCCATGCAACTACATCTTTTCTATCCATTTGTTCAAACAATCTCCTTGCCTTATCAACGTGACCACACTTTGCATACATGTCAACAACTGCTGTCATTAACTTAACACTCTTGTTGAGACCATTTGCTTCAATATACTCACTAATCCACTCTCCTAACTCTTTATCAGCCAGTCTCCCACATGCTGTCAAAACAATAATCAAGGTAACTTTGTCAAACCGATCACCCAAAGAGCGCAATTCTTTAAATAACTGTACAATTTCCTTCCAACACTCACTGTTGACGTACCCCGATAACATTGAATTCCAGGCAAAAACATCCCTTGCAGACATTCCATCAAACACCTTACGTGCGATGTCCATTTTCCCACACTTTGCATACATAAAAATCAAAGTATTGCAAATCAACTCCATACAACCCAAAGCCATATTTCAAAATCTGGCCATGAATCTGTTCTCCTTCTTTCAATGCTCTTATTCTAGAGCAAGCTTTAAGTGTACAAGCAAAGGTGAAATGATCAGGCCGTACCCAATGTTCATGCATTGTTTTGTATAAAGTCATGGCTTCCTGAGGAGAATGCTTTAGTGTGAAGGCTCTAATCATGATATTATAAGCTGATGAATCGGGTTCGTCGATATTGTGGAAAACTGAGAGTGCGTAGTCCATGTTGGATGCAGGAATGAGTATAGCTGCGGACTCGAGTAAGTTTTCTGTTATTTTAGGGTTGAGATGGAGGCGGGTTTTGATTAAGTGGGCGTGGATTTGGTTCAAATCTTTGGAGGTCTTGCATTGTTGTAAGATTAGGGTTTTAGGGTTTTCTGGGAAGTGGGTGATGGTAGTTACGGCAGGTGTTGTCTGGGCGGGAGAATGATGCAGAGTCAAGGTCATTCCGTCTTGTGTTGGTTTACGAAATGATTCGGAATACGAAGGCCTCGGGGGATTTGTTTGCATAGATAGAAGACTTGCTAACGAATGGAAGGAAGCCAAGCGAGCGCGCCTCTATCGGATTAGGATTTTTTTAAAAAAATAAAAATAATAAATTTTTATTTTTAATTTATATCATAAAATATAATTATATTATTAATTAATATATTTAAAAATTAAGAATAAAAGAGATTTAGAATTTTGTTTATGTATTACGCAAACTTTAATTACGTAAGCACTTTTGTTTTTCTCTGTAATTCATTCCATTTTTCAGTTCCCCTCTCTGCAAGAGCCTACATGAGTTGTTCGTGCTTGTGCTCTTACAGCCATTCATTGTAGGAGTGTCCAAGAAAAAGTAGTGGGTAAGTGTGACTTTTTGGGAGATTCGGCAAATGGCAAAAGATCTGATGCTGTAGGACAAGCAAATGACTCTCTTTCGCGATTCAATCAGTGAGGTTCTAAAACCTTTGTTAATTTGCTGCCTTAACCATAACATTTATGCAAATGAACTTGATTGATTTCAAATACCACAGTTTGCACCCATGCTTGTTTCCAGGGATATCTCTGAAGGTGGGTTAATCACAGAGGTGGACAGCTAATGTGATCATATTGGCTTTCAGCCATTATTTGGGTTCAAATTATTGCAATTCACATCTTGATCTTGCCATTATTTATTCTGATAAGAAAACTGATTCCAAGATCCATGATCGTGATTGCCAATTTCTTTCTTCAAAGCATCACATTCTAACTGGCCTATTTGCAGGTGAACTACTGTTTGACATTGACAAAAGATGAGGAATTAGATTCACCCATTAAATAAAATCAGGTAAGAAACCTTACAGGTCTATAAAATGCAGCTTCAATCGCCTGCTTTTTACATGAAGTTGAGAAGGGAGATAACAAATAAAATGATCAGGAGCTATGGCTATACTCGCCCTCAGCCGCAGTATGGTTGGGACAAGACGTCCCAAGATTACCATGCTCACTTAACAAAAATGCAGAGAATGCCCAGTGTTCTCGGTGAGGTTCCCCACTACCCGAGTTTGTACAAGGTCTTCAACAATAACAATAAGTACACTTACGAAGAAGAACAAGAGACTCGACAAGAACAGCAGCAGCAGCAGAAGATATCTCCCCCAAAGGCTCAAAAGAAGGTTCAAATGAGTGAGGGTTTTGAAATTATTGAAAGCTCTAATAATGATGAGAACGGCGGAGTTCGTGAAGCCAACATTGACGATCAAGCTAATGGATTCATCCAGAGGAAGCGCAGGGTATTTGGGCTCTGCCAATGGAAGACCTTCAAAATGGGGTAGGCTTTCAGAAAAGTAAGCATGTTGGTCGGGGTTGACTGACAGGCAAGTTAAGCACCAAATTTTAGTGTTACAAGCGGTACTCGTCTATATAAACGACTTACCTTTGATGTGTTAACATATCTTGTATTAATGCTGTTCATGCTGCTTATTCGGTGGCATGCTTGTTGAACATGCATTTCTGTACTGGATATATCTATTACAAAAAAAAAGAAAAAGAGACTGTTTGATACAGTTTTCTGATTCTAATGAGGATGTAATTTTTCTTGTGTATGTCAAAAAATAGTATATAATAATCATTTACATGATGCTTGTAGTTAGTCTTAGTATGTGAAAAGCTCATAGACCTGGATGCTGTAATATAAACCTTTCGACAAAGAAACAGCTCGACTGGGATATCAGATGCATACAGAATATGAAGTTCTTGTTATATGGCGAGGGTAATTACATTAAAACACATAAGGTATTTGCTTCTATGAACTTCTTTTTTATTATTATTATATCTCAGGCTCATATAACTATATATAGAACGTCAGTTATGCATGATATAAACCCAAGTGAACTAATAATTACCCAGCAGCAACATTGCTAATATTTGGTTGAAAGCTTGATCATTCTGTGGGGGAGCCTTACAGCGTCCCCTTGAGTGTACCCATGATTTCAGCTTTAAATAAAATGCCAACAAGTTGACTACCTTCCGAATCCGTTGTACCAGTGCGTGTTAAGGCTTTACAGTGAGCAGATTGTATCAACCTTGATGACTCCAGATGCATGAAACCTCATCAGATCTCAGATATTGGCATTTTCAGAATAAAATTGTGGTTCAAAATGCTGCAATGGGCTCTTTTGGCCCCTCAACCACCTATGCAAAAAATTCATAGGGAATAGTTCATTCCAACAACATGTGCAAACTGCTATATCAATTTCAGAGGATGTGAAGGGAAATCTATGAGAGCTAATGTTTCCAGATAATTGGTTCCTTCCAATATTCCATTATTTCACACCAAAGTAATGTCGGTTTCTCGCAATCCTTTTGCGTTCCCTTTATATTATGCTCATCCATGATATTGATAGAATTGGCATAAGATACGAGAACTAGATGCAAGAGCAGCATGTCTTCTAAGAATAAAAGAAAAAAAATATATTGGCTTACAGAATGCATGCAGTTTGCGTGAGCATCTTAATCGGTGGGTTATGACCAATTGTAACAGGTGTACAAAGATGCTATCTCCCATGGAAGCTCCCCATGGCTGCAACCAAAACTCTCTTGTGTTTCTTGACGCAATAAAAGAAATATACACTTTCGTTATTGTACGTGCATAAATGTTTATCCTGAAAATGAAATCGACATGGACCCAAAGTGATCTAATGGGTTGTACTTACAAATTAAAATTGAGTATCAACTTCACCCTCACTGAATCTCCTTGAAGAAAAACGACTAAACAAATTTCTAAGGCTATTGTTACTCTCTCTGCGCTGCTTGTGTACCCGACGAGGGTCATCTATCCCGGAAAACGGATTATCCAACACTAGCTCAGACTCTAACTTCTTGGACACAGTCACAAGTTCGTACGAATCCCATAGTGATTGCCTGAAATCCCAATTTGCACTAGCGGTTTTCTTAGCTGATGACTTGTTCGTTGCTTCTATCTTGAATCTCGATGGCCCGCTCTTGAAATTTCGTCGATGTGCATCGAACTCATTGGTTGACCTAGGGCTGCCGGAATGGCCGTACCATGCTTGTGCCGCAGCCTTGAGGATTTCAAGACGTTGCAGCTGGTCATCATATTGAACTTGAAGCTCAAGCTTTTTCTTCATGGTCTTTTTCTCCTGGAAAGTAGTGTTGGGGCCATGTTCATATCTTAGGCAAATTGGAGCCTCTCATTCTTGTTGTTATGCATCGCTGTGTGATAGTGGATAGGTTCCGTTTGTATGGTGAAGGACATTTTGTTTGTTATCTCAAATTTTTCACTTGTATTATGTGGACATGAATTAAAACTCATTTAAATTCTCAACAAAATAAAATCTGTGATAGTAAAAATGAGATTCCGGGTTTCACGTTACTGTTGCTTGCAGTCAACATGGCGGCCGTCTCCTTAACAAAATCCCCGTCTTTCAATTTCACTGCCAGCCATTTCAAGGCTAATACTTCCTTCTTCGTAGTCGACTGCACCGTTCATTCCATGTTGCAAACTCTCTCCTCAAATCCACGGCCACCACAACTATATCAACCCCAAAACATATTTTACTTCCCCATTTGTCCCCAGTGAGCTTCGAAGAGCTGCTGACATTATCGTCGAAGCCCCGGAACGCCAGGTGTCACAGCAGTCTTTGCCTATCCTGGTGGCGCGTCAGCGGAGATCCACCAATCGCTCTCACCCTCTCCAACATTATCCGGAACATTTTCCCTTGGCATGAACAAGGCAGAATCTTGGCCGCCGAGGGCTATGTCCGCTCTCCCGGAAAACCTGGGATCTGTACTGATATCCCTAAAGTTATTACAAAACACAATTATCTTGTTCTTTTTAGTAGCATCGAGCTGGCCAGTCCCTGTGTTAATTGATACACCACTTGACATAAAACTACAGCTGGGTGCTTCTAAGTGCAACCAGTCAATTATGTTGCCTGATTACAGGTCCATTTTGGAGAAGATTGTGACATTAATACGGAGTCGAAGAAACCGGTGCTGTGTGTCGGCGGTGGCTGCAGTGAGGAGTTAAGGAGGTTTGTTGAGCTGACGGGGATAGCTTTGGTTATTATACTGAGGTGATGGACCGTTGACTCTTTCTTCTAATTTTAGATCATTCAAGTTCAGGGCTTGTCCTGCACGTGGCAATTGGTTATTGGCTAAATATTGAGGACAAGGTAGCATACCTTTTTCCCGCCCATTTTCAAAGAAAAACTCCCAAATTTTAGGTCCCTGGGTTTCACACTCTGGCATTCCTCTGTGATGCGGTTCGCATTCTAATCCCCAATCCCCGTCACTCTTCCAAAAATGACTACTCCCATGGAAATTAACGTCCAGAACCCAACAGATGCCGAAATCTCCGAACAAAACGGCGTCGCCGATCCAGCCCTGTCTCTTCTCACCGAAGACAAATTTATCGTCCTGGTGTGTGATGCCATATTTACCTGTTCAATTTCAGCCTCGATTTCAAGTTCTTAACTTAACGATAATGTAGCTATTTCTTTATTTTTCTGTTCAGTTGAAGTTTGCTTAAAGCCCTCGAGCGCAGCTCGGATCGACGATGTCCGGTTAGCTGTTGAAAGGCAAGAATTACATTATTAACTTCTGTATATCGCCCCGGCGTTATGTGTTTTTAGAGTTTGATTTCTTAATTATTTACCTTTTAGTTTTATTTGACTAAGAAGTTTAATGGATTCATGCTTTGGGTTTAGAATGCGTGACAAGAGGAGTTTAAGCTACGTTGATGGACCGATCCCCGTACCAACTGATGATCCATTTCTGGTAGAAAATATACAAAGAATCTGTGTTTATGATACGGGTAAGTTCTCTTTGTTTTTTAGATGGGAAAACAAAAGTACTTTTTTTTTGGGTTAAAAAACTACTGAAATAAACTGTTTACAGATTATTCCATTATTTGATGAGCCGGAGTGTTTCAAGCAGAAAAATAAAAGTGACTATTCCCTAATGTTTTACAGTTGTCAAGCGGGTTTCAATTTGTTGTATTTCTGACGTATGAATTTGTTAATATTGTAGATGAATGTGTGCAGAACCATGATATTCTTTTGTTCTCGCATGTCAAACCAGTTGTGCTTGTGTTTCAGGTAATTTCACCAAAACTTTCCAGTCTTTTGTTTTCCTTCTGCACACAGATTTCTGAGTTATTAAAAAAGAAAGAAGAAAAAAGGAAGTATGTTGTACCTGGACTCTTTCTGACAGGCGAGGAATTAAGTGGGGATGGCCAGCTGTCTGGTTCAATGAATGGATTCTTCCTGCCAAGGATTTCGATGGCATGTGGGAAAGATAAATCTGTTGCTTATTTTCTTTATAGGTTATTCATTGATGTTATAACATTGCAATGTGTTATTGCAGCCTGATTTACGAATCTGGTCTCAAGCAAAGGTTATTGCTGTATGCAGCAAGTGCTTTGCTATTCGCTGATATGGGTGTTAATCCTTTCCTTGTGTCATGGAACCGGTCAGGACATCAAATTGATCTCATTTATATCTAGAAGTTGATTATGCCATGTATTCCATGCAGTGAACAGAAGTGAAATTTGGCTGCTATATTTATAGTAGGTTCCAAAGGATATCATGCGGTGATTGTGTTTAGTGGTTGATAACCACCACTAAGCCAAAAGAAATCTAATTATTTCTTCTCAATTTTAATTCTTTTACAGCATTATCCTTTTACATGGGCCTCCAGGAACTGGGAAGACATCACTGTGTAAAGCATTGGCCCAAAAACTGTCTATCAGATTTACCTCCAGGTTGAACTTATGGGTTTCTTTTTTTCCTGAATTTTGTGTTTTAGTGAACTACACTTGATGCTTTTGATATTTTTACTTGAGATTGATTATGTTTTCTAGCTTGTCGTTTAATCAGATACCCACAATGCCAGTTGGTTGAAGTTAATGCACACTCTTTATTTAGTAAATGGTTCTCTGAAAGCGGGAAGTTGGTATGTAGTTATTGGCCATAATCTTGAGAAACACTGTAATTTCTTTAATAATTTTATTTCTACCTTATTAATTTTGGGATTGAATTTTTATGTTATTAGATGACTACTAACAGTTAAGTACAAATCTAGACTATATCTGTATTTCTATCAATTTTAGTTCTGTTTATTTGCATTTAATTGTTTCTGGTTTGTCTACCTGAAAGTAACAACATCACTTGATTTCAGTTAAAGGAAAAAAATATTTGTCCCTTCTTGTTTTAAGGGAGGGAAAAGCCAGGTCAAAGTTGTTTCCAGTATTTTTTTCAAATGTGATGGGTAAAATGTGTCGTTTTTGGGTTTATTTATGTCATTGAAACCGCATGCCACAATTATCATTCAGTTGTTAAGAATAATACTTGGGTCCCTTCCTCTACAAAACCCAGCTAAGCTTCCGGTGCTATGGTGAGTATAGAATTCAAGGCCATCTTATTTTCCCTGAGTTAACTTGCAAGTCATATCACTTTGGAAACACAGTGAACTTTTATTTTGTTTTACCTTGTACATTTCTTGTTAAATACTGCAGAAATTTGTAGCAACAAAAATTGATCTTCAGTTTAGATTTTGGTGCATGTGGCTGTCGGCTTTCACTGAGGAATCTATGAATTGTAGGTTGCTAAGCTTTTCCAAAAAAATTCAAGAAATGGTACAGGAAGAAAACAATCTGGTATTTGTTTTGATTGGTGAGATTTATTATAACAGATTTTCCTTTTAGGGTTCCATTTTATTTCTTTAATCTTTTTTTTTAGCTTATATTTCTGTGAATATTGTCATACTCAGATGAAGTTGAAAGCCTTGCCACTGCTAGAAAGGCTGCTTTGTCTGGTTCAGAACCTTCGGATTTGATTCAGGTATTACACTTCTACCCCAGCCCTCTATTGTATTTTCTTTCTAGAATATGCTGCTAGTTTTGGAGGCTCATCTTTTAAGGCTAATGCAACTTGAAAAATGCATCTCAGGTTGTGAATTCTTGACTAACTCAGATGGACAAACTAAAATCATGTCCGAATGTGTTAATTCTAACTACATCCAATATAACTGCTGCCATTGGTAAGCCTATGATCTAATTCAGATAAAGTGAATTTAAGTACTTTAAGCAGTGCATGCTAACTTGACTCCATTCTCCTCCCAGCATCTCCTTGTTGAGCATTTGTCTTATATGTTGGCTGTTGCTCATTGTCACAATATAAATTTTTTCCCTAGATATTTTTCCTTTTCAGTTGTTCCCATGTTATTAATTTCAAATGCCATCTTTGCATCTCTTCATTTTCTCTTTTGAAAATCTCCATCTCCACCTTGTTGTTGATTACAGATTAAAAATTTCTTGGGTTTCAGATATTGCATTTGTTGATCATGCTGATATCAAAGCATATGTTGATCCTCCAACACTTCAAGCTCAATTTGAAAGTTTAAGGTCCTGTTTGCAGGAACTTGTCCGAACAGGAACATATCAAATTTCCAGGTGAATGCATGTCTCACCTTCTGCGTGAAACCGTGCAATCGAAGCCTTAATGTAGCTGAGTGCAAGTGCAATCATGGGATGGCTTGATTGATTACTTACTAATTAACTTTGGAATGTCTTTAGGATTGTGATCACATAATGCTTCCAAATTTTGTTACTTTGAAAGAGAAACTGAGTAATCCTGAGATTCAAGAGCCTCACACATCACAACACTTCTATAAACAATTACTTGAAGCTGCAGAAGCACTTGGGGTGAAAAAAAAACAAGCCTTTCTTACTAACTTCTGCAATTCATCCTGAGCCCTGAAATGAATAAATGAAATGATTTTTACTTTCAACGATCATGGTGATTTTTATGTTTTCTTCTACCAGGGCTGAGTGGAAGATCATTAAGAAAACTTCCTTTCTTAGCACGTGCAGCTCTAGCTAGCCCTTGCGATTGTGATCCCAGCAAGTTCTTGCATACCATGTTCGATACAGCTAGAAGGGAGAGATCTGAGCTACCTGACTGAATTTATACTCATTAACAACGTATAATGCTTCAATATTATGCTGTCATTTCTTGCGATTGTTTGTCTTCAAAATCAGGCATCCCGTTTGTTTTTGAAACTGGCAATGAGGGTCATAACTCATCATGAGATGATGATGGGGGCGAGAAGCTACTGTTCCCTACAAGCAGCTTTAACAACACACTTGAGCTCTGCATTGTCTTCAACTATTTTCATTGTCAGACAGATGTCACTGATCCATCAAGTAGCTGGAGTTATGATTTTGCTTTGAATGGCAACATGCGAACTTATGATGTCCCTGTAGAAAGAATGATACTGTAATTTAAGGACTGAAGAACTTATGATGTCAGACATACGTTTGATGCTCTCTTTTTTGTATCTTAGTGATGAAAAGAGGTCCCCGGGAATTTGAGTTTTCCCAATTGGATAATCCGCTGTCTCATATGCAGGTAAACAAATGGGAGCTTGATTCTCTCGGTTGCCCAATAGTAGCCATCCTTTGTGATGCACAAAATAAATAATTTTCTGGAGCTGTCCTTGTGCTGTTTTCATGTATTTTCCTTGTGACAATCATGTAATCTCCACCATTTCTTTCTCAACCTTATAATCCCAATCCTGCCCCAAAACCAACAGCCACGTTCTTCAGAACACTATCCGTAGAGTTCTCTTTAACCATTCTATCATGAAATTGGTTCAAGGCCGCTACATCACTAGCCTTATTGACCTTCTTTAAAACCGCTCAAATTGACAGATAGGTTTCCTCATCAGTATAAAAAACTTCTTTTATTTTCTTCATAGTGATCCAAAACTGCTTGAATGAATGTTTGTTTACCAGTATTCTATGCATCATGCAATACACCAAAGAACTCGGTCTAAATCCCTTGTCATCGCAGACCCAACCGAAAAATTCCTATTCTTTTTTCGGGAATATATCGAGTTTCTTCAGAACGTAGATAACACTTTCATGGTTTAGTTATGGGATGAATTCGTTTGACTTGCTCTCTAACTCATCTGACTAATCATATTTTGTTATGAGGTTTACAGCAGAGTTCGGACAAGTACAAAACCCTGGTTTGTTGGGTCAGAGCCGGTTGGTAATTTGGGTTACCAGAGTGTGTTTGAGTCTTTTGGACTGTCCAAGCCCATTTGTGAGCCCAAGGCTGCTTCCAATTTCATGTTCTTGTGCACTTGCCATGCAGCTGCTACTCAACTGCTTTGACCACCGTACAAGACAACACAGCAGGCTTATTAACTGGACCCCACTTTAGACGCCCTATTTGATTCTCTTCCACACGAATTGTCGTCCGTCAAAAAAGTTGAATCGACCCCACCACTTTTCCCCCAGTTTTTATGCGGCTATGCATTTTCCTCGTGGTTACAGTGGCTCGGTTCTGTGTCTTTGTTTACGTTTGCAACACGGTTCTTTAGAATTTTCTCAGCATGAGGATGGGAGATTTGTCATGCTTGAAATGGAAATTGGACGGTGGCCGTCGGATTGAAAAAGAAAAGAGTTTGGAAACCAGTCTATTCCCTAATGCTAAGCTGATTGAGGATTCTAGGGGATTTGATTGATCGACATTTAGTATACCATCACCAGAATTAGCAGTTTTTTTTTGTCAGAGAACTTCTAGGATGCATGATGTAATATATCAAGTTGCCACATAATTAAACCACAATTAAGAACTAATTAATATAACATAATTTATTACCAACATCCAAACTTACAATCTTAAACAGAGAATTGACCTTTCTCCATGTGAGCAGCATGGTTGTCCCCTGATAATATAGACCCAATGTCTATGGTGGGTGAGACTGAGATTTACCTTACCAAGACAATGGATCTCTAAAGATGAAGGGCAGCCACACAAAGCCACAGCAACATAAGCAAAAGCAGTTCAAATAATTACAATCCTTTTTGACTCAACCCACCAAAAAAGAAAGACGGTGGTGGATCGATGAAGTGACAAAATTTTCAAACACCGCATAACAAAAGCATCCTTTAACAGTTGCATATTCATATAAAGACTATCCCTTTAGCTAGCCGAGGCTTTAAAAGGAGTCCCAGCTTTAGGAAACCATGCTTTGCCTTCAAAAAATACCGCTGTCGCCTTAACCAAACTTCTCCGTTGTCTATGCATCTCTTTCTTACCTTCTCTTTTTCCTTGTGGAAACGTACCTGCAAATTAAAAGAGAAACGTGCACGCGGTAATATAAGATTAGAGGGTCTCTCCACACTAGAGTATGCCTGCCCCGCAACATTACAGAGAGCTGCCTCTTCATCAAGCTAGCATTCCTGTTTCTTTCTAGTTTTACTACTGTACTGCATACGTATTCGTTTCTATATGTTTTCTTTTTGCTTCATATATAAGAGAGAGATTGATTGTGTTGCGTGTGTGCGAGCGTCTGTTCTGTTACGGTTGCTCTCTTTCTCTCCCTATAACTCAGGGAAAATAATTAAGTTGCTGCATCTACATTCCTTCTCTTTTCGGCACCATGGTTGAGCCGCTCAACTTTGTGGCAGTACCAACGTCCTGGTTTAGTTCAGTACTCCGGAGAGGCAATTTGGGCTTCCCTGCTCAGTTTCATGATATGTGTGGCCTTTCTAGATGCCATTTGATGAAGGAAGATGTGTTTTCAAGGCAAGACTTATGCATGAGATGGTAATCATGCATGCATCCACGCTAGGGGAATCAAGCCTTCTGGTCCGACAATTAGTTACTTTATTATATAAAGAGAGTTTTGCTTTTTCTTTTTCTTATATATTTTTTTTGAAGTTTTAATTAACAGATTTCTTATATGCAACATATGGTGTGTTGCGATGTGTCTTTGTTACTGAAGTTCTTCTAAGATTTAGGATTTTATCTCAATTTGATTGCATGAGTACTCGTGTAATATGGCAGGAAGAAATAAGTAGTCAGATCTCATAGAAAGGTAGTCTCCTGACAGATGTGTAACTATATATGCAAGGAAACTGCTGCTCAATGCTATATAATTCTCCTTTATTTTCTCTTCTTTAATTTCCGTCTCATTTTTCCTGTAATAATTGTGCACATTATAAATGCCACTACTTAATGAAACAAATCAAAGAACAATGATGAGGATTCGTTATACTCCTTTCTTGACTGGTGTTGTCTGCGTTGGAAATCAAGTAGTATTTGCAGCAAATCAAGTAAACAGATCAAATCCATTTCCTGTCACTTCTCGTGGAGTTTCAGTCCCTAGAGCGATAATCAAGCAGCTGTTTCCTGGCATATGGGTGCATAAATATTTTTCTTCCCAAAAACTAATAGTGTCTTAATAAAACTTTCCCAGAAAATACTCGTGCATGTTGAATAAGAAGAATTGAAGGATGGAAAATGTACGCTTGGCTTTTCTGGTGATGGCGACCGAGGAAGGGACATCGATCAGTATTGCCTGCATTTTCACATACTAATACTACTACTACTACTACTATTCAATATGCTGATCATGGAATTAAAGGCAAGTGAAAGAACTTTTGTTATGGTCCTACTGCACGTTAGATTAGTTTTAAGAGATAGTATTTGCTTCTTGTTATTGATTTGATTGATGCATACGATCAAAACAAACACGCAAATTCAATATAACCCTTCAAGCCGACACTTGACTGGGACGATGGTCGACTACCGACACCTTTATTTATTTATTCTAAGTTAAGGTTGACTAAAGGTTGTGTGTTTTGCATTGAGAGTCTGGGGCCAGTCCGGCTATAAGATCTCTTGTATATGCTCAATGCTGAAAACATACCGAAGCGATATTGATTGTAATCATCACTCTCTCCATTCCTTTTTCTGATAACTAATCATAACTAATATCAAATGAGTCCTTGCTGCTCTATAAGACTTGCTCCTGTTAGGCTTAGATCCCGAGATTTGACCGAAAGTCTTGCTCCAGCCACTCACTTTGCCAAAGCTATTTCGCTAATTTATTTTGGGTGAATTTGTCCTTTTATTTATAGAAATATCTTTAATCATGTCACATATGCATACTGCATGCAATGTCATTTGTACCAATGGATGTTAGTGTGAGCTTTCCACCATAAAACCAGAGTCGGATTTCTCTTATCTGTCCATAGCAGCATCAGCTTCTCATTGCGACGCCGGACTCTGACGTTTATCGACTTTCATTCCGGGAACCTGATATCATCCTGAACATTGACTTCTGGTCTTCCGGTGTCCACTCTGTTAAGCCCTTCTCTGCTGTCCACATTCTCGTCTCAACTGTGGTACTTGTTTTTTTTCCTTCAACCATTATTTCGGGTTCTGGGTTTTTGTTTGTGTTTACTCAGTTTTTGGAAAATGTTTGAAAGTGACTGAATGTTATGATGCAAGACCGGGCCTGGAGGAAAACAGAGGATCATCTTAACAAAATAAGACTTGTCAGTTTAAGATTGTTGAAAAACCATACAACAGAACTCTCCAAACCTTGGACTGGATCATCCAGCGGGACGTTCCCACTGCCACCTACTTTGTCCGTGCCTATGCTTTCAATGCTGATCATCATGAGGTGGCCTATGGCCAAAGCACCAATGAGCAGAAGACAACTAACCTCTTTGATGTCCAGGCAATCATCGGCCGCCATATCTCACTTGATATCGCTTCGCTTTGCTTCAGTTTTTTGGAAAATGTTTGAAAGTGCTTCCTCCTGCTTTTGTTTTGGTTGTTATGTGGCAGTTGTAACTGTTCAGAACGGCCTCAGCTTACTCTTATCATACACATCTTTATATATTTAGACATTTGTATTCAGTTATGATTAGCCAATCATTAATTCTAACGTGACCTAGACGATAATGAGTTGTTAATATATGATAATAAGTTGTTTAATGATACAAGTCTGAAATGTCTTCTCTGATTCCTTGATGCTGCTCCTGGAAATATGAAATACCGGACTCTTTCATCACAATTCATCCTGGTTCTTTCAAGAAAATTGGAATCAAGAACCAGAAATACCCGCCTATCCACGTCCATCTATTGCAAATTACGACTGCCTTTCCTAAAAAAAGGGCATCATTCATACTGTCTCTTCCTCTCTTCCTACAGTTTTCTGGGATCATTCTCTATGGATACTCCCATAGTTTTTAACTTTCAAACCATTCTAAACTTGAGGGTTGATGCTTCTGTTGTCATATTTCGGGAAGCTGGCCGCTCCCATCGAACTGAGGTATACTGCTCTTTCTGTTACTTTGCTATCTGCTACTGGTGTGCCCTCTTATAGCATTTTCCCGATTTCTTGATTCTTTTTGGCTAGTGAGGCAGTTCTCTAGAAATTCTGCTGATTTTATTGATACTTATCTCCGCTACAATTTTGATACAAGTAATGACAGTGCCATCATCTCTTCATTTCCGATGTAACAGAATAATGTTTACTGCTAATCTCTCTTAGCGATATGTAGCATACGGTTTCCTAGTTCCCGCTTTCCTTTGACGTATATGGGCCACGGATGGTTGTGGCATTTTAGTCGCTCTATTAGTCCATTAGTTGAGCATATACTTCAATAAATCGGGTGTATCATCTTACCATCTTTTGTCATGTTCCTCAAATTAGCTCCCTAGTTTTGCCGATAACCAAATGTAAATAGGAACGAGATTGGATTGTTACCTGATTTCTGTGAACATAAGGCTTCTTGGTTGTCTCTCACCAGAGCTGTTGCATCAATAGACGCTAAAAGTTTTTCCTTCCGGTGCATGATTGTAGAGAGTGAAATAGTATCAATATGAGGTGTTCTAGGTGGTCCATGAACGTAATGCAATGTGAATGTATTTTATATATCCACTACAGATTTGCAAGAAAGTACCTAATTGAATTCTGTGTTGGTAGTATGTTTAGAATTTTGGATTGCAGGATATACGAGTGTTACTCTCAGATAAATATGCAGAAAGTTATCTCATGTTTCCCAAGGAGTTTGGAGGCTTTATTTAGAGATAAATTGGTCCTTTACAGAGACAACTGTGAATACCGTTGGCGACTTAGTGAAATGGCACGATAATCTGATTGCTCAGAGCATTGGGCAAAGAAGAATGAATTAAACATTAAGGAACAGGGCAACTTGATAAATTGGCTCCATACAGAGGCATTAGCCGTAGATTAATTGATTCAATCAGATATCGGGGCAGGGGCTTGATGATTAAGAGCAATGGTTTAATTGAAACTGCAGGTTTAGAGATTAGGATTGTGCTGCTTTGGGAAAAGCAAATTCGATATGGTGTTAAAAGGGAGATTACTATGATAGGAACAAGTACATATTGTGTGATTATTAAAACCATCTACAGCATGTAAGATTCTAAAATTCCAAATCACAGATTTTACATTTAACAAACTTCGCACAATGTATCAGTAGTTGGGAAACACACCCAAGAACAGAATAATAACAGCAAGCTTAAGAGGACAAACACAAGTCAGATACCTCAAATGGATCACAATTTTCCATTTCTAGACTAAAAATCAGGCCACAGGAGCGACATTGGAAAGATAGTCAGGATCAATTACCACATGGACATTATCCAACTGGATTAGATATGAGTTCAATGCAAAATGCAAACAAAACTGCAAATTATATGACATTGGATTCAAGAAGTTCCTACAATGGTGAAACTATCTGCATAATTTGAGCATATAAAGTTTAACACCAGTCCAAAAGCAAAGATCATTTGCAGCCCATGAAAAAGCTTTTCAGTATTACTCCATGATAGACTGAATCACACCTGCTCCAACAGTCTTCCCTCCTTCCCTGATAGCAAATCTCATTCCTTGCTCACAAGCCACGGGCATAATAAGCTCCACAACCATCTTTACGCGGTCGCCCAGGCATAACCATCTTGGACTCCTCATCCTTATCATTCATGATAGAAGCCACCCTTCCGGTCACATCAGTAGTCCTCATGTAAAATTGAGGCCTATAACCTGCGAAAAATGGTGAGTGCCTACCACCCTCTTCCTTCTTCAACACATACACAATGGCAAGGAACTTAGTATGTGGAGTAATTGTTCCCGGCTTAGCCAACACCATCCCTCTCTGTATATCAGCCTTTTGGACACCTCTAAGCAGCAACCCCACATTATCCCCAGCCATTGCCTCATCAAGAATCTTTTGAAACATTTCAACACCAGTTACAGTGGTGTTCCTTGTTTCCTTCAATCCCACCAGATCAACTGTTTCTCCAACCTTAATTGTACCTCTCTCAACACGGCCCGTGGCAACAGTACCACGACCAGTGATTGAAAACACATCTTCAACAGCTAACAGAAAGGGTAAATCAGTTTGTCTTTGTGGGATAGGAATATAACTATCAACTGCATCCATAAGTTCGTAAATCTTATCAACCCATTCATTCTCTCCTCTCTTTAAAGCAGGATTAGCCATCAAAGCTTCTAAAGCTAAAAGTGCTGAACCAGAAATAATAGGCACATCATCACCAGGAAATTCGTAAGAAGAAAGTAACTCACGAACCTCCAACTCCACAAGCTGCAAAAGCTCCTCATCATCAACCTGGTCCTGTTTATTCAGAAACACGACCATGTTAGGAACACCCACTTGCTTAGCCAACAAAATATGTTCTTTAGTTTGTGGCATTGGCCCATCAGCACCAGACACCACCAAAATGGCACCGTCCATCTGTGCAGCACCAGTAATCATGTTTTTAACATAATCAGCGTGGCCAGGGCAGTCCACGTGGGCGTAGTGACGAGACTCAGTCTCGTACTCGACGGTGGCGGTATTGATAGTGATACCACGAGCCCTTTCTTCAGGGGCGGCATCAATCTCGTCATATTTCTTAGGTGCGCTGCCGCCCATAGAGGCTAAAGCCATTGTCAAAGCAGCGGTGAGAGTAGTCTTTCCATGGTCGACGTGGCCGATAGTCCCGATGTTGACATGGGGTTTCTTCCGCTCAAACCTGCCACGAGCGGCGCGGATGATAAAGGATCGGCGGCGGCAAGTGGTAGTGGTCGTAGTAGTAACAACGGTGGTGGAGTTGGTAGTGAAAGGGGGAAGGAAAGAAGAGAGGAGGTGGGTTGGTGTTAATTTAGTGCGGAAACTGGTGGCAGTGGGCAATGAGTTGGAAGAAGAGGCATATGGGTACGCGAGTTTTGGTGAGGAGGAGGCTACTGTGGCCGCCGCTGGGGCTGAAATGGCCATTATTCTTAGAATAAAGAGAGATTTTGTACTTGTTTACGGAGAAAAAGGAGAAAAGTAGAATTGAGTTTTTGGGGGTTTGCGGGACTGAACGAGTTGGTTTGTTGTCTAATCACTTCTGGTAAGACAAAAGAGGACTTCAAATGAGTTCTATCCACTCCCTACCTCGGCCCAGGGGAATGAAATTTGAACTAATTACTTTGGGACTCATGGAAAGTCCATGTAAAAGCCCATTCTTTTTGACACGTGTTCGGTCCCGATTGATTGGATTCAATAACAATACAGCATACCATTAAGATGTTACTAACTTCCATGGTTTTCTTCCCATTAGTTGAACCCTATATGCAGAGCTCGTAAGAGAATGTTTTGTTTGCCTACAGATTACATTACAAGAGGTTGAATGGAATAGATGCGACCTTGACAACCTCATATCAGATGTGGCTGCTTTCCAACTTCCAAATTGATGAGGCTCATAATCAAAGGAATGTTTTTAAGTGTCATGAGAATTGTCTTATGGCTCATGGCAATTGGAAAAGCACAGTGAATGGGTGTGATAGTGATTAGTGAAATGGGTTTTGTTATGGTAGCCCGCAAAGTCAGCCTCAGTTTGTGCCGCGATTTCGGTTTTAGTTATCTAATTTTAGAACAGAAAACTGTCTTCTAATCTCCATGGACATATTACCACATTCTAGTTTCAAATCAAATGTTGTTGCTGTTGCCTGTTGCAGTCTTCTCCTTTAATCATGCTAAGAAAAAACAAGTTTTTTTTTCTCCCTAATTGACATGGGTATCAATAAAAGAAATTACAGAGAATAAAAAACAGACTACTCATGCAAAATCCTACTTTCATATTAGTTTAATTTGGTTAAGAGTTGTGAACATCATACAATATTCTGCTGAGTTGAAGGTATGAATCAAACACTATAATCAGCAATCCCATTTTTTAACAACAGGAATAATTCACCAAAAGATTGAAACACATTCTCATTTCAACAATTTTGAAACAGCCAGACTTGTGTGTAATCGTAAATCATATGTACAAGTATACAACCCATAAAATTTTCACAAATATCAAACTGAGAGAAGACAAACAAGGCCGTATAATTTGCCTGACAGATAATTCTCAGGTATCTACTCTACACAATAAAGTTATCAGAGCCGTGTTGCATCTCAGCAGCAGAATCGTATATCCATGGAAAAAAAGATTAGTATTCCTTCATTTGTGCATAGGACTATCACGTGTCAACTCTTAGAAGAGAAATCAGGTTTCTTCAGCAATCATGTCTATCTGTGATAATTTTGCTGGATCCTCTCCCCAATATCAACATCAACCAATATGATGATGAAGATCATACTAGGCATCTTTCTTAAGACTTATCATATTGCACCACATTCTACTACTACTCAACTAATGCTTCCAAACATGAACAATGATATTAAAAAATCTTTGAGCTTGAGGAATACCTTCTGCCCTTGCATGAGATGGATATAAGATTACCATTTGTATTCACTGTTTCACATGAGCTTTTAGAATATTGGCAACTTAGCAATGTGTCTCATCATGCATCCTATATTCAGGAATCTTCAGCTTATACATACCTAAAACTTTTTGACGGATTTCAGGAGAGAGTTCTTTCAGAAAGGCTGTTATAGCTAAATCATGCTTCTGCTTCAACTCATCTACCTCCTTTTGCTGCTCCACCAACAGATACTCAAATTCCTGTGCCACTTTCTTGACAACTTTTGATTCAGTATTCACCAGTATCTTATATTCCTCCTCTGATTGATGTGCTACATTGCCACCCTGTAGATCCATAGCTACACTATTGCTGTCTCCAAATTGCAAATCGGTGATTCCACTAGGTTCTTTTTCTTCAGTACTGTCAGTATTGTCAGACACATGTTCGAGAGAAGCAGCAACATTTTGACTCTCACCATCTCTGTAACTATCAGGAGCTTGGTCATTGTGCACAGTCAAGCTGTCAAGGTTGTCTGAATACCTATGAGATGACAGGTTTGAAGTAGGAGTCTTGCCTTGCAAAAATCTACTAGCTCCCTTGGGTGAGTCAGACCAGTAATTATAATCTAATGGGAATCTTTCCATCTGAAGACTAACAGAATTAAGGCTCAACTCATTTGTCAATGGAGAAGCTTTATCCTTGATTTTAGGAGACCAGTTACTGAAACTTGCTACCTCTTTACGCAGACTATTGCCTGAAAGTTTCCTAGGTTCCCAGTGAGGAATATGAGACCGAATTTCAGACTCAATCATTGCAGCAATGGTCGAAACATCTTGATCTGTCAGGTCCAACTCTTCCACCATTTCACTAGCAACAGCAATTGCTGTGTCTGCCTGAGTGTCAAACGGAAAGTGGATATTGCGAAAATGACCTGAGCCACAAAGAAAAAACTTTCGTTGAAAATATTGTTCTAGGCATTGAATCAAATAAGCTGCAATAGTCACACACGTGGAGAAGGGAGGAGAAAAAGAGAGAACCTGTGGAATTTGATATTCTTAATTTCAGAAAGATTGTGTTAATGTCCCTCCTCTGACCTTGCACTGTAAAGTCTCTGCCTGTGTCAGCAGAAGAATCGCAGGAATTTTTATCAATTTTTACCTGATCAGAAGTGTCAGCTGCAACAGCGAACAAAAGATGTAAGGGAAAAGGGTAAAATGTCTTTCAAGCTTCATTGCAGCTGTTGAACTTCAAATTTACCTGAAAGATGAGTTTTGACTTGTGAAGAACAGCTTACACTGTCATTTTCCTCCTCTGATTGGAGAAAGGGATCCCCCAAAAGTTCCTTGGCAGGCAACCGGTCAGAGACCTTTGCAATGCATTTTTCTATAAATGCTCTAACTTCAGGATCTGTCACTTTTGCCAGTGATGCTGGTTTTCTTCCCTATTGAGGAAAAATGATGACAATGACAAACAAGAGGCAACTTTTAAGCTGCATACAACCTCAAGCCACTGGTATGTGAAAGAAAGATTGATAAAATAAAGATAGGAATTAATGACAAATGTAACTCATATTCTACTTGTAACAGGAAATGTTTATCATTTATTTCAATGTTGAGCATTATAAACTTCATAAGATTCCAAGGCTTTAAGCAGTTTCAAAATTTTTCTCTATAAATGAATACCATTGATACCAAAAAAGAAAAAAAAATCAATACCAATCCATTGAACCTTATATAAGACCTTGAACTTATATATTTGACAAGTTGGTCCAAACCTGACAGGAGATAGACAAAGGTCCCACTAGATTAAAGGATCCTCACTGTGTTTTTATCCAGTTAAACAGAAAAGATTCTTTCAATTTGATGGCTAACCAAAAAGAACTGGTTTTAACTTATAAACTAGAAGATTGTCGTAAATTGGAAATTTTACCAGCTTCTATTTGAGTTATGCTTTGCTGAACAGCGTACAAGTTAAAACTATCACAAATGAAGACAAATATTGCTACTGAAAATGCAACAACAGATAAACAGGGAACAGATGTGTGGAGTAATAATGCAAAACTAAGAGCAAAAAGTGTAGAGTAGATTCATTTGTTACAACTGCAATGAAGCCACAAACGCCATCCCATATTTCAATGTTTAGACTGTCCTAAATTTAAATCAATGCAAAATTTCACACTTGTCTTAACTTCTTTTACTAAGAATGTCTGGTTAACAGAGAACCTGACATACTGCTGTTTATCTGAGGTAAATGCATCCATATGAACAAAAAGGAGAATCTTTGCCTATTCTCAATTCCTAAGCAGCCTGATGACCTCTTAAATTGATGAGAAAACCGAATTCAGATTGTCAAAATTTCTGAAGAAACATCCACTGCAATGGTTCAAACAACGTTTAGGTCAATGTCAAATGCATTTAGCCAAAAAGACAGCACTTACAACTGATTTCTTTACAAATTAGCACAGATAGATTCAGATAATGAATTCTCAGAATCTTAACAAAGGTAAACTTGCATACAAAAAATCTCAACAAATTGGGCAAATTATACCATTACACACTCCATGGAATCCTGTCCCCTTTTAGAAGTACTAAGCTCAAGTTGACATAGAAATAGTCCATCAATCATCATAAAGTATGCCATGCAAAGCATAAATATCTAAATCACAATTGATGTAATTATTCTAGTATATGTGATACCTCAAATCGTGGATTACACCTGAAATAATTACAGTTCACATCATCCTAGCTAAATCATCAAATGACAGCTGATCAGAAATACTGAGCACCTAGATAAAGCCTTAGGGTTTGTCTTTAAATGCCAGTGATTGTAAAATTTCCAAAGTTCTCAAACAAAGGTATTTAAATTGCATCTCCAAGAAGCAAGTGGTATGTAAGAGTGGAAAAAGTAGCAAATGTACAAAAAAAAAGGAGCAAAAGATCATCAATGACTTACTGATGTCACTTTCTTGTATATTTGAGCAGCATTAGTGCATTCACTATATGGGTACTCAAAGGTCACCAACTCCAGCAAGCACATGCCAAAGGCATAAATGTCCACAAGCTCATTGTATTCCTCCTCATAGAGCTCTGGTGCCATAAATTCTGGTGTGCCTACAATCAAAGTATTACAGTTACATAAAATTAAGCTTCCAACAGAGATCTGATCCAAAAAAAGCTTTAAAATGCTAAGTGAAAAATCCTTACCGATGACACTATGAGCCGAATGTGCCTGGCAAAGAATCGCAGCCAATCCCAAATCACCAATTTTCACCTCACCTTGATTCCCATTAACAAAAATATTGTCGCACTTCAGATCTCGATGAATAACTGGGGGGGTCATGGCTGTGAAGATAAGAAAGGCCTTCTAAAATTTGCCTAGACCACTTCTTCAACGCCCTTAGATCAACATGTTTATGTTTCTTTCGATATCTACAAATTATTAAAATATGAATTTCTTAAGCAAAGAAAAATAAAAATGAGACATTTTGAATAAAGGATACACAAACAGATTACTGTCGCAATGTTCCAGAAGTGAAAATCTCAGTAATAAAGTTGATATGCTCATTTTTGGCGTCGACCCACGAATTGTAAAATTTGATAATGTTCTTGTGTTTCAACGTTTTAAGCAAATGAACTTCTGAATAAAGACGCTCCAAATCCTCGGAATTACGTAACAGATCTGCCACCTTAACCTGATTCCATGCTACTTCAATTCCTTCCCATTCATCAAATGCTTTGTAACTGAATTGCCACAACTTAATCAAGGATACACAATTATCTAGTTTCATATACCTGTATTCTTACTGATTCTACTCGTTTCGTGCGATATAAACTCAAAACTAAAACAAAAGCAGTTAATCAAGGATACACTTTTTTGAAAGCACCCCTTCCTAAAACCTCCCTGTACTGCAAAAATTACATCAAAACAACGAAAATGAGAACAACCCATAAAAGACAGTGCTAATAAAAATGAACCCAAATCCTAATCTGACGAATATATAGGATCATCGTGATATAACAAGTAAGCTCCAAACATTAGCAAATCAAGTATTAATTATAATAATAGCGATGAAAATGAGAAATTTAACAAAAGAGAGAAGAAAACACAGACCCGACCGTAACGACAACTAGGATCAACTTCAACGAACTCAACATCAGAATCGTCCTGGCCTTGTTCAGACGCCGAATCCTGTGGCATTCTCGTCTTACTAACACCCGCCAAAAAAAAATCAAAACTTTTCGTATTACCTCCAAAAAATATAAAAGAAGAGAAAGCAGAGATAGAATCCAAAGGAAAAGAGAGGCATACGTTCAGATGGACAAGAATAACTGCAGAAAGAGACGTGTGAAGCATGCGCGCGCGTGTATAGTTTCGTCAAAGCGAAGCATTTAATGGCTGAGAAAATCAGCAAAACCGACTCTTCATTGACTGAATAATCACTTGCTCATCACTTGAAAGTCGAAACCTTTTTACAGCTCTGGAATTCCAACAAGTCCCGATTATTTTCATGCGGGAACGTGGAATGATGGATGGGAGAGATCCAGCAATCACCCCTTTTATTTATTTTTAATCATATAATTTACTGCCATTTCTGTGAAATTAATATATCATAAGTGTCCATTTCGTCACTCATTTAATATTCTGAAAAACCGAAGAACATGTTTTAAGAGAAAATTTTTATGTTTTGTTCTAATTTAATTTTAAATATAAACAGCAAATAGTAAAAATGTTGCTGGTCCACAATTAACCATTGAATGCCGTGGATCATTCAATTGGTAGTCTGAGTACCAATCATGAGCTTCCAGCAAATCAGCCAATGACCAGATAAGCTTCATTGGTATATAATAAACTTGACTTGGCATATCATCATGTCATAATTTTGTCTCATTATTGAAAACAGTAGATCTTGGTACGCTTGAGCAAGCAATCCTGAGACAGATTTGGAAATAATGGGCAGGCAACATGCCATATGCTGACGATGATGGTGGAGAAAAAGTGCCGTGTTGCCTCCCGGACACTGCACACGTTCAAATGGATACTCCAGCGCTGCAAAGCGTTATCATGGGGGTAATATTAATGAAGATAACAGCCATGTCAAGGCATACTTCAGGTACAGTAAATAGCTTTATGCAAGTGCAAATTCTTAGACAGGAACTTTTTAAGACTTTATTACCGGAAGCTTGATGTGCATTCTACTGGATTCTGGAACCCTCAATTTTCCCATCCCACCGGCAAAAAAGTGTAAAATGGAAACACAAGCTTGATGTGCATTCTACTGGATTCTGGAACCCTCAATTTTCCCATCCCACCGGCAAAAAAGTGTAAAATGGAAACACAAATAGTTGGTGACAACATTTTTCACTATTGCAATACAACCCCACCATCTTCTTCAAGGAAAACTCAAAACTCTCCCACTTGTTATGAATAACGCATCCAATTATTTGTTCTTTAGTGGATTCATCCTGTCCCTCAGATGGTAAAGCTTGGCCCTCCTCACCTTCTTCTTGTCCAGCACTTTTATCTCCTTTATATTAGGAGAGTACCTGTCATCCACCACAGAACTTATTTGGTCAATTATCCGGACACTAGAACATTTTCACATTCAGACAATAAGACAGGTGACAGCTCCACTTTTTCACTAAACCAATTCCACACAAGTACAAACAAACATAAGACAGAAACTACATCGTATTGGGCAATTAATACCTAGAAAACTTAATACCAATTTGAACACTCCGTTTCAACCACAGTCAGTTTAACATACAATTTGGCATTGGACACAAAGTAAAGATATGTTTTTAGAGATAAAAAGAAAAGATATATCATTTCTACAAAATAGCTCCATTTTATGCTGATGCAGTAGGCATAAAACCCAGGTTATAGCTGCATTTTCAGGTGAAGCCATCCTTTCTAGTGAGTACTATGCAACCTTTTACAGTGATGCAGTTAAGAGTATGGTAGTGATTACATCCACATAACATCACATAGTTTTTTTGGTGCTTAGTTTTACTAAAAGAGTGACGATCTGATCTTGGCAAATCAACCGAGATATTGCAAGAGCCACAAAAGGATAAGACAACATGTATTTTCCATTCTAAAAGAGTAACTTTTATACCATCAACTGTTAAACATGCATTCCGATGTTACTGTTCATTTTCACCACTTATTTTATTGTAGTAAATTCCTGTTTTATCATTGAAAATACATGATAATGACTGATAGTTTAGAAAAATGGGCTGGAAATAGCTTGTGGAAGAAATTTCAACTGTCAAAGAAGACATAGATAACATGATCCCTTACTGCAATGAGTTTGGTTTCCTAACCTGATAAGCATGCAGGCTAATTATCTTTGTTTCATTGTATGCATGGTCATATCGTATTGAGAATAGGATGTGCTGCCATTTATATGGGCCAACATGTACTTATCTTGTACTTATTCGTATACTATTGACCTTCCATTTTCAATCTGTAAAAATATTAACCCACAGGACAGAATCCAAGTTTTATCAAACTTAATGGCTGGAAACTTGACAACACCACAATGAACATGCATTACATTTTAATTCAAGGAAATTCAGACAGGAACAGCCAGAAATCAGATAGAGTAAACCACATAAACATTCAAATAAAGTTTCCATGCATCCTACTTTCGTTCCAATTTCACTACAGATTTGGTTATTACCAAATTAATACATTATATTTGTCTTCCAAAGAGAAACAGAGCAAATAGTTCAGCTTAATATGAGTGTGTGACAGACATAGTCCTTGCCTATGTTTCAGATTCTAAAACATTTCCTCAAAATATTTTACCCATGATTTAAGAATAATCCAAATCATCAATCAGATTCTGATCAATTATGTGCATAAGATACATGCTTAATTCGTAATATAACAATTCTTCAGAAGTATCATGTCCCCTTGCAATTTCAGAAGTAGTAGACTCCAAGTCATTTAGGGAAGAGAGAAAGTGTGAGAAGACACTTTTTGTGCAGTTTAGAGCAACAAGTCCAAAATAACTTGAATTTGCAGGGTCACATTTATTATGTGCAAGACAAACACAAATGCAATTTTACTTACAGATGGAAGAGAGATTCAACTCCAACTCCGGCTACAAGCCTTCTCAATCTAAATGTAGTGCTTATACCAGCATTACGCCTTGCTATAACAATACCCTTCAAAACTGAAACCCGTCTCTTATTATCTGGAACTTCCTGTTCAAATCAAGGATCACCACAGAACAAATTAACTGTCATTCCACCAATAGTATGACCATCTCCCTCACTTGACCCAAAAAACAACAAACAAGAAATATTTCAGCAACAGAATGTATCATACAACTTTAAGCTGCACTATATAACCAGGCTTTATATCAGGTATCTCTCTCTGTGACTTCACTTCCTCCACTGCTTCCTTATTCAGAATCTGCAAAATTACAACAGATAATGCAATAATGAGGAGCAAATTTGCACTAATTTTACAATAGCAATAGCAGCAAATAGTTACATGCCTGCATTATGTTCCTGGCAGTTTTATCAAGCCTCTTAAATTTAATGCGAGGAGCTACATCAGAGACAGCTGCAGAAGGAGCTTGTGAAACCGATTCAACAGAACTTCCCATCGAGCTAATGAACCTCTTTGCAAAATGTGGCTTCTGCATCGATGATCCATCCAAACCATGCCTACTATTTCCACCATGATAATTCAATGAAGCCAAAGACTCAGTTTGGGAGTCAAATTTTACCTGCTCAAGAACAATGATAAGAGTGATATAATTTTCTTTCTTTCATGAACATATATTGATCAAAACAAGATTCACTAAATTAATCCACACCCAGTAAGCTAAATCTGAAAAGCACTACGAGGATATAAAAACACGCTCATTTCAGAAGCATAACGCGCATGTATGGGTTTAATTCAAGACAATCTTGAGCAAAAACTTAATTTAGTAAAACACAAGCTTTTCATTCAACGAGAATTAAAGTAAGTGAAAATGAATTGGCAAAAGCAATGAAATAATAAGCAAAGAAGTCCGACATGAGAGCGAGAGGCTAACAAGTGGAGCGAGCGCAATAGGCAACTCTTCACAGGGTCAGAGTAAGCGACTCCGTTTGGGAGAAAATTAGTGTTTGCGCTGGTAAAAGTAAGCCTCTGAATTAACCGGATGCTCCCACGAAAAAACGGCATTTTTATTAAAATCGAAGCTGCATTTTACAAGCAAAGAGTTATACAACGTTTGGTCCCTGAGAAAACATTAGAAAATTAAGAGAAACATACGAAACAAGAGATAGATTTGCATACTGTATGAGCTTCGCCGTCTAGTTAAGAAAGTTAGGTCGTCTTCTCATACCAATCGAAAGCCCTCGAACCAGAATTTGTGGTTTAAGCTCACAAGTTTAAAAGACCAAACTACCCCTGATAGTTAACAGGCCGGCCCACAACACCTTGTCTTGCTCGAATGGTTTAGTCCACACACTCCACCAAACCAGGCACTGGACTGTACAGAACAATTAGGTGTACGGTGGGAATGGTCTCTTTGAATAAATGATTTCAATACAAAGCAAGTTACCATAGTACAGTAAGACCTCTCTGAAATAATATTTTATTTAAGTTAATTATAAATAAAAATAAATTATATATTATAAATTTTTTAAAACCTCATTAAATTTTTTTTTATATAATAATAATAATTATTATTAATATATTATAAAAAAATTATGTTATAATTACAAAAAAAATATATTTTTATAAAATTATTTAAAATAATAATATATTTTTTAAAATTATTATTACATTTTTAAAATTAAAATATTTTTAACTTTTTAAGTATGTTTAGAATCTCTTAATACTAACTTTTTGTAATTTTATATTATTATTTTTTAAAATTATTTTTTTATTTTTTAAATTTAATTATAGTAATATTTTTTAAATAAAATATACACAATTTGATATTCATCTATTCGATAAATGCATGACGTAATAACTTAATTTTGTAATTACTCTTTAATTTTTTTTATTTTATTAGTAGCTTGGAATTTATTAATATAAAGATTTTAATTTTATAATATTTAACATAATTAGTAATTATGTGTAAATTTTTATATTAATTATTAATGTAAAAATGGAATTTAAAATTTTATCAAAGAGTATTTATATTTACTAATTTGAAGGTCTGGTCACAGTGTTTTCAAGTCAGTTTATCGAACAAAGATTGCTGATCAATGCTGTTTGATCACCATCGCATGGTGCAAGAACTTGCCACTCCATGGCCTGTCAGTGTCAGTAGAGGGAGAAGATGGAGACAACCAATATACCTGCAAAGTTGAGCTGAAGCCCTGGTACTTTTGGAGGAAACAAGGATCCAAGCGCTTTGTAGTTGATGGTAAATCTGTTGATGTATATTGGGACCTCAGGGCTGCCAAATTCAATGGCGAAACCGAACCCAACTCTGATTATCATGTTACAGTTGTTTGTGATGAAGAGGTTGCTCTGCTACGAGGTGATCTAAAGAAAGATGCATATGGGAAAACTGGGTGTAGGCCAGCTCTTATTGATCCCGTTCTGATTTCAAGAAAAGAGCACATATTTGGCAAGAAGAAATTCTATACAGGAGTCAAGTTTCATAAGAAAGGCAGGCTTTATGAAATCTCAGTTTAGTGCAAGAACAGAAGCTGCGGGAAGGATACAACCAATAGTAATTCTTCAAGTGGGGTTAAGCCAGAAATGGAGATAAGGATTGATGGGCAATTGGTCATTCATGTCAAGTATCTTCAATGGAAACTTAGAGGTAATGACTCCATTCATGTCCACAAAGCTAGAGTAGAAGTGTATTGGGATGTCCATGATTGGCTCTTTGGTCTTGGTTTAAGGCACGCTTTATTCATATTCACTGTCAACTACATCTTCCTTACCCCCATGATCATCATCGTTAACATCAACACCATTATCATCTCAGACAGGAAGTTCTGGATCAATAGAAGGGCTAGATGCGGGTGTGTCATCGGAGTTTTGCTTATTTCTCTATGCCTGGAAGGTTCAATAATGTAAGAGGAAAATGCAAACCATACCTTGTGTTAAGGAAAAGGTATGTGAACTAATTAAAGTGGTAATGTATGCAATGGGCCAGAATGAATTGATGAGGAAGCGGATTGGATTACGAGAGTTGACAGATGATTGGGTTTGAGGAAGGGAAGTGGGGCCTAAATTAAGAGAGAAAGGATTGCAAGGAGGAAGCTACACAGCTGGGGGTCGAACATGCCCAATACTTTCACATCTAGAGGCATAATTGGACAAGACAGATTGTACCACCTACATGCCCGATAATTCCACATCGAGAGGCATGGATCCATCTGTTTTCCTTGAAGAAATTCTCCCATTCTTATACTTCTTCTTCTTCTTCTTCTCTCTCTCTCTCTCTCTCTCTCGACATTATCATGATAAGTGAGCTACTTACTTTCTTTCAACATTTTGCATCTACCAATATGTGTATGCTAAATTTTATATACAGAAAAATTAGTTGCCAACATATTTTCGTGGTTAGTGAATGTCTGTCTCTAACTACACAATGCTGTTGCATGTGCCGTGTAAAGAGTGGATGTGAGGGGATTCTGATTATGATGAAATCAGTAACTGCACTGCACATGAACACACATGTGCTTATGCATGTGCTGTGTAAAGAGTGGATGTAAGGGGATTCTGATGATGATGAATCACTAACTGCACTGCACATGAACACAGGCAGTCCAATCCTATGTAGTCAGTCAACATCTTTGATTGCCTTGCTATTGTCCTCCGTTCATCACAGTCTAATATCTGCATATATCAATGCTCAATCAAGATTTACCATGGAAACAAGTATCTGAAGTTACATTGAGACTGCCTTTTTTTGATCTTTTTTCTTTTCAAAGCTTTTGTTGTCGGTGCAGGGTATGATGAATCCCTATTTGGAGTATTCATGAAAAATATTAAAAAAGTGCTGGTATTATTCTCTAAGCGCTCTGCCTCTTGAGCAGACAGGTTACAAAGCAATTCCTGCTTCTAATGGACAGGCAGAGAAATCAGTTCTGTGGCGAGAAGAAGATCATCAACAACAAATTCTACAGATTGCAAAATCATACAGTGGTGTTCAATATGCTATTAAAAACGTTAAGCAATTAGTGGCATCCGATGACATTATTGTTTGATACAAAAATAATAGCAGAATGGGTGATAGCAACCATGGCCCCGTCAATACTTCTTCAAAATATCTTGTGATTCTGTTAAATCTTTCTTCATAGCATTCTCTAGAAACAATATATATATATATATATATATATATAAGATTATGAACGCATACTTTTTCGGATACCCAATTCATTGTTTCATTGATGATCCATAATCCATGAAATGGTCAAATTTACAAGAAGCAAGCCTCATTTTGATCCAAAACCAAACCACTTTGCCAGGAAGAACTTATTTTTTCCGCGAGAATTATCAGGGATTGCTTGTGTTGGTGGCGCCGTAGTGGCCTGTGCCGGTGAAGGATTAGGCTTAGCTGCAAGGTTGAAAGGTGTTAGTATCCTTCAATCACAAGCATGAATTAAGTTGATCTAAGATAGCTAAACGAAAAAAAAAGCATATGAACGCAGATTAGCACTGGTCGATACAAAGATTTGACGGCAGCAATAAACAAAGAAGCAACGCGCATTACCTGAATTTGTTAGAATTTTATTACTTTTGGAACTTCCTGAATCATTAGAGTCTTTATGTAAATTCTGTGTCGTTACTTCACGGGGAGAGATAGAATTTGATTTCCTCTGTGGAGCCCTGATCTCCAATTGAGTTCCAGATCCTTGACCATCTGTAATCATTGGGTAAATGAAAGACTATTCCTTTTAAGCACACAAGAGCACTACTACATGCAAGAACCATGCTGAAAGTTGAATGTGTCAAATTTAACAGGGTATGGCATGTGAAATTAAACTTAGTTTCAGGAGCAGATTTTATCATCTTTTAATGACAGTGCAAGGGAGTATGAGTACAATGCTCCTACAAAGCTTTCAGTATGTGCATTTGTGAGTAACTCACTCTTATTGGGCGGCTTCCCATAGTTGTGCTTCAAAGCTTCTAAAAATGGGCTATCCTTTTGTTCTTGCATCACTGACAGAAAAATGAAAAATGGAGATACCTTGAGTCATGATGCATGAAAAGTTTTTAACAGTTTTTCCACCAATGGTAAGAAAAAAGAAAAAGAATTATGCATACATACACTGATCGAAAAGATTGTTTCTGTAATTTGGGGCTGAGCCAACTAACAGCAACTGAACTGCCTCTGCATCTCTTGTCATAGACAATGAAGAAGATGAATCCAAATTCCGTGTGTCTAATAGGATACTTGCAAGCTGTGGTAGCGGAAACCAGTAAGAAAACTGAACTATCAATGTTATTGTTGATTACAATATGGTTGATGTTATGTACCAAAAGTTTTTTCAACATTGGTGTTTGAAGTAAATCATAAGCGTCTTCACAATAATTATCTGTAAGAATCGTGCACTGAGATCCAACCTGTAAGAGCAACAAAAAATTACCATGAGAGATATAGAGCATTTACAACTTGTCTTTTGCAGAACATTCCCACAAGTTTCAGAATATTTGCGATTGTCATGTACCGACAAACCTCGGCATTAGTTCTGAGAACATCTTGCCCAACCACAAGAATGCTTAATTGCCCAGTCATCAATAGAATCTCCAAATCCACCTGATCATTCCAAATGGTAGAAAAAGAGTCAGCTTGATTGTTCAAGTACTCACATTTCTGGCAAATTTATAACGTCCAAATTAACAAGAATTAAACACATGGGCATGGTAGAATGACCTCATCAGCGAAAAGCAATGAAGTAGCGTCAAGGCCAACGTGAAAGAAGAGCCAAGCAGCCTGCCAATGCTTCCACATTTTTGCTCTTCTGATATTCATCATAGGCGCCACTACATACCTCTCTCGATTTCCTTTTCCTTTGTTCTTCTTCATCCTATTCTCCAATAACCACGCATAGCATATTGCTGCTACCATCGAACTCGTACCTGCACTTCCCCATAACACATTCAATCAAAACGACAAACTAAATTAAGTTTAGTCTTTGAACTGATATACTTGGTTATAATTACACACTCAACTGTTTGAAGGTGCAGGAAGCACAATCTTGGCCTTGGAATCAACCTCTCCACAAGATATCTTGTCAATCATGATCCTCTGCTGTTTAAGGAAGTCGTTAAGGCCAATGACTCGACTTCTCTCCTCTTCCTGAGACCACACATTTGCGTTACTATTTGGCGGAACTTTCTGATCAGTGTAGCAAGTGGACTTCGATATAGAGCGCCTATGGGCCGACTCCACTATATTCTTGGGTGGCGAGAGTGGTTGGCTGAAAGGTGAAGAACATTTTGAAGAGGACAACGATCTCTTAAGAGCAGGCTCTATTATAAGGTTTTTCGGCGGAGAAAGTAATTGTGTTGTTGGGTCAGGTGATGTTGCAGGTGGAGTCGCTCTGAAAGTACGACGGGAAAGGACAGGAATTCCCTGTGAGTGAGGGTGAGGTACAGATACAGGTACAGGGTTCTCTGTTTGGAAGCGGGATCTTCTGTGGGTTGACTGCCGAGGTGGCACATAGAGGCCTGTTGGATCTTGGGAAGGGGTTTTTGGGGAAGTTGGAGAGGGAGGTGTAGATGTGGGATTGGTGGGTTTCGGAAGGATGTTGGAGAACCATCTATGGACAGCATCTGCTGGGGATTGCTCCGAGGAGGGATTTGATGTTGATTTGTTTCGTACATGTTTTGATTTGTTCAGGATTTCTCCACCGAATCCCTCCAGTGGCCTGTGCCTGTTGTGGATTAATTGAAATTAGAAATAAAACCAATCATGCAAAAGTCTATAAAAAGCAATATCTATAAACCATTCCTCACGAACTTGTTCATTACGTGCATGATCACACATACCTTCTGGCGGACCTAGAAAGAGGGTCTCTTCGATCAAGAGACGACACCGATGGCCTTGCTTGAGCGGCCGCAAACCTTGGCGACCCAACAAGTCTCGAGGGGGATTCGCACGGAGAAGGAGATGAGGCCACCATACGCTTTGCCTCTTCCAGCCACTCCTGTGTCAACCTGCTGCTGTTGCTTCTGGTGCTATCATCAAAATCTACTTCCTCGTCCATCAAACGCCCACCAGTCAAGTTATACGATTTCTTCTCCTTGTTCACAGCACCAAAGAACATATCGTTCATGAAATCAGTAAGGTCCGGTACATTTTCGGGTTTTCGCCGATTCTCTTCCATTGTTTTCTGCGGAGTAATGAATCCTTTGCTTGCTCTTGATGAATCAATCCCGAATAACCTGTCCATATATTGGATACAGAGAAGGAAATAAAGACCTTATATGTTCAACTTCCGATTAAAGAACAAAGAAATCATAAGACTCAGTTATCAGTATATATCTACAGTTTATTGGTGAGCTAGCATTGGTAAAATCAGTAAGTTTACAAAGCGACGCTGAAAGAATGTTGGCCGGCATTCGGTAGTGTCTTGTACCCGCTGTCTGGAACGAGCAGTGTTTTCTCTGTCATCCATCGATGCAGCTAAATGTTTTCGAACTAATTTATGTAACGCGGCAGCCGGTAGGAAAACTGCTAATTAAACAGCCAATTGCAAATGAATGTGAATGATTTATGGTGTGACTAATTTATAAAATTTCCCGACTCCGCCTTGCTATTGTACCGATTGACTCCCCTTCCTCGATTTTGTCTCCTGCCGCCGTGAATCACTATGTCTATGTGCACACCCTCATGAATCAATATGGCATTTTCTTGCTGGAAACATGAACAAATAATCCAATGTACACACCAAAACCACTATATATTTGCACAGGATGTTAACTCTAATTGATTCCGTTATTGGAATGGAGAGAAGTCGTTCCATTTTTAATTGCGACAACCTAGATTTTTTCGCATAGGCTGAATTACGAACTCAAACGGTAGGTCGTCCATATCCCAAATGATAAAAAGTCCTATCGCCCAATATGAAAACCTGCAGGGAGCGTGCCGTCGAAACTCCCACAGAGGCAGAAACACAACCCACGCGGATAATAAACGCGGGGCTCGCAGTCGCATACATATTCACTCGTCTTTCTAATCTAGCCAATTCCAAGGCAGATAGAGACGACGGGTACGTGGGCATGGCTGTTGCTACATCGGTGGCTGATGCTGTGGCATTGACTTCCATCCTCTTATCGAAGCTGTACGACTTAATTTCCACCGTACGGATGATTTATGGATTCCACTTTTAAAAAATAAGAATTAATCCTGATGCCATCTCGAGGGCAGGCGAAGCCTACCATTTCGACAAGTATCCCCTCTCTCCGCAGTAGTTTAAACTAAATTCCAGCCTCTCTCATGGGCGGCAGAGGCGATAACGACGCCAACTTGTGAAGACTTTTACTTCAATGTTTTAAATTTCCATTTAAACACTAGTTCCTACCCACCCACCCACCCACCAACTGACCATCGGATTGGGTCTTGCCCCTTCCCCAGTTGTACGGCTCAAATCTATTACCCATGTTTGTTTGTTTGTCCTTTCCTTACCACTAGGGGACAAAAAGCACGACTTCAGAATTATTTTTGAATTTTGAACAGAGTGGTTGCACAATTATCTGTATATTGTCTCGTGCTTATCTTCTAAGTATCCATCCACACACGTACCTAAAACAATTGAATATTTGATAATTGATATAAGGTGACGGCAATCATATTAGACATTAGACATTGAATTTCATCATATACATATATTTAAAATTTATAATAATTTCAATTCAATGTTATAAAAAAATTCATAATATTTTTTTTTGATCATTAATTAATTAATAGATAAATATACATAAATAATTTATTTTTTTTTATAAAATTTAATTTATAAAAAATATATTTAATTTTTTTAGTTAATTGAATTACGATTAAAGTAAATATGTATAAAATAAAAATTATGGTAAATTTTAGAAGAATTATAGAATGAAATTCCAATTAAACAAAATTGGAGACACATGAAGGAATGAGGGACATTCCTTCATTAAATATATATGTATATATATAAAGTATGTCAAAATCTGTTATCAAAATATTGTTTATGGTTAATTAATTAATTAATCATTTCTTGAAAATGAATGTGCCAGAAAGTTACATTGGATTGGGCCATTGACTTGGTCTGGAGGAGAAGTTGACTTGGGCCATTGAAAACATATTTGCTTATAAAAGGAACTCGAGGAGAAGTTGGGGCCTCATCGGCAAGCTGATTTCCTCGGAGTTACGAGTTGAAAAGCTGATTATCAATGGCAGCACGTGGTCTGCTCTTGGCTGCTCTTCTTCTTCCTCTTTTGATGCAAGTATGTTATGGAGTTATACTCTTCTCTTCTCTGAAAAAGACTCTTCATGTCACTACTACTGCTAAACGAGGCCAAGGTAAGCCAACCCTCCCACCAAATCTCTCTTTCTCAATCTCGATCTCACTTTGTGTGCTTGGTTGATTTTTCCCATAAAATGAAATCCCAATTGAATATACAATCAAAATTATGCTGCAGTTCTGAAAGCTGGTGAAGACAAGGTCACAGTAACATGGGGAGTGAACCAGAGCCTCCCTGCCGGGACTGACTCGGACTTCAAGACCATTAAGGTGATGTTATGTTACGCTCCCATCAGCCAAAAAGACCGGGCCTGGAGGAAAACAGAGGATCATCTTAACAAAGATAAGACTTGTCAGTTTAAGATTGTTGAAAAACCATACAACAAAACTCTCCAAACCTTGGACTGGATCATCCAGCGGGACGTTCCCACTGCCACCTACTTTGTCCGTGCCTATGCTTTCAATGCTGATCATCATGAGGTGGCTTATGGCCAAAGCACCAATGAGCAGAAGACAACTAACCTCTTTGATGTCCAGGCAATCAGCGGCCGCCATGTTTCACTTGATATCGCTTCAATTTGCTTCAGTGCTTTCGCGGTTGTGTCCTTGTTCGGATTCTTCGCAGCCGAGAAGATAAAGGCAAAGAGCTCCCAACCAAAGTGAAGACAAATATGGCCCCCAATGAATCATTCCATAGAAGCAGCCTGCAGCTGCATGTTTTAATATTGTTATTTTATGTTAAATGTTTGCTTGCTTCTTCGGTTCTGCAGGTTTACTGTAACTTTACTGTTGACATCATGGCAAATGGGATCTACTATTTTGGTGGACTGATAAGAAGCGGGTAGTACGGAAGTGGGGCCAAATGTTGGGGTTATGATTATGATGTCAGTTTGTTATCCAATAAAAATTAAAAAAAAAGAAAAATATTTGCTGCATTTAAGGGATATATAAATGCATGGTCAACTTTGTTGCTTGATGTAAGAAACGTGCAGAGGAGGGTGACCATTAATAATATATCAGAGTCAACGCAGATTATTTTAATAACCATCAATCAATATTAGGAGGCACCGACCTTAAATTTCACATGAGCATGGTGATCGGGCTCTCACATTTAAACAGAAACAGCCTATCAGCTCAGGAAATCTGAGAGTTCATTCACCAAACTATGCAACCAATATGATGTGAGATTTTTTAAAAAGAACACTGAGTTGGACATTTTTCACCGTTGAATACATGATAATATATCACTATGGAAGGTACGCAGAGGATGAAAATTCACCTTTTTGTGATATTCTTTAGTCGGTAGACTGTGACTGATCTAACATCAATTGGGAATGGAACAGAAGTATGTCCATGGCATGGAAATCGATGTACATGAATGTTTCGGTACATCCCCCTTCTTCTTTTTTTGTGTTTTACAATTTGAAATGACTCATTTAAAATTTAAAACACTAAAATTTTGACTTTATTCTGAGTTTTTATTAGTTTAGACAGATACAACTTGCAGTTAAGAGCTTTTATTAGTTTAGAGAGATGCAACTGGCAGTTAAAGAAAGTTGAAGAGAAAAGCTTGTAGCTGCATGTGACACACACAGGTTTGGTCAACTATGTTACTGGCTATTGCCACCAGATGATGAAGAATTCATATCCCAATTGTTCTGAGTTTTTACATTCAAATATATTGACTTAGACTCTGTTTTTCTGGGAAGAGGGAAACTAAAAGTTGTACGGAATATGGCACAGTGGAATATGATTTGAATTTGAGATTTGTTTCAGGATGATGGCAGAAGTTTAACTCTAGAAGCAAGAATCAACAACTATAAATTGTCTCGGTGGGATTTCCTATTAACAATTTTATTTCACGGAAGAGGTTTCTGGTGATAAACAACGGAACCCACTTAATGTTAGATGCAAAAACATGAACTGAAGAAGCTAATCATGTGTTCATAAATAAACTTAAGTTGCACTGTGCAGATCCAATTGCCTTAAGTCAGTTTTGTTTTGCAAACGTAATTCAAAATCTATACAAATTTGATTAGCTTGGGACAACACATGTAGTTTACATTTTGATTCATGGACCTCAAATGTGAAGACCAAGCATCAACCATGAATGCCTAATGTACAAGGTCATAAAACAGACACAGAGGCAGAAGAAATCTCACTGGAAACAAATGCAGAATAGCCGCAATTGTCAAGTAACATTTCCGTTCGATCGTGCCAATAATTTCCAGCAATTACATCTTTACCTCTTTTGCAGACAGAAAGAAACCACAAAACTGACTCCTCAGCTAACCAAATGCAAAACCACTTCATTTATTGAGTTCTTGAAAGCCTTGTTCATTTTCCTTTAGATAGTTTTGGTTAAGGTTAATGTACATTCAGCATGGCTTTATTAAAGAATGACTGTAGGATTCTAGCCATTGATATTTGCTGAAGTCCGCTTAAGGATTAAAATACATGTCTGTGCTCGGCATTCTTTCAGTGCCCAAATGCATCAGAGCCAGGAGGACACTCCAGTGCCGCTTCAAAGACTATGGTGTATCCCAGAATTATCAATTGAATGCCCTCCTTGGTGATCATGACCAGCTAGGCAAACTTTCATACAATTGTAGTGGTGTATCACATCCATAACTTCGTTGCAATTCCATAGGATTGCTTCTTGGGATGCCCACTAGGTTGTAAAGGCAGATGGCAACAGACAACAACTTTCTGTTTCAACTTTGTTGCATCCTGAAATACACCATCTAGCCACTGCATCCGTTCTTTCCCAACAGCTCAATTATACATAGGGAACCTTCTCTCTAGCCCCACAAGTCCTGTTGGACTGTTCTCTATATTTGGGTTTTTCTCCCCAAGAAATTTCAATGCCTCCGGTGTATGTGGATGACTTTGAGGCCAACCAAATGCACTGATATCATAGCCATCAAGAATAACAGAATTATGTTCTGGAATTGGTTAAAAATCATAGAAGGCATGCCCGTCAGTACTTGAAATCTTCAGTAATGGAAGTAACTTGTTGCGGGGAAGATTGTAAAGTCAGTGATTACCAATGATGTGATAAAAAGGGCCATTAAATTTCTCAAATTCATTAGCAACTTTCTTCATGACATTGAGACATTGGTCCTTGGTACATTTCCCATCAACAATATCACCAAAATTGATTACAAATATAAGCTTCCGGTGGTTGTTCCAGTTGTGAACTGCCCTTATGCAATACAAGAAGGCTATGATAATAATACCTGGGAACACCAATGAACGAGCACCTGGCAGGAATATCAGCATACTGGACATCTGACATGACCCTCAAAGGAGAAAAGAGGTTGCTTCCCTTGCATACCTGCTACTACAGTTGCAGAGTCCATGATACTCGCCTCTCCTGCCACGCAACATAAGAAACAGTCATAGCAGCACCCGTCTTCTACCTTTGTGTGGAGACACGAGAGTGCAATAATTTCCCAGTTGGGCAGACAATGACAGAATGCACGTCCTTTTCTTGTATCACGAACTAAATTTATTGTTTTAGGATTAAGATTTAGTCCAATTATAGCAATACATGTTTATTTACTTAAATTGATTGGGATTATTCCAATTTACATAAAAATATAATGAATTAATAATAATTTAAAAATTATTATTATTATTATTAAAAAAATTAATAAATAAATTTAATAATTTTTTATTATCGATTATGAACTCAATATCAATTAATAAAAATAATAAATTAAAGTATGAATTGACTTAAGTAAAATTAAATATTTTAAATTTTTTTATTTTAATAATTAATAAATAAAATCATTTTTTTAACTCATTCGAATAACAATAAAAATAATTAAAATTGATAATTAAATTTTATATTTATAATAGTGACGATACTCAAATCATTATTATATTATTAATTAGTGATAATGTGTGCCTGATATTTTTTACTACATTGTGTATAGATTCAGGATACCCATGGCAGCAAAGTGTTTTGCCTGGTTGGAAACTAGCTCGTGTATTCCCTCAGCTTTCCTCGGTGAATATAAGGATTCTTTAGATTCTGTACATCCTGCCAGGTGATTGCAGTGGCTATTGGCCTCGAAGATGAGGAACACTCGCATCCTTCCCTGTGCCCACTCCAGTACCAGCTTATAGAATAGCTGCACTTGATAGTTTTGGGTCAACAAGGTTCAGTGTGAACAAATCCACAATATATGCCAAAGGTCAGAATGCAAACGGAATACAGCCAAATTCCTATCAGTTTCATAACTTACATTGCTTTGATTGTGGGATTGATAAGAAAAATACTGCCATGTATTTACCTGTTTGTTTTCATATTTCTAAATCCTGACCAGGAATTGTAAGGGCCCACTTTTACTATCTCCCAAGGATGGCCATTTGTACCTTTTAAGTCCAAGGGTCGTCCGGTCATGGAGACTGCAATTCTTTAAGCCAGGTTGGTTTGCTTCTAAATCCCACTGCATCTGCATCGCTGCGCGCACCATTAGGTTTCTTTTCCCTGTATTGCCCAAGTTCGGCAAGCAAATAATGAGCAAACACACGAGTTGAGTGCTTTGTTACCCAAGCGTGGTTAGCAAATTAACGGAATTCTTATGCAGTCTAGCTTCCGATGCCGGCAGAATAATAAAGTTCTACAGAATATTTTACTCGCGTGATTCAGTATACCTCCAAACTGCGCCATATTTTGATCAACTGGATGCATTCACGAATGAGTTGCTCCTTTGATCTTTGAATATGCAGTGAAAGTTAGTGCTTCTTTTCTGTGTCTTTTACGATGGCAACCATATTCATATTGTCTTCTGCTCTTTACCATAGCATGGGAACACAGTCAAACTGATTTAATGGATGGCCCCTCTAAGTTGAAACCTTCTTTGAAGATCTTATTGTCAATCGGCCCCTTGGAAACACATTGTCAATTTTCTCTTTCTTCAAGGTTTAACTTCAACTCGGAAAGAGACAGACATTACATTTTGGATTTGATCAATAAAAAGAGATTATACGATCAATAGATTGCACTGTTTGTCTCTATTCATGTAAGATCTAGGCATACTGATATGCACCATATGGATATAATTGATCCCCAAATTTTCCTTCTAGGCGTGCCTATGCCCTGCAACAGGCATCTAATAACAAAATCTTCCATCTTCTGGATCACTCTATAGCCAGCTGTAGGAGTTGAGGACACAAACAGGTAGAATTTTTAACAAGCTTCAAATTATACAGAGAGTTTACTCAATTAATCAGTTTATTTCAAACATCAGATTAAAGTTTTAAACAAAAAAATGAAAAATTATTGACATCTCATGTTTATTAACAACTTGTATATTTCAATCCACACTGGGGTGGTGTGTATTCAAATACTGCAGTCCAACAACATTATATGGTGGTAAAGACAGGTGCCTGGCTTGAGATTTAAGGAGTATTAAAATGATAGGCCGGCCAGTCGGCCCCTCATTGGTCTATCTCACAAGGAGAGTTTTGTCTCCGGATACTCATTCAAACATTTGCTTTATTTTCCTTCTTCCATTCCTCACACTATTTCCATATCAGCTTCACATAATCAGATACCAATTTCGTCATCATGGTTACCTTTCCTAACTTCATTTGTTTCTGCACTTTAATCTTCTTCGTTGAACCTAATCTTGGCCAACAATTATATGATAAATCTAGCTGCAGTGCAGAATCACAAGCTCCGGAGAAGAATTACCTTTGTAGCTCGAATTATTCCCAATGTAATACTTACGTAGTTTACAGGGCCCAAAAGAATTTCCAGTCACTGTCCAACATATCATCTCTATTTCATTTAAGCCTATACAAACTCCTTGACATCAACAAGATGACTGAAGCTGATTCCACCGGCGTAGCACTTGGTCGGGAAATCATCATTCCCATTAACTGCTCTTGCACTGGCCAGTCCTCTAAGGCCATTGTCATGTACAACTTTACTAGTACAGATTCCTTTGATGGAGTAGCTTGTGAAGTTTTTGAAGGGCTGGTGAAAGCACAGAGTCTGGTTGAGGAGAACCCGGAATTTGAAGGTGATAAACAGATTAAAGTGCCTATTCGATGTGCATGTCCCAGTGAAAATGCTAGAAGCAGTGGTGTGAATTACCTTGTTACCTACCCGGTCATGGAGGATGATCATACGGATATAATGGCTAGAAAATTTGGAGTGCAAGAGGAACTTATCAGGCAGGCAAATGGATTAGAATCATTTCAAATTATTTTTCCTAAAACAACGTTACTCATTCCCACAATGGATGTTCCGGCTGTGGACTGGGATATTGAAACTCGTTCAGATGATCCCGCTCCCGGTCCTAGAGGGGTAATTCCTTCGACAACAGTAATTTCCAGTACGGAAACAGCAATCTTGAAGCCACAAATATTTCTTGCTCTAGGTATTTTTGTTGCTGTTGTTTTATTAATTGTAGCTTCTTGTGTTTGTGTAAGCATTCGAAGAAAGTATCATCCTCGGAGTTTCCACTCATTATCTCCAAGAAATTCGGTGTCATCAAATCTTTCACCTGATTTGCTTGATGGAGTGTCCAAACTGAAGAATTCGCTGGTAAGTTTTAGTTTGGAGGAGCTTCGGATTGCAACTGAGGATTTCAATGAGAGTTCGGTGATTGGAACATCATTGTACCAAGGGAGAATTGGTAGCTTGTGTGTGGCAATTGAGCAGATGAATTCAGAGGAGGCCGCTCGGCATGTCATATGCATATTGACAAAGATCAATCATTTAAACGTTATCAGGCTTGAGGGATGCTGCTATGGGAGCACGCCTTATTTAGTGTTCGAGTTTGCAAAGAATGGTAGCTTGAGGGACTGTTTATCAAATGCTAAGGTGTCTAGGCAGTTCACTTGGGCGAAAAGAATGCAAATTGCTTTTGATCTGACAGTGGCAATTCATTACATACATTACTGCACTAAACCTGCTTATGTGCATGGAAACATAAATAGCAGAAATGTTCTTGTAACCATGGATTGGAGGGCTAAGATTTCAGGATTTAGATTGGCAAAATCTGTAACCTTCAATGAAGAGAAGGAACAGAGAACCGAGAATGAGTCAGTGCTTGTGGACAGAAAAGGTTATTTGCCAACTGAATATCTTAGTGATGGTCTGGTTTCACTTAAGGTTGATGTATTTGCATATGGAGTCGTTCTGCTGGAGTTATTATCAGCCAAAGAAGTCACTGCAGAAGGGAAATTGTTGAAGGATTCAGTAAAATTTTTGGTTGATTCAGGGTTTGAAAGCTCTTCAGGGTTCTTGGATAAATTGAAGGAATTCTTGGATCCTTCTCTAGGGAGTGATTATCCATTAGAAGATGCTGTGTGTTTGACAATACTGGCCAAGGCATGTATCGAAGAAAACCCCAACCACAGGCCCACCATGAATGATGTTCTCAAGGCACTTTCAAGAATTGTTTGATATTTTTTATTCCACTCCTTTTAAGCAAAATTTCCAAGAGTAAATTGATGCCAATTTCGACAAACTGTATGTAGTTGTTAATATGGCGTTTGTATTTCTTCCTTTAAACAATGGTCAATCAAGAATGGCACAGGGTTTCGTTTGGGGCTTGATCATACAATTATAATTTTCCTGTAACTTTCCTTTAATAGAACTATTTTTATTTTTAACTGCGGCCGATTGATCCTATCTGAGCTAAGCTCCATGGATTCAATGCATTGTGGTCAAAAATATGATTCCAAAATTGAGGTAAATTTCGTTATCAAACAGCTAACGTGGAAGCGCAGTGGCAGAACTTGGTGGGCTGGATTCAAATTCAGTCATGTTAGTTTTGCATCTCTGTTTTCATTTTAAGGGAACTATTCAAGATTTTTTTTTGTCCTTCCAACTTACTTGGGGTCTTTGCACTCCATTTTCGAGAGAAAACAAGGGAGTATTCGGAGATGATTTCTTCTTTGTAGTCTTGAATTCTTTGTACTCGATCTTGGGCGAAGTCGTTTAGGTTTGATGGCTGTTTCTCATATGGATGTAGGCTTATGTGCTTAACCTTTTTTGTCTCTGATTTTATTCTGTTCTTGCAGTTAACATACAATTATTTTTGAGGTATTTGATTAATTTCTACAGTTGCTTGCACATTTAATCATTATATTATTAGATCAGTGAGTTTTAGGGCCGAAAATCAGTACAAACCATACCTGTTCATTAGGAAAGAACGTCGATCCTCTGTTTTCCAGGACTTATTTTAGCTATATATATAGAGAGAGAGAGGGAGAGATATTTGATGAGTAACAAGCAGCCAGAGACTGTCGACCAACGAAAGTTAGGAGTGAGTGTTTAATGACCTTGCATTGAATTGAAAAAAAACCAAAGAAGCCGAAACCAATTTCGTAATTGAGATTTGTCACCACTGTAATCAGATTCTTAGGCAGACTCGTGGAGGAGTAAATACAATGAACCCAAGTGTAGTGGCGGCTGTAGTAGTCGATAATGGAAATTATGAAATTGGAACTGACCAAGAAAGAGGTTAATTAGAGGTAAACCTCGTGGACTGTTATTTATTGGACGGGTGCATTAGCGGCGGCTTTAGTATTTGATAATGGAAATTATTAAATCGGAACTGACCAAGAAAGAGCTTCATTAGAGGTAAACCTGGTGGATTGTTATTTATTGGACGGGTGCGGCGGCTTTAGTAGTTGATAATGGAAATTATTGACTTGCAACTGACCGAGAAAGAGCTTAATTAGAGGAAATCCTGGTGGATTGTTGTTTATTGGACCGGGTGGGTTTTCCAGAGACCTAAGGCAACAGATTCTTCATTTTGATGGGTTATTTACTGACAACATAAGAGGCTAATATTGGTCACAACCAACATTCCAAATGGTGGAATAGGGATAATTCGATTTTCACTTTTGAACCATCAAGTCAAGTCTATTTAGAGTCAATTTAAAATATTGTGTTGTATGAGTTAAAATCAGATTATTTCATAATCACTCCTAAAGGAGTTTACCAAACATAATCTGAGAGTGACATCAATAAGAAGAATGCATTACTGGTGCATGACAAAGAGGTACTTTCTAAGGATCATGAGCTTAGAAGCATCACTCATGTCCAGGTCCATCAGCCAAATCCCAACTAAACCAGTTCAGGAGATTTGCTAACATATGTTCAATTTCTGCGCTCAGTTGCAAATGAAGTTCCAGTACAAATTCTATTTTCCATCGCCAAATGGAATGAAATGAAATTGGCTATGTCGGCATTTTAAGAGCAACGAAGTATTTGTAAAGCTCTCCCAAACAAACTCTCTTAACCTGGCATCGGAAGCAAATTTAATTTTTCTTATTATGATATTTGTGCGTAAAGAATTAGTCTCGCAATTCTTTCTAACTCAGTAAATTTTTTTTTATAATAATTTTTAAAAAATTATTAAAAAAAAATCTTGTCATATTATTCAAATATTAAAAATTTATTAATTATTATTAAATTAAAAAATACTTGTATGCATAAAATATATATATATATATAAATTAAAATAATTATAATAACTCCATTAAAATTGAGCTCGGTAAGTAATTTCTGATTTATCACAAACTGTTTCTTCACATGAACAGCCACGTACAAGTGTGTCACTCAAGCTGGAAAATTAATGCTGATCAACGATATGTTAAAGGGATGCGAAAGACAAAAATAACACGGAATTTAAACTGTGTCCAGATACTAATGATAATAATGAAAATTCTACATATGATAATAATGAAAATTCGACATATGATAATAATGAAAATTCTACTCCATGAGATTGACGAAAAATCAAAAGATTAGAAAATTTTACTTCTTTCTTGCCTTGCCTTAATTAAACACTGCTAGTCCTAGATGGAGAGTGTAGTTTTCTTTGCCTAAATGTTTGACGAAGATGCAGAGAGTTGTTGCTTGCCTATAAATACTAACTTGTGCAAGCATATGCTTCACGCAGTTAATTAAACAAATACAAATTGCGGTCCCTAGATCATGAGAGTCTCGTCCGAAGCAGAAAACATGTCTACCCCACTTTCATCAATTCCTTCCCTAAAAGCCGAAGGCGTGATTATGCGCCGGAATGCCAATTTTCACCCAAGCATTTGGGGTAATCACTTCATCAACTACAATTCTGTGGACGAGGTATTACTTTTCTTAAGACGTGGTACTATATGTTACTAACACATGGTTTATGTATTGGTTCCCAAATGTTCACAAATTTTGTTCGGTATTGCAGATGAATCATGCCCGTCACTTACCATCGACCGAAGAACTGAAGGACGCAGTTAGAAGAGACTTACTGACTGCTACTGGCCTTTCACAGCTCAACCTCATCGATGCAATCCAGCGCCTGGGCCTGGGATATCACTTTGAAAGAGAGTTAGAAGAAGCATTACAGCAGGTCTACCATGAGAATCACCACCATGACGATACTGTAGACAACCTTTACGGCATTTCTCTTCGCTTTCGACTTTTAAGGCAGCATGGCTATTATGTTTCGTGTGGTATGAGTTTCACGTAGTCGGCTCCTTAATTTCACTTTCTCCATCCGTAACTAGCTGCATAAATAAAATCCATATTTTCATCTATAAGAGAACTTGCCTGAACATGTTTATTTGTTCTCTACAAATGTGAAATTTCATATAATTAATTTCATCCATTTGGTTGTATCAGATATCCTGAAACAAATTCAAAGATGACAAAGGTAATTTCGGAGAGTCACTGACAACAGATGTGCCGGGCATGTTGAGCCTGTATGAAGCAGCGCATCTTGGCGTGCACGGAGAAGATACACTTGACGAGGCCATTGCTTTCACAACAACTAAACTTAAGTCCCTGGATATTGATCATTTAAGGAATCCAGCTCTGGCATCACAAGTAATTCATGCACTGTGGCAGCCCCTGCACAGGGGCGTACCCCGGCTAGAGAACAGGCGTTACATCTCCATCTATCAAGATGAGGCTTCGCATAACAAAGCTTTAATAAAACTTGCAAAGTTAGATTTCAATGCAGTGCAATCATTGCACAAAAAGGAACTTAGCGAAATCTCCAGGCCAGTTCTCAAATATTGTCTAGTTTTTGCTCTATTTTGTTTTCTTTTCCCCCCTAAATAAAGGTCTACAGATTTTACTAAATTAATACTTTCAGGTGGTGGAAGGAATTGGACTTTGCGAATAAGCTACCTTTTGCAAGAGACCGAATAGTTGAGTGCTACTTTTGGATAATAGGAGCATATTTCGAGCCTCAATATGCTCTTGCTAGAAAAGTCCTAACCAAAGTAGTTGGCCATGACATCCATTATAGATGATATCTATGATGTATACGGCACACCTGAAGAGCTCAATCTCTTTACAGAAGCAATTCAGAGGTTGAATTTATTATTGTCATTCATTAATTACTTAGAAACTAGATTATAAACAACCGAATTTAAAAGGGTATTGGCGACTTCTGATTTTCAGATGGGATGCAAGTTGCATGGACCAACTTCCCGGATACATGCAAATACTTTTACGAGGCATTATTGAATCTCTACAATGAAATCGAGAAAGAGATTGAGGAAGAACGGTCATACCGAGTTCACTATGCAAAAGAAGCAGTATGATACTTGTAGCTATTTACCATATTATTATATATATTCTTTCGGTTGAATAATACTTAGAACATGGAAGGTCTATTATTCGGGCTATATCGCAATTTGATACCTTAATGCATGCATGGCAGATGAAAATTCTAGTTCGAGCCTACCATGATGAATCTAAGTGGTTCCAGAACAACCACATTCCTACAATGGAGGAGTATATGCGAGTCGCTTTAGTTACCTCTGCTTACACAATGCTTACAACTGCATCTTTTTTGGGCATGGACAGTATAGTAACGAAGGAAACTTTTGATTGGGTGTTCAGCGGACCCAAGATTATTAGAGCTTCAGAAACGATTTGCAGGCTAGTGGATGATGTAAAATCCCATAAGGTATTTTATTGCTCCGTTCTTCTCTCCTGAAGCTAATTAACGAGGAAAATTCATAGTTCTGTTCGTATCCATAATACATGTATATTTATGCAGTTCGAGCAAGAGAGGGGACACCCTGCTTCGGCGGTTGAATGTTATATGAAGCAGCATGGAGTTTCAGAGGAAGAGGCATGCAAAGAGTTGTACCAGCAAGTCCGTAATGCATGGAAGGATATAAACCAAGAGTGTCTCAAACGAACCGTTGTGCCAATGACCATACTTAATCGTGTTCTCAATCTTGCGAGAGTTATTGATGTGATTTACAAGGAAGACGATGAATACACCCATGTCGGAATGGCGATGAAAGAAAATGTTTCATCATTGCTAATTGATCCAATTCCACTGTGAAATTGGAACAATTCGGTCTCGTTGCTCTTTGTGTTCTATTTTGGAAATTTCTTGCAGGCAATAATGCACTTATGGCACAATGTATTCCCATAATGTATGAGCAACAGTTATTTTGAATAAATTACAGGTTTTTCTAATACTTGGTTGGAATTAGAGTTTTTTATTTGGCAATTGATATAATTAATGGCTAAATTCAATGAATTCACCAAATTTAAATATGTTATTTCAGAATTATGACAATTTTATTAAGTTAATATAACAGATGTTATAAATTATAATAGTGTATATTTCTATTTTATTAATAATAATATTATAAAATTATTTTATTTAATATTTTTATTATAATTAATTATATAAATTTAAAAAAAATACTATTTATAAATAATTTAAAAGTTGTTTAAATAAATTTTAAATATTATAAAAAATATTTTTAAAAAATTTACTCCATGTATCAATATGATAATACGATAAAATTACCAATTAACGAAGAAAAATAAATACGTTTATTAATAAAAATTTTTAAAAATTAAAATAAATTTATTATTCAATTTTTGTACTCAGTCATTTTTTAAATATTTACAAAAAAATAATTATCTGCAGTGACAAACAATTCAAGTCTTGGCACTGGTACCAGCTAAGACTTGAAGCGAAGCGGCCAGTTGAAGGCCACATTCATGGAATTGGAAACATTTAAGTAAAAATTTAGGCCAATTGATTATAATAGAATAGCAAACATGTAGTTAGATAGATCAAGGGAAGTATAATGTAGTTCTCCTCAACAGCACCTCCAGGCAACTTCCAGTCAAACCAATATAAAAGATTAGCCAGGAAATACTCAGCTATAGCTAAGCCAAACAACGCTCCAGGACAACCTCTTCTTCCAACACCAAACGAGATGAAATGCAAGTATTGGCCCTTGACATCAACCGACTCGTCCATAAACCTCTCCGGCCAGAACCCTCTCTATTCCACAGTTTTGGGTCCCTATGAACTGCCCATGCATTTAAGCACACAGTTGTTTAATGGGAATATCTTAACCACTGAGATTGATACTTGTTGATGTCTACCGAGGATCCGAAAGTGGAGCTGGTGGATGTGATCTCAGAGTTTCTGTAATGACACATATTAAGTAGTACATCTGATTGATATCATTCATATTTATACTCGAGTTGTTTTTCACCGCATTTCTGACTTTCCTCTTGGGCTCTCTTCATCAAATTTGGGTTTTTCACGAATTCGGCAATCACCCATTCGACTATTGTTGCAGGTGGCTCAACTATAGCCGGGAAACAGCTAGGATCACCTCCGCTAAATTAATAGGACCTCCATTGAAACATTAGAAACAAATTTTATTGACTCAAACTGTAACTTCTTCTTCTCTCAAGCACTGAAACGATTTCACCTTTTTAGTACTCAGAAGTCCAAGAACACAAATCTTCTTAGCTTCTCTCCAGTACACGCCATAAGGACAAAACCCCACGTCTTTGCATCCATAAAAGAAAACATTTGTAGCCGTAGTTTTGGGACGGTCAGAGAAAACAATATCGTGATCCTTGATAATTCCTCTAGCCATCTCAGCTGATGAAACGATAAGAGTTGGAGAATAACCTAAGCGCATGAACATTAGAGGACCGTACTTGTTTGAGAGAGCTTGGTATGAGCGATGGGGGAGAGTGCCTAATAGCCGGTGAAGGTTGCTTTGGTGGGGATGGAGGTAAGTTGAGTTTACCACGTCTACTGAGATTGAGGCGCAAAAAGGGAATTGGTAGGAGAATAACAAGAAGAAGAAGAAGAGAGAGTATCATGGTGCTGTAAAGAACTGATAATAGAACAATTTCAAGTTCTAGATCTCTACACTTGAGATTAACCACCCAAATCTTTGGTCTTGGATAGATGAATGATGCCATTGCTCCTTCAGATATTCTCAACTCTTCCAAACTTTCAAAGAATATCAGGCAAATAACAGGCGGCAGCACTACACCCAGTCGAAGACACAGTATCTATGATGTATTTTTAGCGGGCATATCTTCGGTCTATGGCTCGATGCAGAACCTCCAGCTCTGTCTCATTAGCAGAAACAAACATCAATTAGCTCATGAAACTAAACAGATGATACAGCTGCCATACCCATGTTCTTACAGTAAATCGCCAAAACGTAATGTGGCATTCTTAGAAAGCTTGTGCGCGCGTCTGCCATGCATTGAGCGGTAAGCTTCAGCACTTCCTTTAGTGGTTATCCAAACGATGACTGCATATTTGTTTATCTTCATGGTTTTATATTTGGATACTTTTTCCATACTTTGACCAGACTTGGGCTAAATGCAATTACATAGTATGGTTCAATTAATGTCTACACTAACTTTTTCAAATATTAGAAAAAAAAACAAAAGATTAATTGAATTAAAGGATAAGATTGTCATAATTCAGTATTCAAGGTGGGTAGGTGAAATTTCAAATCATCGTATGCCTAGTCGACCCATCATTTGTCTAGTAAGTATCATCGTAGTGCAAGGAATTTGCTTTATAAGACGCTCTCGGTATTAAGGGAGCTCCAGGTGTTCTTCATAAGATGTAAATCCAGTATTATGTTGGGATGTTTTTTGAAAATGATAAACTCCAACTACCCACGAAGCACCGAACACAATTATCTCCGGGAGAAGTAAATAACGAATTCTCAATGTAATGAAAGTAGTTCATACCTAAACACTACAAGCTCTAGACGATGATGATGTAACAATGTTTGTACTGACTTAAGAGTAGAGTGGGCTTACTCTCAAGTCCAATTTGAAAACTAAGTTTTCAGCTTCCATGGTCCTCTAGGTCCCCTATTATTTACATTTTTCAGAAATAGAGGCTTAATGCATTCATTTATAACAAATATATTCCTAAACACTAAATTCTATTAGGATGACTGAAATATCCAATAATGATAAGTCACAAAATCTAACAGAACGATGATCAAAATATATTTTTTATAATATTATGATTTCTATAGAAGTTTTTGAGATTTATTTTTATAAACATACAAATTCAAAAATACAAATATTATTCCAATTTTTTTAGATAGAATACCATGGACTTGCTATAATTCTCTAATCAAAAGAATTACCAATCTGAATTTTAATTAAAACGTAAATACCTATACTGAAAAAAATTATTAGTTGAGCGTAAAAACAGTATACCCTAACAGTACATACGTTACTTGTTAGCCGGTCGGCACGTCTAGTCTCATAGTTAGTACACTTGTTTTCATTTTCCATTCATATAAACCACCAACAGCTAAAAGTAATTATCTTTTCTTCTAATTATTTTTGTCTCAAGAACTCGAGTCCAAATATAATTTATTATTAATATTATTATTATTATTACACGTCGTCAATCAGGAAGAACAATATTCACATTCAGTTATTGACACCCTCCTTCCATTCTTTCTTGAGCACACTGATTAGCAAAATATGAACACTATAATAGTGCACAATCAAAACCACGCCAGAGAAATTTAGGACTTGCGACCATTTCGCGCTAAGAAGCTGTTTTCATTTACAGTTGGAATCCCCAAACTTTTCTTAGGGTGCATAAACGTCCCGACTTCCCATAACATCCCATTTCTTTAATGTTGAATACGTACAGTCAGACAGGTCTCGCTCCTTGAACTTGGGATCCCGACAAACAAGAAATTAAAAAATCACCGCCCGAAAAGAAAAACCGCGAATCCCAGTCATTTAATACTTGGCCTCGAATCAACCCCACAACATAGCAACTAGAATTGTAGCACAATTATCATAATAAATTAACCGCTCACTATCTCCCGAAATGGTCTCTTGTAAAGAAAGGATGCCTGAGGGCTTCGCGGGCTGTTAGCCTATCTGTGGGATTATACCTAAGCAGTCCTTGCAACAAGTTTATGAGATCCCCAGCTGAATGATCTACATGCTGCATTATGAGGTTCTGAGAAAATCCAATGAGATGTTTGCAGTCAGTAAGCATTAAAACTAATAACAATAATTCTTACTAACCAATAGAATCAAGAACTTTGCTTAGCACGCCTATGCCACTAAAAGCATTTAATTCAAGGCATAAACTTTATATTTAGCTAATGATAACAAACAATTGTGAACACGTAATACTATAAAAAAATTTCCCATCATATTTAAAATTATCCACAGCCACTTGACTCAAGAAAGAGAAAAAAATATGTTTAAAGGAAGCTAGCTTAAGCAATTACTACACACATGCTACACATTCCAATAGTTGTCTGCCAATCTCTCGAACAAGGTCAATGGGAAATGAGCGATAATTGTTTTTCCGTAGAAAATCGTATAAGCTAGGTCCATGCTTCTCAAACACCTGTTAAAACCATTTGAATCCATCCACAAGTCTTAATCCCCAAAATATGTGTAAATTGGGGAAATTAATCCATCACAAATCAATCATATACTTACAATACAGATATGGTTACGATAGTCAAACCAGTTCCGTATTTGCACACAACTGCAAGGAATAAATCCATTTAACCACTGGACATAAAACTTCGGGAAGCTTGTTAATCATATCCAGCCACGCCCGTTAAAGGAGAAACAAACTAAATCAAGCACAAGTATTCACCAACTGCCACTTTTATCTTGTTTTGCAAGTTGCTGCAGAACATCAATTTCTATCATAGCTGCTTCACGATATTTCTTGATACCACGAACGATTTTGATGGCGACCATTTCTTTCCTTTCTCGATCCCAGCACTCCAGAACCTGACCAAAGGTTCCTGTAAAAGAAGAGCGTTGAGAATAAGATGCATACAATCGTACAAATAAACAAATAATAGCAATCATTAGGAAAGAACGTCGATCCTCTGTTTTCCAGGACTTATTTTAGCTATATATATATATATATATATATATATATATATTAGATGAGTAAGAAGCAGCCACAAACTGTCGACCAACGAAAGTCAGGAGTGTTTGTTTAATGACCTTGCATTGAATTGAAACAAAACCAAAGAAGCCGAAACCAATTTCGTAATTGAGATTTGTCACCACTGTAATCAGATTCTTAGGCAGACTCGTGGAGGAGTAAATACAATGAACCCAAGTGTAGTGGCCGATAATGGAAATTATGAAATTGGAACTGACCAAGAAAGAGCTTCATTAGAGGTAAACCTGGTGGATTGTTATTTGTTGGAAGGGTGTATTAGCTGCGGTGGCTTTAGTAGTTGATAATGGAAATTATTGACTTGCAACTGAACAAGAAAGAGCTTAATTAGAGGAAATCCTGGTGGATTGTTATTTATTGGACCGGGTGGGTTTTCCAGAGACCTAAGGCAACAGATTCTTCATTTTGATGGGTTATTTACTGACAACATAAGAGGCTAATATTGGTCACAACCAACATTCCAAATGGTGGAATAGGGATAATTCGATTTTCACTTTTGAACCATCAAGTCAAGTCTATTTAGAGTCAATTTAAAATATTGTGTTGTATGAGTTAAAATCAGATTATTTCAGCCAAATCCCAACTAAACCAGTTCAGGAGATTTGCTAACATATGTTCAATTTCTGCGCTCAGTTGCAAATGAAGTTCCAGTACAAATTCTATTTTCCACCGCCAAATGGAATGAAATGAAATTGGCTATGTTGGCATTTTAAAACCAACGAAGTATTTGTAAAGCTCTACCCAAATAAACTCTCTTAACCTGACATTGGAAGCAAATTTAATTTTTCTTATCATGATATCTGTGCGTAAAGAATTAGTTTCGTGTTACTTTCTAACTCATAAATTTCTTTTTTTTTATAATAATTTTTTTAAAAATTATTAAAAAAAATAATATTTTTAAAATATTTTATTAAATATTAAAAATTTATTAATTATTATTGAATTATAAAAATACTTGTATGCATAAAAATATATATATATATATATAAATTAAAATAATTATAATAATTCCATTAAAATTGAGACTCGGTGAGTAATTTCTGATTTTTTTTTATCACAAACTGTTTCTTCACATGAACAGCCACGTACAAGTGTGTCACTCAAGCCATGGTATCATCCTTGACATGTAAAACACACAAATACGTCGTCACTCGCACTATCATATCAAACTTGTACTATTTAACCAAGAGTGTATATGAACAGTGTAATACGAAATTATATTGCATTGTTCCCAGGAATAGTACAGCACGGCAATATAGATTTTTGGTCAAATTGTGACAACCAAATTTCTAATACCAGTTGCTGGAAAATTAATGCTGATCAACGATGTTAAAGGGTAACCGGGAGACAAAAATAACACGGAATTTAAAATGTGCCCAGATACAGCTACACCGGACATACAATACAAAAAAAAATCGACATATAATAATAATAAAAATTCTACTCCATGTGATTGACGAAAAATCAAAAGATTAGCAAATTTTACTTCTTTCTTGCCTTTCCTTAATTTAACACTGCTAGTCCTTGATGGAGAGCGTAGTTTTCTTTGCCTAAATCTTTGACGAAGATGCAGAGAGTTGTTGCTTGCCTATAAATACTAACTTGTGCAAGCATATGCTTCACGCAGTTAATTAAACAAATACAAATTTCGGTCCCTTAGATCATTGAGAGTTCCCTCGTCCTTGCAACAGAAAACATGTCTACCCCACTTTCATCAATTCCTTCCCTAAAAGCTGAAGGCCTGATTATGCGCCGGAATGCCAATTTTCACCCAAGCATTTGGGGTGATCACTTCAGCAACTACAATTCTGTGGACGAGGTATTACTTTTCTTAAGTGGTGGAGTTAGAATTTGCTAAACTTTGTAATATGTGTTTATTCAGAACAATCCGTTCAACCTATACAAATGAATGAAGTCTGTATTTATACAGAAAATAAACACACTCAAAAACTGACTAACCAACTCTAATTAACTCTATCTAAGCCTAACAACTTCACACGTGCACTCTGCAATCCAGCTCACTTGCTCAGTTATTCTGTTTGTATATCCTGTAACTCTGCTTGTGTGCTTCATCACCTTGTGTCTACTCTACTTGATCTTCATCAGCTTGTGTGCTGTACTTCTTGTGTGCTGCACTTGATTATACACTAACAGGTGGTACGAACACATGGTTTATGTATTGGTTCCCAAATGTTCAAAATTTTGTTCGGTATTGCAGATGAATCATGCCCGTCACTTACCATCGACCGAAGAACTGAAGGACGCAGTGAGAAGAGACTTACTGACTGCTACTGGCCTTTCACAGCTCAACCTCATCGATGCAATCCAGCGCCTGGGCGTGGGATATCACTTTGAAAGAGAGTTAGAAGAAGCATTACAGCAGGTCTACCATAAGAATCATCACCATGACGATACTGTAGACAACCTTTACGGCATTTCTCTTCGCTTTCGACTTTTAAGGCAGCATGGCTATTATGTTTCGTGTGGTATGAGTTTCACGTAGTCGGCTCCTTAATTTCACTTTCTCCATCCGTAACTAGCTGCATAAATAAAATCCATGTTTCATCTATATGAAAACATGCATGAACATGTTTATTTGTCCTCTAAAAATGTGAAATTTCGTATAATTAATTTCATCCATTTGGTTGTATCAGATATCCTGAACAAATTCAAAGATGACAAAGGTAATTTTGGGGAATCACTGACAACAGATGTGCCGGGCATGTTGAGCCTGTATGAAGCAGCGCATCTTGGCGTGCACGGAGAAGATACACTTGACGAGGCCATTGCTTTCACAACAACTAAACTTAAGTCCCTGGATATTGATCATTTAAGGAATCCAGCTCTGGCATCACAAGTAACTCATGCACTGCGGCAGCCCCTGCACAGGGGCGTACCCCGGCTAGAGAACAGGCGTTACATCTCCATCTATCAAGATGAGGCTTCGCATAACAAAGCTTTAATAAAACCTGCAAAGTTAGATTTCAATGCAGTGCAATCATTGCACAAAAAGGAACTTAGCGAAATCTCCAGGCCAGTTCTCAAATATTGTCTAGTTTTTGCTCTATTTTGTTTTCTTTTCCCCCCTAAATAAAGGTCTACAGATTTTATTAAATTCATATTTTTCAGGTGGTGGAAGGCATTGGACTTTGCGAATAAGCTACCTTTTGCAAGAGACCGAATAGTTGAGTGCTGCTTTTGGATAATAGGAGTATATTTCGAGCCTCAATATTCTCTTGCTAGAAAAATCCTAACCAAAGTAATTGGGCTGACATCCATTATAGATGATATCTATGATGTATACGGCACCCCTGAAGAGCTCAATCTCTTTACAGAAGCAATTCAGAGGTTGATTTTATTATTATCATCCATTAATTACTTAGAAACTAGATTATAAACAACTGAATTTAAAAGGGTATTGGTGACGTCTGATTTTCAAATGGGATGCAA